>NQII01000084.1:455370-551288 GCA_002778355.1 Clitarchus hookeri | reverse complement strand
CACACACACACACACACCACACACACACACCACACCACACCACACACAGAGAGTTAACCATACACCTGGATTTACAATGTAAACCTTAATAAATACTATTTTTACACTACAAAAGACTTGAAAATACTGCTTTATTAGGCAACGACGTGCGTTTCAAACGTTATAGTAACTATTAAAAAAATGCATTATATACAGAACATGCCAAATTAATTTTTGTAATTCGCAACCTCTTGTACACTTGTTCTTCGATGGTAATCCTTGCACAATTGCTTTACCAAAATCACATTTGTCTGTCGCTGATAATCCTTGCACGATTACTTTACAAAAATCACATTCATCTGTCGCTGATATGAAATAATTTGTTTGTAGGATCACTAAGTAAAATCAACAATGTGCATGTTTCCTGAAATCAACAAACTTAAACTTTGAAACAAAAATTATATTTGTAGCGTTTTGTGGCAGATATTGGTTAACAAAAATGGTGGAACAAACCGTTTTACAAAGCGGTAAACACGTTCCGATAATATTGCATTTCACTCAAGAAAACNAACAAAAATGGTGGAACAAACCGTTTTACAAAGCGGTAAACACGTTCCGATAATATTGCATTTCACTCAAGAAAACACACTAAGTAAGCACCTCACCTGCAACCATGTATGCTTAATGAAAGCAAATACAAAAATAATTAATTATCTGTAAAATATTCCAACACCAGCAATGTATTTACATAAACATGACGAAAAAGAGCATATGCACAATGGCATTCACTAGGCTGGAGATGTTTCCCTGATGGTAAGTATCTGCATGCTCCGTCGTAATTGCTAAACATGTTTTTGNAACAAAAATGGTGGAACAAACCGTTTTACAAAGCGGTAAACACGTTCCGATAATATTGCATTTCACTCAAGAAAACGCACTAAGTAAGCACCTCACCTGCAACTATGTATGCTTAATGAAAGCAAATACAAAAATAATTTATTATCTGTAAAATATTCCAACACTAGCAATGTATTTACATAAACATGACGAAAAAGAGCATATGCACAATGGCATTCACTAGGCTGGAGATGTTTCCCTGATGGTAAGTATCTGCATGCTCCGTCGTAATTGCTAAACATGTTTTTGAAGGCAATCTGCTAAAAACCTAAAAAATTGTATATTAGTACATAATTTAAACCATAAATGTGTAAGTATAGTTAAAGTTTTAAATTACAACTTTTAGTTCTGAGTAGTATTTTCTTGCTTTGAAAATGAAAGCATTGGTTTTTTACATAGTGTATAGGTTGCGCACACTGTCAAGATTTACCCTACTTATATGAAATGCAAAACACTGCCTGAGCATTAAATTTAGGGGGTAATAATAATTCACTATTGTAATAATTTATTTTGCCATTGTCAGTTGTCCTTATAGTGCAGTTTCACTGAATTTTCTCAATTACAGTAAATTAAATTAAAAAATATTTATGTGTTTTTAGTACAGTATTGTTTATAGTTTTAAGTATTCCCTTTTCCATGGTTTTGTTTTGATTCCTCTTTAATTACAACTAACTTAGCCATACCAGCATGCTAACATTAATTTTGAGGTATTCCATTATGTTTTTTGGGTCTACAAGCCATTCCCACATCTATTGTACACCAACATGTATCACGTTTTTCCTAAAAAATGATAGAGAGAATCCAGTAATTGGTTTTTCAGTTTTCGGTTATTGATCAAAAAGGTTACAATACTATATATTTTCTTCAACCCCACCATTTTAAAGCAGGTAATGCTTAAATTTTTTTAAGACCTGTTTTATAACACACAAATACAGTAGTAATTTGAACCATTAATTAATTTTTAAATTTCACATATAAAGTCACAACCCCTAAGAACATGAAAATATTTACAACAAAGGGTTGTGTGTGTAATACTAAACAAAAATAATTTTCAGATGTGTGAATATTTCAAGATTGGCAAATTTTGACTATCAACTTTAAAATGGGCAGGAGAAAAGACTGATGTGATCTACAGGAAAGTTAAAATCTGGAGTTTAGAAATATTTTTTTTTGTATGCTGCATTATGCAGATGGGTATACAGAATGGTGCGATGTGTGTTGTGTGTGTGCAGAGAACTTTCACCACCTCTTTGCGGTGCTGTCGCAGCTGAAGATACTGGTGCTGGAGAGGTGGAGGAAAGAGGCCAAGCAGAAGTACAGTGAAGCCCTCAAAGCATATGTCACCCAGTACTTTGGTCGGCCTCTCGAGAAGCTCAATGTAAGGCTCGGAAGTGGCTGTCTCGCATGTGTGAAGTGTGTGTTGTGTAGCTTTTCCTTTGGACATGCATAGAAAGCATTACCCAGAAGACTGAGATGGTGATGATGCTACAGTGGCTTTTCTTGAAGTGTAAGAACAATCTTTGTATAATTAGTTGTCCAAAGCCATTGTAATCATATCATTTTGCGTGTAGCCTTCGGAGTAATGCTGTTCTCTCTCTTTCTTTCCAAATATGCTGTAACATTTATCATTTAGCCCTGTCTTATAATTGCAGTGGACTCCCTATCTACTGTTTTTCTGAGGACTGTCACAAAATTTCCATACATGCAGGATTTCAGTAGGTGAGGGTTCTGACGTGCACCAATGAAATACGACTTCTGACATTATTGGACTTCATATTGAGTATATGATAGCTGTACATTACCTGTGAATAAAGTTTAACTTATAAACACAATAAAAATGGGAATTTAAAAAAAGTATTACTGTATTAGTATTACAGTAAATAATACATTAAAAACATTTCACCTCAACTCATTTAAATAAAAATATAATACCACAAAATATAATAAATAATTGATTGTAATCTGACACCAAATGCAAGCTAATCCAAAACTTTCAAACACTCTCAAAATAATAATGCAACACAGATAGCACGCCATGTTTTGAATGTGCCGCGTGCATTCGATCAGCTGAGCGCACATGGAGTGGTTATCGATCGGGCAGTGTGGTCACGGTGTGCAAGAAGGAGAAATGGAGCTTCAGTGGCATAAGGAGGGAACCAATCTACCCCTCCCCTTCCAGCACAGTCGGCATCCAGAGGGAGGGCACACGTCACACTGGTTGCTAGGCGACTAGCTCTCTCCCTGCCAGCCGTGTAAGGGGAGGACACAAGCTCTTCCACGTACCACCGAGGACAGCCAAAGCTTACGCAATCCAAGCTGCATTATCTGCATCAATATATTACACTTTCGCTGGCAATGCCATGCTCATGTGGCAAATGTGTGATTAAATGTAATTAATGTTTCACTAAAAAAACTGTATTTTTAAGGCAGAGCTGAATTTAATAAGACAATTAAAATTTCTTTCTTTCAAGTCTTCAATAATTAATCATTCAAAACCACGCCCTCTGATTTTCTTGCACACTTATGCGGGTTACGCTGTATCCAGGCACGGTGCAAGAAGTTTGAGAAAATGAACTTTACGCTTGATATTACAAGTTGCTCGATGTTCAAACAATTTTTGGCGACAAGGGGAGGTTAAGTGTACACGTCTGGGCATTTAATTTTATTCGCGAGGATGTTGTCCATTGATTAAAATTACTACTTAATTTTAAAATCATGTTGATTTTACGCCAGATAAGATCAAACACCAACTTTACAGGAAAAAAGACCTTTAATAACAAAAGAAAATATCTTTGCAAAAAATATTTCATAATTCCTTGTTAAAATGTATTACATAACATTTCCAGGCAAAACCATTTGATCTGAAATACAAGTGATAATAGGTGCAACTATTTTGAGCAGCGGATAGCCGAGACCGCTGAAAATTAACTGTGGAAAAGGTTTATAGGTACATGCATTTTTGATACATCGAGAGTCCACTGTGTATACTTTACAGATATCTTCTTGCTGTCACTACCACCTTCTAGGTATACCTTTCATGTAACCATTAGTGGCCCTGCACTTGTGTGTTTTGCTGTACAGTCAACTGTCACAATTACAACCTTCCATGATTCCCAGGAAAATTGTAGTTAGTTTGAAGGGATCGTTATTTGAATTTGGACAGATTTTGACCCACTTCTATACCTCCTAGATGGAAAAATTTAGTCATGAGTTGAGACTCAAAAAATCAAGTTGAGTCGAACTTACTAAGATTGACTCGTCGTTTGAGTTGAGTTTTTTTCCAGCAGACATTGAGCTACTGAACATGAAACCGAATCACTGTGATTTTAGGTTACAAATAAAATTGCACCTAACAATCACCATTCATTTGTCGCGAATCAATAATTTTACGTTGCTAAGCCTCTAAAGTTGTGCCTGAACAACAAGTTTATTCAAGGTAAAATGTCAAGCTAAAGAAAATTTGAAAAATGACAATGAACTGCACATGCACGCATCATTAGCGCTGACGTCACGGTGTGAATTGATTGCAGGAACATGCTGCCAAGTTACGTTAGAAAGATAAAACAAATTAAACTGTTTCTTGAGATAGTGTAGGTGTGTATAAAAAAAGTATTTGTGTAATTTCCAGTATGGTTAAGCTACATAACATATGACATGTATGTTAATAATTAAGTATGTAAAGTGAGTTTAAGATGTCCAGAGTTCATTGATATGGTGCGCAGTTCTGTTGTTTTTAACTAACATAGAAAAATAAGCACACTGTTGGCTTTACATTTATTTGTGCAATAAAGAATGCATTTAGTAAATGCCAATTTTTATGGTCCCAATAAACTTTCCATAAGAGCAGTGTAAAAAATTTCAACTGAATAAAATTTTTGTTTTCTCGCATATAACAAATATTTTTCATTCAAATGGTAGAAATTCACTTCAAAACTTGAATTATTTCCATAATAAAAAAAGACAGTAGGTGCTTAAATTGAATTATTTGAAAATTTATAAAAAATAGATACACATTTCTATTTACTTTGGGTGTATACAGCCACCACTGCAAATCCTTAGACTGCACAACCTGTTTTCTGTGAAAATATTTCCTGGGTTTCGTCAGTTTTGATGAGGTGATTTCTGTATATTTTTCACTATTTTTTCTACAGTTTTGTACAAAATTTCAGTAATTTTGAAAATGTAATTTTAATATTTCAAATGCTAAAATAACTAAATTAAGGTGCTTGATTTTATGTAAATGTTATCTTTTAAAAAAAAAAAAAAAACTTGCCAGTCCATTTATACAGTACATGTGCTTATAAAAGAGACAGCTTACAGTAATGTGTAATAAATTATAAGCAATGGCATCACCATCATGATTCCCACACAGAACAGAAAACTATTGTAAAAAATGCAACCATAAAAAAACAACTCTGATAAAAGATAGATCAAATTTTGGTAGAATGCCACATTTTGCATCAATCCAACTATTTCACTAAAAACAAAAACTTAAAAAACCCTGCAACGTTTTTCAGACAAGCAATTGATTGTGCAATCAAACATTCTGAAAATTGATTCAGCAGAAACTACCCCAAGAGATCTCTCGAACCAATTCCATTTTTACAGCTACACGCATCAATCTCAGCACAGTTAGTTAAGTGTTTTCGCTAAGCGCTTGCCTATTTTGCGATTTCAAATAATTTAAGAAAATTACATGAAAATGTGATTTCACGCGTTGAAAAAACAATTGTCCCTATATATTAAGGTTTCACTATAATTGGAATGTGCTGTTAGGAAAGTGAATCCTGCCTCGAATTACTCAGATCCTTGAGTCCACTCAGTTAAACGAATCTTGGATTCGGCCATTCCATCCCTAGTTATAGCTAAATTTTGGTTAATGTGAAGTTTGTCAAAGTAATGCTTTACTGTACATACCATACTAGAATACCAGCATTGCCAAAAAATGTACGTGGCTATCCCTTCCATTCGTGCTGTCAAGATTACTTCCTAGCTAGCTGTTCTGCAAGATTGAATATATTCGAAAATGACTACCTTTGTTAGTGGTGTGCATTGAATTTTTAGCAAGTAATAGTACTTTGAGAAAGATCATCTGTTGGCAGCCTCCATCACATTTACAAGCAAAAATTCTTAGTGAACATTGATTAGGTCTGAAAAATACACTTCGCTTGTTAAATGTGCTAGCCCAAAAAAATACAGACTTCCTTGGGATCTGTTGATGTGTTGTGTGTAATTCATATATATATATTAGGAATGGGTCGGTTCGGTTCTTCGGTTCCAATTTATACTGGTTCTTGAGGTTTGACTCAGAATCTGTTTTAGGGTAATTTACTGCAAAACTCTATCCTTACAAAAATAACTACCTCCTGTATAGCGCTCCCTTTTCCCCAAAAATAAAGGAAAAAAAGTAAGTAGTGGTAGTCATAAAATGTTTGGTGATGGGTAATGTTTAGAGGGAAGTGTAGTGGAACAGTCTCTCATCTCTTGCTCTTACATCATCACTCCTCTCCCTTCTCTGTATTTATCACTCAGCCCGCCCCTGTAAGCAACACTGCTAGCTGATCGATACATTTCTCCATGTTTCCGTGCAAGGCAGAGAATAGCCTAGTCAAGGGGTCTGGAGAAGGGAAGAAGCGACGGTTTTTTTTAGAGGTGTGGTATTCCAACACAGCAAAAACAACCAGCAGGTCACTGCATAAAAGAAGCAAAAAAAAAGGAAGCAGACCACCCTGTCACTATGTAAAATAAGCAAAAAGAAAAAGGAAGCAGGTTGCCCACTGGAGTTGTTGACATTCTTTTAATGACCATAGGTTAAAGTCACGCCACAATGTTTTGGCTTTTAGCACCACTGCAAGTTATTTATTTGAAGTATTTTCCAAACATATCACAATCACCACCTATTAATGTAAAAAAAAAAAGAATAATTTGTTACATATTTACTAACCTTAAATAAATTTAATTCAAGTTTATCTGTATATATTAAATCTTATCTTCACACTTTGTTATTGTTCTATTCTTCGGTAGGTTAAATAAAAAATTTAATTAATTTTACTTGCATTGGTTGAATGAAGTTGCAAGCAAAATGCAAGTATTCAAAATGGAACCGAATACTGGAACAGATATTTAAATTGTAGAATCGGTACCCAAACTGGAACTGATATTTTTTGTTATTCGACCCATCCCTAATATATATAAATTATTTTCTTTGCATACACTTTCATGTGATGAACAGGTTTGACTGTAATTTAAAGTGAGTACCATATGTCGGGAATATGGCCCTAGGCTACTAATTACATATTAAAAAAGGAGACAGAAAACCCAAGTTCTTAGAGGGCAATACTAGTGGATAGGCACCAAGAGTATACAGTTAACATCTGGAGAGCCCCTAGTCAGGATGGGAGTGAAGCCAGTTTGCAGGAGAACATGGTTGAAAGAGGAACACTGAAAAACCTGTAGCCAATAGGAAATGAGTTCCTGCACAGGCCTCCACAAGCTTCATGATTCCATGCAGTAATCACTGGAACAAATATCATCTAAATAAAGTCATTCCATTATAAGCCACTTCACTGCTTTTAGCTACATCTTAAATTTTTATTGGAACAGAAGTAAACATTTTTTGTAGCAAGCAGAAAA
Source organism: Clitarchus hookeri (assembly GCA_002778355.1). Taxonomy (NCBI): domain Eukaryota; kingdom Metazoa; phylum Arthropoda; class Insecta; order Phasmatodea; family Phasmatidae; genus Clitarchus; species Clitarchus hookeri. Next base: position 543,779 of record NQII01000084.1, on the reverse strand, counting down.
TCTCCCTTAAAGATTGTCGCTACTCTGCCACCTTAGTTATACATGGGGTGGCCAGTAGTTCATAATAGTTAAATTATTTCGGTGCAGACTAATGACACCTGAGGTGGTTGCTTTAGGGGTAAACAAATACTCGTATTCTCCGTTATTTAACACACCAGGATTTTATTGATCTGAAGGTCACATAGTTATTACACACCCTGGCAAGACTGAGCCCCCCTGCAAGTTGTTTGCCTGAAGGGCTGTTGGGCTGAATACTATGCGTCGGGGAAGGTTGTTGAAGGGAGACATTTCTCTACTTATCTGTGACTGCGGCTTTTGGTGAGTTATCTTTGTTGGTAGCTGAGGCATGGTGAGTTGGGTGGCCCTGGTTCGGGCCCTCGGACTGGCTCTCGTTGACGTGCTGTACGAAGTTGGCTGTTTCCTGCGGCTTTGACGGTCTCTCAATGAAACCCGGGATTAGGGTTCTCTAGTGACTTGCACTTTCCTTGCGATCCTGGCGGGCGTTCCTGGTTGGAGACTGCTTCCTCCGCATCCTTCTTCCGGCCATCGCGTTTCTGTCTGCATTCCTAAGCGCGGAAACTGCCACTACGTTTCGGAAATGAACTCATAAGTTCTCGGCACTTCTACTCGGTTTGCCTCGAAAATTTACACATAAATTCTCGGCTGTGGCTCGGGGTTCTCTCCTCGGTGACGTTACTATGGACTCACTGACTGACTGACTGACTGACTGACTGACTGACTGAAGTCGCCATCCGGCGCCTGACTACGTCTCTCGGGGAATGGCGCCACTCGGACTGGGGCTACCACTCGTTTAGAGAATTTACCCATATTCTCGGCACTGTTCTCGTCACACGACTGATTACTCCCGTGTCTACTTCTCCCGTTTCGGCTGCTTCTATCTCGTCTCGCAGCTGAACCGCCGAACTACTCCCGTCTCGGCTGGCGATAATTGCTCCCGAACAACTGACTGCGAACAACTGATTGTACATTACTGCTTGGGCCGGGTCCGAACTCCGGCCCGTTGTTATGACTGCCTCTTGCCTAACTGCCTTCTCTGTCTTGCTTCGCGGCTGAACAACTCCTCTCGAACGACTGCTCACGACCGACGACAACTGAATGCCTGGGCCGGCCCCGAACTCCGGCCCGTTGATATGACTGACTCTCGCCTAACTGCCTTCTCTGTCTCGCTCACGACTGCCGATGACAACTGCCCGACGATCACTGTCTGACTGACCGCGACTGAATGACTGCCATTGAATGACCGCTCGTCTTGACTGCTCCTGAATTCAACCCGCCTCTCGATATATTCAAATTGGCTGTCAGCAATTTGTGTCGACAGAAACAGGGACTTCCCCTGCGTAACTCGCACGTTTTTTGTATAGGATTTCGGTCTCGTCAGCGACTCGCTCGCTCAAACTAAGGGCGGAGGGAGACGTGCGGCAAGCGTCTCGGGGGTTCCTGGCAGCTGTGTCTGCACTAATTTGGGCCGGGGGGTTACCCTGTTTCCTTCGCCGAGGGCTTATATCAGCTAATTTTCGGGACTTTCTCTGTTTCCTTCGGCCGCGGGTCATCCCAGCGTATTATTATATCTCGGGACATCCCCGGGGATTATTTCTCAGGGTGTGAATACAGCGCAATTCCTATCCCCGGTACCCGCCACACGTCAAGATAATAATTAAAAACTGTTTTACATCTCATAACATTACTCGAAATTAGAAACCTCTCATTTAGCATCCCTATAGTTGTACTCATTAATTTTACTGACTTCTAAAATAAATATACTGAATTTTTTTTCCATTTTCGATGATAATTTTCATTGCACGATTGATTAAACATGTCACATTTACAAATACTTAGCTATTTGTTAACTGAGTGATTATTTTCTGCTTAAAAATAAAGTTTTCTTTTCAAACTAAATTTCTTATGAAACCAACTTTTTTTTATTTTACGAGAAAATGTTATTTTGTACAATTTACTTACGAATTATTCATCTTTCAGTTACTTTATTCTCTGTAAAAGCCAACTGATAGTGCAGATTACTATCAAATTGTATGCTTGCAAACTTAAGTCGCAGCTTGACGTTACTGTCGAGTCGTTGAGCTGTTTTTAAAATTCACGTCCCTGCAGAGAATCAAACCCATGCCAACTGATTACGTTGGTGTACAGTGTTGTGAGTCTGGTAATTTTGTTACAGAAAGAGGGATCAAGCATTTATTTTCTTTCGTATAGCTCTATTGTTGAAAATATATAGAGAGTCCGATGTACAATTTAAACTCGATGCCTGATAGTTCACAACCATGAAATCCTCTAAACTTACTAGCCCATTATGTGAAAACAAGGCCACTCACAATTCCACAACCTTCACATTAAATTTTGTTACTTTTTCTACATTTCATTTGCTTTCATCCCTATCTCTCCAAACAAAACAAAACTTTTAGCATCTTATTTTTTCACGCTGCAACTTTTCCAGAATTTTGTGCATACTTTAAGCAAACACATGTTTTTAGTTGTGTTACATTATTTCTGAAAAGCAACTAGTCCACGTTGGCAAGGAATAAACTCTGCATAAATCCCCAAAATATGAAACTGTTTAAATGAGCAGTTTTGTAGAAAGAATGTAATACGTTTAAAAAGTTTTTCGTGAAATTTAAGCAAAATTTTCTTTATTTTCTTTTAGCACTAAGTCGGGGAATAACCTTCACCCCCGGCTTCAGCTGGCACACTACATGCCGCATAACAGCAGGGCCTCTCCAGATGTCTTACTATACAACTTCCTTGATAGATGCACACAAATGAAAGTCAGGCTAACACATCTTAACCTTGTGGATGGACTCTCAACAATGTTTCGCTGACTGGACCAGCTTCCTCAGATGACAAACTAGGGTGAGGTGGGAAATTTGAAATGTTGCAAAAGGGTTATCATATATTTAAGCCTGGTGGCTGTCTGGATTTGGTGATGTATTGGTGGGCCACTTCTCAGCATTGCAGTTCTGCACAACTATTAGAAGTTGGTAACAGTGCAACAAATCCAGACAGCCACCTTATTTAAACATAAAATACCTCTCTGCCACATTTACAATATCCCGCCTCACCCTAGTTTGTCTCCTGGCCACTGAGTTCGCTGGTTGCCAACCACTGCTCTACAGACTGCAGTGTGCCATCGCTGCCTAAAGAAGCTGGCCCAGCCAGCGAAACGTCATGACCACGCAGCTGTGTGGAAAATGCATTTGTCCAATTTCCGTGTGTGTGTCTGCATGCATGCGTGTCTAGCCATGAGTACCGCCATGTGACTTCTGTTTCCTTTTTAAAATGTATTTAAAATTATTACCCGTAATGTAATTTACAAGTCGGGACTGTGTTGTGGTAGTCACAGTTTGTCACTGACAATGTTATTTTTAGTTGTGTGTTGTGACTTATTCTCGGTTTGGTTTGTATCTTTTTTATCTAGTGCATTGTGTGTAACAGTTGATAGCATGTTGTGTTGTCAGCTATTCTTCGAGGGGGTGCAGGCACGTGTTGCCCAGGGGGTGAAGGAGAGCGAGATCAGTTACCAGATGGCGTACAGCAAGCAGGAGTTGCGCAAGGTTATTCAGCAATACCCGGCACGCGAGGTCAAGAAGGGACTCGACAGCCTGCACCGCAAGGTTGACAAGCATCTCTGCCCCGAGGAGAACCTTAACCAAGTACGCACACCTTACAGCTAGATGTCTGCTTTCCTTGCAGTCTGTCCCGTGGATGGAGCTGTCAGCTCTAGTTAGCAGTAGGAAGCCAAGATAGTTCAGTGGTCAGATCACACAACTCCTAAGATAGTGTGCTGGAATTAATTTCTGGCAGATGGAAACCTGGATTTTCCCATTATAAAATGTCATAAAAATTGTTGTATGATATGCATATATTAATTTTTTTTTTAGGGTAATGAAATTATATTCTACAATATTTTATTTTGCAGCTCATAATAGCATAACTAGTGTTGCTGTATTAGTTTATTTGTACTAGCAAACATAATTCTGAGACAGACTTTGCATAGATACACACTAATAAAACTGTTGATTGCAGGTGGTGTGGCATGCAATGCAAGAAGAGTTCATTGCGCAGTACAAGTGCATAGAGGAGTTGATCCAGCGCTGCTATCCTGGCTCCATGATCACATTAGACTTCTCAATTCAGCAGATACTCGAGTTCTTCTCTGAGATTGCCCGTACACACAACTAGTCTCCCCATCTTGTTTGTGCATGCTACAGCGTAGTGTCAAAATATGTTGTATTTATGTACCTTGTTCTTGAAATTGCTTTCAGATTTATAAGTTGCTGTTTTGTTCTTACATTTTATATATATGGTAATGCAGCACATAAATATATTTGTTGGTGGAAATACCCACATTAAGTTGAAACAATGTTTGCTCATTAATATAATTTCCATTTGTAGAGTAGTTAATATAAGTACTCTCATTCTGAGAGCAGCTACCATTAGTTACATACTGAAACATTTACCTAATTTGTTTCAACATACTCCTCTTAAGCTAGTACTAGAGCCAAAATTATACGGAGTCATTCGAAAATGTGAATTTTTCAGTGAAATTCACTACAAATCACAGAAATTACTAATTTTGCATTAATTGAAAAATAACACCGCCAACACGTGGACAATAATCCAGTAAATTCATTGAATCAGTTAATAAAAACTCTGCTTGTGTGCGACACATAAGAAAATAGCGCTAGTCGAGTGCAATTCAACGATGCTGTATATTTCTTGCCTTTTACAGTGAAACCTCGTTGTTGTGTTCCCGTTTATGTCATTTTCCCGTATCAGTTGATTTTTAGATGGTTCCAACAAATATCCTATACAAACAATGTTAAAAAAAACCTGCATTAATTTACCCGCATCCGTTGATCAGATATTCTGTCCGAAAACCAAAATATATTCGGGACTATTGTTTATCTGTGAAAAAACTATCTTAATACTGATACTACCAAAATTCAGTACCTCCAAGAGCAGGTAAACAGACACTCCGTAACCTCAAATGCTAGTGTACACAACTAGTTGCAAAACGTTGCAATTGTTAACAACCACATAATTTATTTTTGATAATTCAATCACTATTTGTTTTTAAATTACTCACGTCCAAAAACAGGTAAAACATAATAATTGCAGGCATTTCTTTGTTTCAAGTCAGCAAACGAATATTTGCGTGAATAAAATACGTATGTATAATGGTTGTGGTACGGACCAGAACCAAACATTCATAATGGATGGAACGGATTTGAACTTTACTCCTGTTCCACAAAGGAAACGTAATAATTTTTAGATCAGTACGGTAAATAACCATGTAAATTACAAGCATTAAAGGAGAACAGTATGTTTTCACGGACTAATTCTGTCAAGATAAAATTACGCTAGTAACTTTTTTTAAGAGTAATGCAGTGATATCAACTGTCACACAAGATGGCGATTGTTGTTTAATTTGGCAAAATTTAAAAACATTTAGCGGGCAACAGAATTTTTAGCAACGTAAAATATAATTTAAAAAAATTGGATATTTACATGTCAAACTTAACAATTTTTAGCATGTTTCTATTTTAAATCATTGTTTTTAATAAAGTTTGTTTGATTTTTGCTACTTTTTTACATTTGGCAGAAATTTAGTGAATTTTATTTAAACATTCAGTGGATTTTCGAAATTAAGTGCATTTCAATATTTTATAATACAATACTTATATTGAATGATTGAGATATGTTTTTTCATCCAGTATTTAAGATATGCCCACTGTTCATTACAGGCAATCAACTCAATATACCCAAGGATGAACATCATTTTTTTTTTGAGGTTAGGTTTTATTGTTTGATAAGAGTGATCCACGTATTGTGTTTTCCCGCATGCTGAGTTTTTTCAGTAGGTCCCATGAAAAACGAATAATAGAGGTTTCACTGTAATAAAAATGCTTGGTTAGCCACAGTGCATATTGGCTCTTGCAACAAATACGGCCACTAGCATGAGACAAGTTATTGATGTCGTTTACGATTCTGTTTGCAGAAGACAGTAGAAGGTGGGCGAGCGATAGATGAATGTTAAGTGTTACAAAGATGGTGGCATAAAAATTACTGAATTAAAACTATGTTAATTTTCTTCTGAAATTATAAGTTTCCCATTTTTATCACAATAAATTATTGTAATAATAAGTAGAAATTTTTATTAAGACGTGAATATAATGTTTTAGTAAAAGTGTCTTAAAATTATAATCTGTCAATATTGAAAAATTCAGAATCATTAATTTCGGGGACATTTTTTCCACAGAAAATAGTGTTTCGTAAAATCGTATTTCAAGATTTGTAAATTAATATATCATGTTGGCAAAAACGCAGAACAAGCTAATGTCAAAAGATGCTTCATATGTACGGGATTCGTTTTGTAAACATTGGTAACCAGTATGATGGTCGAGATGTGTCGTAATAATGCCTAAAAATAAGGGTACGGCATCTAAAGCAGAGAAGTTTAAAAATGGAAATTTTCTGTGTTAATGATCGAAAAATACTTCCCTGTAACACTGTAACTGCTGCTTGGAGCATGAATGAAAAGACAAGTTAAACAAACATAATCAGCGACAAGCACAAGAAATAATGCAAAAAAAAATCATCACAGAATTTGAAACATCATCATTCAAAATTTTGTGCTAGAAACGGTACAAGCATTCATAGCTGCAGGTGTAGTCTAGCTGTTGAGAAACTTGATAATAGCAAGTGGAAAGCATGGATGCATAAAAATGAGAATGGTTGGTTCTGGAGACCTACCAACTGCAGATGATTGAGAGAAGTTACATTCCTATGCTGTGAGAAAGGAAAAAAAGGCACACATCACACAAAGAGTCAATGGGAAAGATATACAGTGAAACTTCCCTTAACGGACACTTCTCTTGAGCGGACAAATTCTGATTCCCCGGCATGGTCCAATTTGTTTCTTCATATTAAATTCTTCTATAAAGCGGACACTCCCTATAACGGACGCGGACAGCTCTTTCGTGTATATTATGACCCCAAAAATCTCCCAAAAGCGGACAGCAGCCTCCCGGAAAGGAATGTTTTCTGAGAAAAGCCTTCTCCCCTCTGTTTGGTTTGCCTTCCACCAACATCCTTTGTCTCAAATTCCTAGATTTCAATGGCGCCACACTGTACAAACATGTTTTCCTCTTCAGTTTGTTTCCGATTTTCGAGCGATAAAAACAGCTCTAATATGCCTCCCCGTGTGCGTTTGACACTTAAAGAAAAAGTGGAAAAATTAAGGCCAGTAAACGTGAAAAACTAAGTGTGCGATACTGCGCTGCAAAATTCAAAATAGGAAAGACTCAGGAGAGTGAAATTATAAAAAATAAAAAGGAACTTTTAGATAGATTCACCAAACATGGAAATGACGAATCCCGTAAATTATTTCCAAAAACGGCCGGTTTGAGCATTGACGATGCAGTTTTCAAATGGTTTTGCCGTGCTCGGGCTGCAAACATTTCACTTACCGGTCCGATCATTCGAGAAAAGGCCTTAGAAGTTGCAAAACATTTAGGTCAATTGGATTTTAAAGCCTCTGTAGGATGGCTCGACAAATTCAAATCTCGGCATAAGATATCTTATAAAACCATTAGTGGAGAAGGGGCCTCAGTAGACACAGAAGTACATAGTACAAAATTGGACAAAGAAGCTTCAACAATATTGCGTTGGTTTTGAACCCAAAAACATTTAAACTGTGATGAGACTGCCTTATTTTTTTAGAGCACTTCCGGATAAAACCATGCAGTTGCAAAATTAGCGTTGTCAAGGAGGAAAAGTTTTAAAGGAGCGTTGAACTTTGCTCTTATGCACAAATATGCTTGGTGAATTTTAAAACCCTCTGGTCATAGGAAAGGCAAAAAATCCTCTGTGTTTCAAAGGTATTGATATCAATTTGTTGCATGTGGATTGGCATTCTAATTCTAAGGCGTGGATGACCAGAGATGTTATGAACATTTGGTTGACAAAATTGAACAACAAAATGATTCTACAAAATCAAAAAATAATTTTATTTATGGATAACGCAGCCTCCCATCCCAATACAAATTTCAGCAATGTGGAAATTGTATTCCTCCCACCGAATACAACTGCTACATGCCAACCTTTGGACCAAGGGATTATAAAGAACTTCAAAACTCACTATAGAAAGTGTGTTTTGAAGCACCTGTTGGCCAACATGGACAATGCAACATCGTCAAGTGATCGTGCAAAGAAAATTAACATCCTGGATGCAATTCACTGGATAACGTCCTCCGTGAAAAAAATAAGCAAAGAAACTGTGTTACATTGCTTCATAAAATCGGGATTCGTAAATTCCAGCGATGAAGCCGCAAATTCACAAAATGTTGATGAAGATGGAGAACTTCAAGACCTGCCAACATCATACGACCTGATGAGCGAAACAACGTACGCCGACATTGATGGAAGTCTGGTCACAGAAAATAATTCTCTGAATGTTGCAGTTCTTATTCGTAAAGGTAATCATACAGTTACAGTATACGTACACATATGTAATAATGTTTTTGTCTTTAGAAATAAAAAAAACTAATTTTTCATTTGTTTACATTCCAGAGGAAAGCCTAAATGACAAAGAAATTTTACGAGAGTCAGAAGTGGAGGGACGATGACCCACCATGAAGGCTGAAGACGTCTTAATACAAATTAAGCGGGTCAAAAAAAATTTTATTTCAAACAGTGACGCTGAGGGACTCGACTTAGCATTAAGGATTCAGTCAAATGTTAAAAATAAAATTCTTATTTTTAAAAAAAATTTATCACAAATAACAGACTTTTTTAAGTGTTAATTTCTGTCATAAATTTTATTGCTTCATAAATATTTTAAATTGTTTTTTTACATTTTTAAGATAATTTACGCATGTAATAGTACTGCATACAGTAGTTGTTTTGTGTGCTCCGTGTTGTGAAATAAATTGCCTTTTGCACGTAAATATATACATAATTTATTATTTACCTATGGCACATCTTGTATGTATAATTTAAAACATTATTTTCATTTTTCTCCCAAAAGCAGACACTTCTATGTAGCGGACAATATTTCATTCCCCAAGGGTGTCCGTTATATGGAAGTTTCACTGTACCAATATAGTGAACTCCCTATCTGTCATTTTTCAGGGGACTGTTAAAAATTTTCCATACATCTGGGATTTCACAAGATGAGGGTTCTGAATATACATCAATAAAATATAACTTATCGACTTATTAGGCTTCATGTTTACTATAATGAGAGCTGTACATTATCTGTAAATAAAGTTTAATAACTAATAAACACAATAAAAAATTTAAATTTATAAAAAAAAAGTATTGTTCTATTAGTATTACTGTACTGTGAATAATGCATTCAAAAGCATTTCATGTTCAAATAAAGAATATAACATCACAAAATACAGTATATAATTAAATTATTTTAATCCAGAGTACAAGCCAACCCAAAACTTTCAAACCCTCTCAAAATGAAAATATGACACAGAACTTATGTATGACGTACTTAGGGGCAAGAGCACGTTCAGTCACAGGCGGGGTCTGCAGAATCTGGCACTTGACAATGGTGCCTTTAAACAGAGTCGAGCAGGTATGCCGCAGGCTCGGCACAAAGTCTAGCATGGCTAGAATGGGCTTGTGGGCGAGTGTTAATGGCGGAGCCACTGGCTTACCCCCCACTGCCGTGTGTAGAGTACTCATCAACGTAGGTCCGGTGTGGGGGTCTCTTGACCCGGCAGGCTGACTGCATGCTGGCTCAGCTGCGTCACGCAGGCGTTCAACCCACTGATGGTGATTGGTTGTGCTGGTCTGACGTCAGCTGGCTTGACGCCTAGTACCAGGGGCAGGCCAAGCAGGAGGTACTCAACAATGGGGTGTGCAACTCCGGGGGGTTTCGTAAGGGTACCAAAACAAGTTACTGATGGGGAACTGCGAGGTGAGGCCTCAACAGATGGCGGATGGCGTGAACTCGTTCCCGGATGATCAAGTAGCTGAAGGCTGGGGCAGGCTGTTTAAGCAGGGCTTGTTTCTCAGCTAGGATAGCAGCTGTCTTACAGTCACTACACTTACAGCATTTACTAGGGATGAGGTGCTATGGTTCACGTCTACAACGGGGTGGCAGACGACAATGTCCCTAGCTAGAGTGTATCCCAGAAGGGATAGATCCCTGCTTTTCAGACCTGGCACTCCTTCCGGTGGGTTTATACATGGTGGATGGAGTGGTTTAACTGACGAGGGTGATCAAACCTCTTCTATGTCTCTTGATAGTGGTCGTGGCTCTACCATACATGTGCCACAGGTATCTTTGCGTGCCATGTCCTTTTTAGGGAACAGACCACAGTCCTACTCTAAGTTTGGCAAACCAGTCTCAATTCCGCGGTTCCCTGCCTTTCCTTTGCGGTGTGATGTCTATCAGAGATGACTAGGTACAAATCGCACAAGAATTAACAAGGTGGCGGTTAGACTAGTAACGTGTTTATTCTGTGACCCGTTCTCTCCTGCTGTAACCAAGGTACTGATTAACTCTTGGAAAGAAAAGCATAAGACAGGTGAAGGGGCCTGTCGGCTTGAAGTCTCTTGCCTGAAGGGCTTGCTAGAAGATCAAAGAGCAACAACTTAGATAGCCGTCATAACAACTAAACCCTAACTGAANGGGGGGGGGGGGAACGATGACTCTTCGGAGCTGCAGTGCGTGCTTTAAGAAATCCGGCATTTGTAACTGGTGATCACTGGGTGTTTTTCACTAGGCAGAAGACAGCAGAGAGTCTTAGCATGACTTGTGCTAATGCGAGGTGCTGCTATCAACTGCCGTTCTGCGGCTGTGTAGAGCAATATGTCCTTCTGCGCAGTTTCGGCAGGGGTGGCTCCTCCCTTGTAGGCGGAGACGTATTTACTACCCTCTCTCCGGTGTGGCTGGAAGCAGGTCTTTGTGGTGGTATTCCATTTTGGAACCTATTGGTCAAACTGTGAAGGTTGTATGCGAGTGTATTTTTTATGCTACACGATCTATTAGAGAAGGAATTATTAAGGTGGTTCTACATGTTTGTATCCTTGAACAATTAAGAGCTGAACTGTGAAGGGGAGGGGGGGGGGTGTAGTGGTGGTTGTTGTTAAGTTTGGTTCAAGTTTAATGAATTATAGCATAGTTCAGTTCGTGGGCAGTTTTGAAGGTTCGGTCCGGTAAAAATATTTTAGGTTAAGTTCTAGTTCATTTCGGTAGCAAAATCTGGGTTCATCCCACCTCAAATTTTTAACTGTAATAATGAAATATGCTTCCTTCAAGGTTACCTAAAAATTTTAATGTATCAATAGACAATGTTTAATTTACAAATAGCATACAAAAAAAAGTAGATTAAAACAATATTTTAACTGTGCACTATTTCTTACCAGTTGTTACCAACACATCACTGCTCTCACTGTATTTAATTCATATTAAATACAAAATAAATATTACAAGTTATATAAGATACTAAATTAAAGTTTCATTTATTCAAGAATACAATACTTTAAAGTTAATCACAGTGTTGTATATTTGTAATATACAAGTTATTGAAAAAACCAGGTTGACAGGTTACTCCTAGGAGTGATTTTTCAAAGGTTTGTTTCATAACATCCGAAGAAATTGTGAATGAACTATAGCGTACATATAAAAAATACAAAATGCATCTGCAGTATTTGGTAACAGCAAAAAATTGTCACTTTAAAACATAAATGCATATGAAATTAGTGTGCTTAGATCAGAAACATATACTATACTCTTATCCGGGCATTCCACTTTCACATAAAAAGTTATCATGGTCAAATACTTTATTTATGGCTGTGTGCACTTAAAATGTATTTTTCAGGCTTGTGAACATTATTAGCATCTCCAATGCCCTAACCTTTCTCGGCAAACAAATCAAAGTGGAACCTGCTTACCTCCCTCCTAAAACAAAGGTTACTGCCAGTTGGTTGAATAGGATACATTAGGCACTAAAACTACATCTCTGACTTCCTCTCATAAACATAGCTGAAAAACCTAACACTGAAATGAGGATTCTACCGAACTGTACATTCTTCAAGTTTACAGTATTGTTTATTGCCAAATTTTATCCGTAGAGCTGCAAAAAGTTTCAAAATTCCACACATGTATATTGTTTTTTTTATAGCAGCATGTACATTTTTAAGTTCTACCCATCAGAAAAGATTCATATACGTGCTTATGTTAATTAAATCAGCATTTTCTGCCATGCCACAAAGTGCACCCCTCCCCACCCTTTTCATAACAGCCAGGCACTTGTCAACCATTCACAGAGGAAAGAAATAATAAGTACAGAACTTTGATCTCCTTCTCCTATTAGAACCACACATTTCCTATATACCCTAAGATACACTGCTTACACCTTTCTCCTCCCTCTCTGTACATGTTAAGGTAAAATATACTTCCAAGAACATCAGTCCAAGTAAGTTCTTCTCTGACCTTAAAAAATACACAAGTTTGTTTTCAATGAGAACAATAACTCAACATACATCCAATTTGCCAAGACCATCATAGTAAACTGTGCAGCTTAATAACCATTACTATTTTAGCATCAGTGTTGGCAGAGAAGCTTGCTGTAACCAACAGAGGACACTTACTCGTTGATCCTATTCTGCACACTGTAACCCACAGGACTAGTGACTACTCAGAACCCACCAGGCCCTTACCAAAGCCTGCTTTATAGCTGGTTTACAAATGTTCAATTATAGTACAGTTGGGAGATCCCTGCTAAGCCTGCGCTTGCACATGCTGGGCCACTAGTTGTGGCTGGTGGTAAATACAGATCTTTCAAGGAACACACATAAAACCTGCTCTCATACCATGGCTTCCTGTGTGACATTTCCCTGACCTTTTTGTTTAACATATTTTCTAACACAAATACTCCTTTGTAATGAAAATCACTTTAAAACAAAAATAAAGACTCTGATCTTACAGTGCAATGCACCTGAACATAATAACTCTCATATATTGCAGTGAAAAATTTAGCATTCAATTAACATGCCATAAGCCAACCAGGTGGCAATATGGTAGCTAGCCATCCTACAAAAGTAATTGTGTAAAGTTTAAACTGATATGCATCTGAAAATCACGCATTTTATTTTAAGAACCTATTTTTGCATTGGTCACACATTTGGTTTTCATAGGTGTGTAATAACTGATAGAACAGCCATATCAAGATTTCTCTACATTCAACTTTTGTTTTCAAAAGTACCTGACATCTCTCAAATTCCTTGACATTTCCCAGTTTTTCAGGTAAGTGGCAACCATGAGTGCACCAGGTGACCCTGACAAGCCACTGGGGAGGTTGTGCCATCTGTGGTCGAGATCGGCCTCTGCTAGCTCACAGGAATCTACACATTCTTGTGGTACCAGTGGGTGGGGAAATTCCCAACAAGTCTCCATGCCTGGTTTACAGAAAGGGCTATCTGCTTCCCAGACTGAGTTTGAATCACAGGCAATCGTGATGGTGTCTGCCTGGTGAAGGGCTAGCCAACTCCTTTAAAGTCAAACTTTTGAAGCCCATGCAGGAATTTCAAGGTGAAGAAATTCAACTGTATGAGGTGGAGATCGGGACATTAGCCCACACTGTTGGGAAAACCAACAAGTGTCATGAAAAGGAAAGAGGATCACAGGCTGACCAAAACAACCAAAGGCAGAAGGTTCCCTTACACAGGGATTGGGGGCAGTAACCTGCAGGGTGCTAGACTCGCCAGGCAGTCCATTGTCAGGTGAGATAGGGTTGGAAATTCACTGTAGTGGTGGATAGCAGTTTCCCCTAGGAAGGGGAATGTGTCTAGTGGGGCAGGTAATGCCCAGTGGGCATGTGAAGCATATGGACAAAGTTCGAGACAGGTGATAATGTAAAACCTCCAGATGACCAAAAGCTAAGTGTGTGTGAGAGAGAGAGAGAGCAATTTTATATATATATATATATATATACACATATACATATACATACATACACTGAGGAGACAAAAGTCATGGGTCACCTCCTAATATCGTGTCAGACCTCCTTTTACCCGGCGAAGTGCAGCAACTCGACGTGGCATGGACTCAACAAGTCGTTGGAAGTTCTCGGCAGAAATATTGAGCCATGCTGACTCTATAGACGTCCATAATTGCGAAAGTGTTGCCGGTGCAGGAGTTTGTGCATGAACTGACTTCTCGATTATGTCCCATAAATGTTAGATGGGATTCATGTCGAGTGATCTTGGTGGCCAAACCATTTGCTGGAATTGTCCAGAATGTTCTTCAAACCAATCGCGAACAGTTGTGGCCCGGTGACATGGCGCATTGTCATCCATAAAAATTCCATCGTTGTTTGGGTACATGAAGTCTATGAATGGCTGCAAGTTGTCTCCAAGTAGCTGAACATAACCCTTTCCAGTCAATGATCGGTTCAGTTGGACCAGAGGACCCAGTCCATTCCATGTAAAAACAGCCCACACCATTATGGAGCCACCACCAGCTTGCACAGTTCCTTGTTGACAACTTAGGTCCATGGATTCGTGGGGTCTGTGCCACACTCGAACACTACCATCAGCTCTTACCAACTGAAATCGGGACTCATCTGACTAAGCCACGGTTTTCCAGTCATCTAGGGTCCAACCGATATGGTCACGAGCCCAGAAGAGGCGTTGCAGGCGATGTCGTGCTGTTAGTAAAGGTACTCAAGTCGGTCTTCTGCTGGCATAGCCCAGTACAGCCAAAGTTTGCCGCACTGTCCTAACAGACACGTCCGTCGTACGTCCCACATTGATTCCTGCCGTTATTTCATGCAGTGTTGCCTATCTGTTAACACTGACCATTCTGCGCACACGTCGTTGGTCTCTGTCATTAAGTGCAGGCGGTCGGCCACTGCGTTGTCCATGGTGGGAGGTTATGCCTGAAATTAGGTACTCTCGGCATACTCTTGACACTGTGGATCTCGGAATGTTGAATTCCCTAACCATTTCCAAAATGGAATGTCTCGTGCGTCTAGCTCCAACTACCATTCCGTGTTCAAAGTTTGTTAATTCCCGTTGTGCCGCCATAATCACGTCAGAAACCTTTTCACGGGACAGGAATCAGTTGACTACAAATGAAGGCCCAACCAATGCACTGCCCATTTTACATTTTGCACGAGATACTACTGCCATCTGTATATTTGCATATTGCTATCACATAACTTTGTCACACCTCCCTCTCCCCCTCCCCCCCTCCTCACTCTGTGCATGTATGTGTGTATATATATATGAAAAACTGAATGTGGAATCCACAGACTAAGCTGCCTTCTTATGTATTAAAGTCCTCCCTCAAAGTCAACCAGATGCATGTCACTCCCACAGAAGCAGCAGTATCCAGTGCCTATGCTACTACAGCAAGCCACCAATGCTTGGAGCCACAAATACTGGACAGTAACCTTGTTCTCAAAGATGACAAAAAGGCTGTCCAACTGTACCCAGTACCCGAATTCCACAATGGCTGACAATATTTATAGGCTGTTAACACTTTGTGTAATTACTTTTCCCTTGAGGCGTATTTTTCATCTTCAACCATTCACTTTTCGACTTCCCACAACTTTTATTTAACTTGCATATCTGTGTTCTCGTAATACGCCATAAAAATCTCATTTTAACACAGCATAATACCATTATAAATATTTTAACATTTTCCTAATCTCATGCACATCTTTACTACACTAATTCAACAAGCTCAGTATTTTTCAGAACACTTTTAGTCTTAAAAACAATGTTTTTGTACATAAATTATTACAAAAATAGTATGTTAGTTCACTTCCGGTGGAAGTATTGAGTGATATGTTGTGGCTCAGAGTGGAGACGGAGAAGGCTCTGACAGCCTCCGTCGCTCAACGCCCGCTATCAGGCCGGACACCAGGCCCTCCATTTCTACTGCGGCTTGCTGCAGCTCACTGTTGTCCACAGCACCACTTGCATCTACCAATCACACAATGTAACGTTACAGTAGTAGAAGCTTATTTACACACCTGGATAACACTGGAGAAATACAAATTGCAATTAGGTGGTCGCCTACCCAAAGGTACTTTCGTGTTTGAAGTTCAGACATACAGGAGCAATAAGGGTGACACTGCCATGTGAAGCAGGGCTCTGAACTAGCATGCAGCATTTGTTGTGTTGCATGTAACTACAGTTCTTTAACTGAACTCTATCTCATTTTATTGATGGGAAGTCTGTTGCAAGGTTTATTACAGGTTCCTATGGCAGTTTCTCTTATGTCCTGTTTAGCAATTGTGCCATCAAATTTAAGATTTGCTGAATCCATTGAATCTTAGAAATTTTGAGATTCTGTTGATTTGATATAAGATTCATGCTATTTTTTATTACACAGTAGGGTTGTGAAGTTATGTTTGTACAACAGGTTTAAGTTGTGTCACGATATTGTGTTAATAAACTAAATTTTACAATGTATGAAATGTACATTATTTTCACCAATGTTCATACTAACGGTAAATGCATTATTTGACCACAAAATGGTCCCATACTTAATAACAAATGCACAACAAAAAACACCAATTGTGATGATTAAGCAAGGCAAACATCACACTTGATGAAAAATGGTAAAAATACATATGAAGTCCTAAGCAGTACACTTGTTTGTTTTCTTATGCTTGTAACCGGTAAGCAGCCATCTTGCAGGCAGAAAAATGTAAATTAAATAGTTATTGCTATGCTACGTAATGATTAAAAACGTCCATGTGCCAAATCATTTTAAGTTTCTCATCACACTAAAAATTTTGTAGAACATCGATTTAACAAAATGTCACAGTTACTGAATATCTTTTCACCATTTCGCAGTTTCGTTAAATTCAAATTTACCCAATTTTAACACTCCCAAAACCAAGTTTTATATGTATATATATATATATTTTAAGACAATGTTTTGTCATCAATGGTGCAAAATAACACTTTTATTTAAATTAAATACTAAATTAATTCACTAGGCAGATGTTCTGCAAATGAAACGGTACCCCACAACATCATAAACAATCTGTACTAATGAAAATAAAGTTTAAACACTGTAAGCCACCTAACTTTCAACAAGTGCGAAATTCATTTCCATTAGCCTTTTTGTACGAAATTTGGATAATTTATTAAGAGAATTTTAATTTATTTAAATAGTGAGAAATGTTCTGAATAAAAATTTATTATAACAAGTCCATAAACAATCTCACATTAATGAGAAAAAAGTTCAAACATTGTGCGCAGCTTACCCTATAACTAGTGCAAAATCCATTTCCGAAAGCCTTTTGGTACAAAAATTAGAAGATATATTAACGAAACAAATTTATTTCAATAAGCAGAAGTCTTTTGGATAGAAATATGCATCCCACAAGGCCATGGACCTCCTCTTACCGTCACAAAAATGTAAACATTGTGGCTCGTACTATGGATATATTTTTTGCCACCATACATTTTTAGCCAGTGCGACGGCTAGTTCTCTCACTAAAATGAAATAAATAGATAAACAAACAATTGCTTGTACGCTGCGCCACAATCATGCCTTCATTTAATTTATTCAACACACTGAAGGCCCATAGCGGAACATGTACAGTCAGCCAACAGGCATGCATACAGTGGGTTGCAATGCGAAGGATGTGACCTTGACATACTACGAGCGACAACGTAATCTGCTCTAGCCACAGCTGTGGCCCCCTCCGAGAAGAGACGCAGCCGCCTGAAGTTACAGTGGTGCAGTGCTTGCCTTCTGTCAGCCCGCAATCCGCAGAATGCAGAAGGCCTGCTTACCCCTTCGACCAGGCAGCTAAAGGGAAGCGAGCTGCCAACCCCGCCACCTTAGCTTCCCTCTTCCCACATCACTACCCTTGCACCCCCCCATGCTGGCTCTGTAGACCAGGTATATATGTATATATAGGGCTAGCAGTCCTCGGTTTGAGGCAGACTCATGAAGCTCTCTTGCAGAACGTCACTCCGCCTGGACACTCTCCGACACTGCTGGCATCTTGTTGGCAGACAAATTGCTGCCCGTCAGTATACTCACGCACAAGCCTTTGCTTGCCTACAGCCAACTACGTTGTAATGTGGCACACGCAGTTATAACCAGCTTTATAATATAACAGTCCCACAGTTAGGCCGCCATATTTGTTATGCCGCGCGTCAAAGTATTGACGTCTGGAAGTTGCCACTCGGCTAGCTCAAGAGGGAGTAATGAGACTCTTTAAAAATTACGCCAATTAAATGTTAAATAAAGGCAAGGTCCTGTTTATTTGTTCTTTACTTTAATTTATTAACCAAGATGCAACAGTTCACATACAGAGTTCAGGTATGCCGAATACGAACAGGTTTCAGATAAACAGACAAGTGCAGAACAGCGCCACAGTCGTTTACGAATTATTTATTTTCTAAAAACTTGCCCGAAGAAAAACAAATGCAGCAACCTCCCACACTGGCGGAGAAATAATCTAACAAGTTCAAGTTTGCTGGTGTCCCCCACACCAGCAAAGGCCTAGGCGAGCACTGGCTGACGACTGACTTGAATGGCGCCAGACACACGTGTACTTGTGCTGCCTATCCCCCCCCCTCCCTCCTCCCTCCTCAGATAAGAGCCTGGCGTGGGCTGCCACGCACGCTCTCCACACGTTATCGAAACTGCGTCGTAGTAAAAGATTATCAAACTTGTCTGGCAAAACTGTCGACGCAGTCTGAAAAAAACTAATCTAATGTTGACGCTTAACAAAAACTCCAACTTTCTGAAACGGCAAACATATGCTCGATAAACAAACTATAATGGTAAACGAACCACCACTGCTTTAATTTGGAATCCCGATAAAAATATTATGAAGCTTAGCAAAATGAAAGAAAATGAACCACGTGTCCCGAAAATTAATAATACTGTGTCATTACGTCTTCGGACTAGCCCAACAGCTGTCTCACAGCGCTTCTTGGCTGCTTTGCCAGCCACGCCTTTGGTCATTACGAATCTGAGTAATTGCAAACTTAGGGTTACCATTGCTCCCTGCGCCACTGCGTCTACCGTGACTAGGGACTGCACATTAGTTGGCCCCTCAAACCACAGTCAGGGTATAGGCTGTCTTATGTGTGTTTGGTGCTCCAACAATAAACAGGCATAAACCAAGCTGGTCGAGTTTTCTCTCTCAGGCACTTTCTTTCTGTACCTTGTTCCTGCCATTTCCTGTTTCGACACATTTACACTTACACTCTTACAGGAGCATGTCCGTGCATAACCCTCACATAATAACCATCTCCGCTCAGAGCCTCCATATCTTTGGAGTGGAGGTTCTATCTTGACTGTTGCAACCATTCTGTGGGTGTTTAGGTCTGCCGGCGACTTCCTGCCCAGCTACCCACTTGCAGGTCAGCAGCCGACCCCGACAGAGAGCTACGTCTTTACGTGATAAATGGATCTATGGCGACTTCCAGTCTTCCTGCGCAACATGCGAGCGGACTCCCTAATCCTACTGTTGACACCTAGTCAGGAGCTTGGGTCTGCTGCCAACTTCCTGCCCACCAAGTTTCTTGCCTGGAGGCCAGCAGCTAGGCCTTCCCCACAGTTACACCCTCCAATTCCTGTTTACTCCAGGTCGTGCTCGCCTCTACTGAACATCCAATATCACCCCTTTTACTCTACGCCCTTACGCCTTGTCACAGGGCTGGGCGGGATAAGGCGTCCAAGCAGGCTTTGGCTTTGGTTGGGGACCTGGTAGGGGGAGGCAGGGAGCTGCCAGGGTGTACACCTGGAAAAGGTGGAAAAGGTTTTCTGTGTCCGTCAGAGACACGGGCAGCATGCTTGACTGACTTTACTGGCTACTAACCAGACCTCGGCCGGTGTATAGGCTAAGGCGTGTGGCTTGACGGCATGGCACAAAGTAGGCTGTGGGCTTGGTTGTCCTTCGTATCACTGGTTGGCACACAGCCACTGGTTTACCTGTATTGGGCATGGCCCGGGGTAGCTCCTGACTCGGCCGCTGTTGCTGCTGAGGTCGGACGGAATTTGTGCCCAATCCTTGGGCGGAGGTGGTGCTGCGGCTGGCGGTGCTGAAGGGTGCCCACAGAGGGCTGCTGGTCCTGGTGCTCCGGAACCATGGGTTCGCTATCCCCACTGGCACGTGACATCCCTGACGTAAAACGGTGACAACCGCGTGCGGCTGGCCGGTGGTCTTGAATGGGGGCTGAAATAAGGAGAGGGGGGGAACTGGGAGGTGAGGCCTCTAAAACTGTCTGGCGACTTGAGCTCGTTCCCGGGAAGTTATGCTGCAAAGTGCAGTTGGGGGTCGGTTACAGCTCCCATTGGATTCGGAGGCAGTAGCTGCTTTCCTAGCTTGCAACTTCGCACCATTCCTATAGGTGTATGGCATACATGTAGGAACTAAGGTCTGCCATGCTAAGGAGGAACAGGTTACAAAGATCCCTAGCTAGGTGTAAAGCCAGCTAGGACCCGAGCACCCAGAGTTATACCCAATTACTCCAACCGGCGACAGTTCAACGCGGTGGTTAGAGTGGTGGGTTTACCATGGATGTCCGACAGCGACGTGGGCAGACAGTTCAGCATGGTTGATGGAGTGAATTGGCTGGGCTGGTTGACTAGCCGCCTTGTGGATTGAGCTCCTAGTGGTAGGGGCTCTACCGTACTGTACACCAGGTGCACAGTATGGGTGGCCGTCTAATGGGTGTGTTCGCGATGTACGTGCGCCCGCAGTTCTTCTCTAGGTTTAGCAATTGGGTTTGTAAATGACGCGGCCAATTGCTTTTCTCTGGTGGGCTGACGTCTACAGGTGATAAAAGACACAGACACCCTGGAATAGTACTCACAGGTTTGATAGAAAACATGATTTTCCATGAGGAATAGACACGGGGCCCATACTACCTCCTAGCTAACCAGGAACTGAAACGGAGGTAGACTACGAATACCAGGTGAAGGAGTCCTGGGTCTAAACTAGACAAGAGTAGATGCGGCTAGGTAGCTATAGTATTAACTGACCCTAACTAACTCGATGCTGTTGTCCAGAAGGGACTGGGGTGGCACTACCAGAAGGGTAGTACGTGTTGAAGAGTGTTGAAGACTTATTTGGGGGTTGCTGGTGAAAGTCTTGAAAAGTTTCTGGTATGTCGCTAAGACACTGGAGTTGGCAGAGAGCTCCAGCACACGAGGTGGTGGAGCGAGATGCTGAGAATGAGCTGCCACTCTGCAACTGTGCACGGACATATATTCCACCTGCCCGCAGTCTCTCTGAGGTGTGAGGGTGAGCTCCTCTTTCCGCGGGCGGAGCTGCACTTTCGGGTGCCATCTCTCGGTCCATGGCGAAAGCAGGCATCTCTGTCATGCGAGGTTGCATCAGCTGCGCAAGCTCAGATGGTTAGCTGGGCCGCTTGGCTGGCTTCTGCCACACGTGGGGGTTGGCGTGACGTCCGACATAAAGGCAAAACGAACTTGGCTGACGTGTCCATGGGTGCCCCCGCATCTAGAGGCGTGCTGGTAGGCTCTGGTAGCAAGTCGTTGCCGGGTTCAAAGCCCGCTTGGGGGGAAGTGATGGCATGTAAAGATGATGCGAAGTTGTGTTTAAATAATTGTCAGTGCACTTCACGTGTTATCTTTATCGAGACATTCAAAACTGCCCAAGAACAATCACTAGCATTTGAGATTTTCAAGATTTTTACATCAAAAAAATAAAAATATTCCTTACATAGTAAAAATGTTTCTACAAAGAAGTGGCAGAAACCTATTTGTTTTTGTTTTCTTGGCAATATGAGAACTACACCAATTTGCTTTCAATGCATTTCTCTTTATTTTTTATGTCCTCTACTATCACTAAATCACTGTGCATACGGCACGGCAGTGTTTAAGCATGTGTCTTTTCCCGCCCACTCAATGTTTACATCACAGTTTCACACTTTGGTCAGTTTATAAAACACTTTCAAACTCCCAGGCACTATCTAAAACAGTAACAATTTTTGACATTCTTAATCGGTTTCGCGACTACAATCACCACCCACGCTCAGTAGTTGCAAATGCAGCATTTGCTAGTTGTCAAGAACCTAACAACAAAGCAATACGTACAATTTACTTTGGTCATATCACCAACATTTTGGGTTAGAAATGTTTGTTTATAAATTAAATACACGTAGGCATGATTCTGCTCACGAACGAGTGTTGCTATAGTAATTCGGCTCGATATACACCGAGGCGACAAAAGTCATGGGATACCTCCTAATATCGTGTCCGACCTCCTTTTGCCAGGCAAAGTGCAGCAACTCGACGTGGCATCGACTCAACAAGTTGTTGGAAGTCCCCGGCAGAAATATTGAGCCATGCTGACTCTATAGACGTCCATAATTGCGAAAGTGTTGCCGGTGCAGGAATTTGTGCATGAACTGACTTCTCGATTATGACCCATTAATGAACGATGGGATTCATATCGGGCGATCATGGTGGCCAAATCATTCGCTGAAATTGTCCAGAATGTTCTTCAAACCAATTGCGAACAGTTGTAGCCCGGTGACATAGCGCATTGTCATCCATAAAAATTCCATCATTTTTTGGGTACATGAAGTCTATGAACGGCTGCAAGTGGTCTCCAAGTAGATGAACATAACCCTTTCCAGTCAATGATCGGTTCAGTTGGACCAGAGGACCCAGTCCATTCCAAGTAAAAACAGCCCACACCATTATGGAGCCACCACCAGCTTGCACAGTTCCTTGTTGACAACTTGGGCCCATGGATTCGTGGGGTCTGCGCCACACTCGAACCCTACCATCAGCTCTTACCAGTTGAAATCGGGTCTCATCTGACCAAGCCGCGGTTTCCCAGTCATCTAGGGTCCAACCGATATGGTCACGAGCCCAGGAAAGGCGCTGCAGGCGATGTAGTGCTGTTAGTAAAGGCACTCGAGTTGGTCTTCTGCTGGCATAGCCCAGTAAAGCCAAAGTTCGCAGCACTGTCCTAACGGACACGTCCATCGTACGTCCCACAGTGATTCCTGCGGTTATTTCACGCAGTGTTGCTTGTCTGTTAACACTGACCATTCTGTGCACACGTCGTTGGTCTCGGTCATTAAGTGCAGGCGGTTGGCCACTGCGTTGTCCATGGTGGGAGGTTATGCCTGAAATTAGGTACTCTCTGCACACTCTTGACACTGTGGACTGTGGATCTCGGAATGTTGAATTTCCTAACCATTTCAGAAATGGAATGTCCCATGCGTCTAGCTCCAACTACCATTCCGTGTTCAAAGTTTGTTAATTCCCGTCGTGCGGACATAATCACGTCAGAAACCTTTTCACATGAATCACTTGACTACAAATAAAAGCCCAACCAATGCACTGCCCATTTATACATTTTGTTCGCGATACTACTGCCATCTGTATATTTGCATATTGCTATCCCATGACTTTTGTCACCTCAGTGTATATCAAACTGTACATGCAACAATAATCTTTTAACCTTTCTGCCAATCAATTTATAAATCGTTCTCATGACAAAAAAATGTTGTTTAGATTTTTACATTTTTATAGTGAACAACGTGAACACCACCCAAATAGTTTTGTTATCCGCACGTATGTGAAGTAAATGAGAGATAATGCTGTATAACAAATGGAAAATTGTAAAACTTAATGTTTACAAGAGTTTTACTGTAAAAACTCACATTGTGGTTTTAGATACCCCTAAACATGCTATTTCATGTGTGTTTCGTGAATATGGGAATTATTACACAATTTCAGGAATAAACATAACTTCTCAGTATTTCTCATTATTTTGCATTTGCAAAAACTTCTAGGCACTAATTATAAGCATAAGTAAGTAACAATTATCATAATGTTGATTACTACTAGCAGAAGTAATAAGTATCCAATCCTAGTATCGCTGTTACAGAATTGTGAATTCATGACAAAATGGATTATTACAGTAGACGTGCGACTGCCTAGGGAGAGGACGTCACATCAAGAGTGAGGTGTTTTTAATTCTGTGCTAGGTCAGTTGTGCAGGTTGGGGGTGGACTCTACTGCAGAGGCGTCTATAGTATGACCCATCAGCCTCACACTGGTGCCTTATATAATGTAGTGACGCGTTGGACACCTACTTGGAACAAAATCCATGAGTGCAAGGTAATGCCTCTGGACATTGGACACACATGATTGGGCTTACCACTGAGGTCGCTTACTTTTGGTTGACTATATGGCCCTGGTTGGATGACTTTGACTCCGGCTGGAGTGGACAGCTGGGCAGGCTGGCTCAGCTGGCGCCTGCAGGTGAGCAGGAGGCTGGCTGACTAGCTGGTAAGGGGTCGGCTGGTGCTGGTGACATGCTGGTATCCTCTAGGTGGAACATGACCACTCCCAAGGGGAAAGTGTACCCCTGGCAGAGTAGTTCGGCAGCGGGGTGAGCAGCTCTGGGAACCCTAACTGGGAGACCAAAGAGGTTGTCAGGGAGGGTAGTGGAGTGAGGCTCTACTAATTATCGGGTGGCTTGTGCTCTCTCTTGTGGGGATATATAGCTGAGAGTTGGTGTAGGTTGTTTACTTAGGGGGTAGCAAAATGCAAGAATGGCAGCTGTGCTACGGATGTTCCTCCTGCTCCCTCGTCGGTGAGCGAACTTCATGGACAGGAAAGGTGCTAATGTGCACCTGTAGTATGCAGAATGCAGCAAACTCCTAGCTAAAGTGTACTCCAGAAGTACCTGGGATCTGTGTGTGACGTACAAGCAGTCCTAGTTAGGGGCTGCCCACAGTCCTACTCTACGTCAGAAACGGTTGCAAATTCGCGGTCCCCTGTCGCTCCCTTCGAGGATGGTGCTTACCATGTTGGGTCACTACAGAGCAAGGAAAGACAGAAGTTACCTAGACTACGTGTTTTATTCCCTTGAGAATAGAAACATGGTGACCCATACTACCTACTACCTCCTACCTCTACACACACTAGGTGTTCAACGGACTTTGTACAAGAGCAAGACAGGTGAAGGGGCCTGTCGGCTTGAGAGGCCTGGCTAGAAGAGCGGACGAGAGCTGACAATTAAGTAGTTGTGAATACAACTGGAACCTTATTGTGGCTTGTAGTTCTGAAGGGACCCTGAGTACCACATGTGGTGAACGTGTCAGGTGTGGTGACTCTTGACGGCAAGTGTCAAGGGGTAGCAAAGACTCTTTTGCTGCTGCGGTGGGGAAGGTGTCGCCGGCCAAATAACTGGTAGAAGACTGGTAGGTCTTTGAGAGTCCTCAGAAGGACTGTGGCTATGTAGTAGAGAACCCTAGCACAACTGGTGCTAAGGCGAGCTACATGGACAACTGGCATTTCTGCCAGGTGCACAGTGTTAAATTCCTCTCAGCTGAAGGGTTTCTGCTTGCCTCGTTCGTTTTCGGTAATCTTCGGCCACCACCCCTTCGGGTTCGGGCTGGGTGGCGCTGCTGCTGCCATCTCTTGGCAGGGTAGCGGCAGGGAGGTTTCCTGTAGTTGCGGGCAGTATCTGTCGTTTACTTAGGGGCAAACTCTTGCATGCCCGCAGCTGCTTCACAGCGGGTTTACAAGTGGCAGGGGCGATGACGTGACTTCCTAGCTTTACGTGGGTGCTGGCCTTGGAGGCGGCCAGTCAAGGTTCAACTCCCTAGGGGGCGCGTGACGCGCACGTGATGATGTGGAGTTGACAATTATAATATGTAGGAAGCATCATGCGTCACAGTAATGGGATTCATAACAAAAAAAAAAGTTTATATTACTTTGACACAAATTTTCGTAATATATATATTTATCTCCAGTTTAGACTGAAGTATTACATAAATTTAGGGGAAAAAAACACACACAACACACATGCACGCACGCATGCACGCGTGCACACATGCACACACATATGCACATATTTACAAATATTTTAATAGAATGTACGCAACAATACATTAATCCTAAATATGCACCAACACATACCAAAGAAAAATTATTTATATAATATATGAATATTGCCCTTTTGTACAACTACTTCAGTGATATAAACACGCATAGTAGAACCCTGTTATAACATTCCTGTATATAACATTTTCTTGCATTTAACACTATTATTTCATGGTCCCACCATTTCTCCATAAGGCTTGATGGTTTCCTTTCCTGCATATAACAGTAATCACAATCACATGTTTCATCTCCTGCTTATAACGTCAGTATTTGTTCCTTTCCTTGCAGCATCTCAAATGCAATTTTTCTCTTAAGTAAAATTTGAGACATATTAACAATACAGTAAGCCTACAAGCAGATACAGAGAAAAAGTTTATTCTTGAGGGAAGTATTAAGGATTTCAGAAGTGATGGTCCTGAAAATTACCAAGATAACTAAGAGTAGATGAGTGAGCAAGCCCCCAGAACATTGTGCATTAATTGATGATGCTATATGCCATGGAATTGAGATCACTGATATTTTTGCAGCAAAGATTAAGATTGAAGATTTTGAAGAACTTGACTGGCTATTTATAAAGAAAAATTATTACATTAGAATTTTGTTTTACTTTATGTGTCCCTACAGGTGTAATACTGTTTCCTATAACATTTTATTTTACTGACCCCTTGAAAAGTTTTATAACAGAGTTCTATTGTACCTGCATAATATTTCTGCAATAAAATATTATAATTACTAATGGTAACATTTAAATCTGTGCCACAGAAAAGTTTATTTCCAGAAATAACTATTTCCACATTATACCTGTAATATCAATCACATTCGTCACTTTAAAGCAAATAATTTTAAAAAATTATATTATATTTTTAAAAAATGTACAATTACTGTTTTACTACCAAAAGTTATGTGACTACTGTAGCCAATTTTTTTTTTTCAAGATAAGTTAACACAAAACAGTAAACTATGTGACATACTGTTACGAAATAAAATAAGACAAGAGAATGATGTTCGTCTTAAGCAAATCATTGCTGATGTTAGAGCACGACAGAGTCCGAATACTTCTTGGACACTGACGGAATATTGTGTAACTGCTGTAGCGCAGACAAACCAGAAAATAAATTAATGGTTTCAAGAAGCATGCAGCAAAAAGGAACTTTTACTTACCACAAGCTTCCTTTTGCAAGCCACCCAAGGCATATGGCATATGCACGACCTTATCAAGTCTACATTTTATTGGGATGGTATTTACAGACACTTAAAAATTTATTGTGCTAGTTGTATGTCATGCGCAGTATGTAAGTGTGCCCCTGATAATAAACCTGCATCATTACAAAAATTTCCTGAGCTTTCAACAAGTGGGTATGAACATTGTCGGTCCACTGCCAACAACAACGAAAGGGAATAGGTATATACTTAGCTTTCAAAATATCCTCAACCAATTTGTTTGCCTGATCAGAAAGCAGAAACTGTAGCAAAAGCATTTGTAACAGAAATAGTTTCCAGGCACAGAGCGCCGGAACAGCTGTTAACTGACCACGGAACAAACTTTACGTCAAAGCTTATGAAGGAGGTTTGCTCTCTACTGCAAATAAACAAGCTTCTCACTACTCCGTACCATCCAAAATGTAATACACACGTCGAGTGTAGCCATCAGATCAGACACTCATTACTATGGCTTCTCACTTTATCAGGAGAGACCAATGAGATCAGGATGAATGGATTCCTTATGTCCTTACTTTCAGAGCTACCCCTCACAGTGCTACAGGCGAATCTCCATTTTTATGGTCCCTGGTCGAGATGTATTTCTGCCCTTCGACAAAGAAGTTTTCCCTCAGAGAATGGATTATTCAGTAGGCAATAAATACAAGTCTGACCTTTTGTTAAGATTGCAACAGGTATTCACAGTTTTTCAAAACAAACTGAAACACGCTTCTGACGCTGAGGACCGGTGTATGGTGATAACCACGCATTGTCGGGCATCACCAGGAATGTTTAACTGCTGTCCCAAATTTCAGTGTAGTACTTGGCATGTCTGCCATAATCCTGCCCTACCTGAGTGCTTGCTAAGAGCCAGCAGTGGTACTAAACCGAAATGCACTACNACTACCTACGATCCCCCCCCCCCCAGGAGAACCAGAGTGCCGACTGTAATCACACTCGCTGTGCTCTCTTGGTAAGGGGACTCATGTGGTTTGGGGCATTGCACCGTAGGGAAAACATTGCCTTCCAGAAGACTGCCTGGAAATCAATCTCTCATTCCCCCTCCACCTCCCTTACAATATGACACCCAGTTCTCACATAACTGTGTCAGCCTCTTTTAGACATCCACTATTCTCTCTCTCTGTATCTTGTATGCCACACCACAGGGCTGGGCAGCAGAAGGCGGTCAGGAAGACCTTGGATCTGGCCGAGAGATTGTAGAGTTTGATCACAGGGCCAGCACAGTGCACCCCAAATGATGCTGGGAAGCTGCAAGCCTGAGCAATGCCTCAACCACCTCACAGTCAACTACTACTACTTCTTCGGGAAGAGACTGCCAAAGCCACCTATCGACTAGTGTCTGGCAGAGACATTTGCTCCCACCTGCTCGAATGCCCAACCAGTGATAAAGTCCAGCACCACCAAAAGCTGAGAGTGCTATTATTAGTCTGGATTATACAAAGACTGACCACTTACAACCTCCCCACATCAACAAGACTCCTGCATCCTGGTCCCTAGGAGGAAAAGCTGTTATGAGGCCTACCTTCTCAAGGCAATCTGAATAGGTGGAGCATAATACTGTAGAAAATGTGTTATTCTTGCAAACAAGCATATGTAAAATGTCAGATGGGAGATTAAAAATAATAAGCTTAGAATTTTGTGAGGCCAATTCATAATATGAAGACAACAGCTGAACAGAAAACTATATATGACAATCTAACAAACAGACTTATCAGTCAGCTGGATGTACACTCACCATCCAGAGTGAAACTTGTCTCCAGCATCTTCTCTAGCTTGTCCAGGATAGTATCCAGGTCCTCCCGTAGATTATCCAGTTTCTTGTTGGACGAGGCCTGTGCATCGTGGAACCAAGCATTCATCTCGCTGCCATCCTTGGTGGCTTTCCCATCCTCTGCTGTGCACCAGGAGCTTAGGTCCCCAACCGACATTTCCGTGATGCTGGACGACAGCTCCAGGCCAACTGGAGACAGCTTCAGCCTCTGCAGCTTCGATGTAAATCCTGAAGAGTCATCGTCCCCAACCTGGAGGATGGGGCTCAGGTTGTCGAGAGTCTGTGTTGCTCCCAAGGCCCCCCCAAGGGCTATGATTGG
Source organism: Clitarchus hookeri (assembly GCA_002778355.1). Classification (NCBI taxonomy): domain Eukaryota; kingdom Metazoa; phylum Arthropoda; class Insecta; order Phasmatodea; family Phasmatidae; genus Clitarchus; species Clitarchus hookeri. Next base: position 514,550 of record NQII01000084.1, on the reverse strand, counting down.
GGTGCTTTCCATTCGTCCCATGCGCTGCCGAGGAGAGACTATGAGAGACTGCTGCGAGGACACCAGGTGAAACACAACAGCAACATTCAAGAAGTCAGTACAAAGTGAAGCAATATTAGTCTAGGATATGTTATGTGACACCAGTTACAATTTCTGAGAACCCCATAAAACTGACTATAGTGGAATCCTGCTAATCTAAACACTGCTAATCTGAAAATCCCATTAATTTGAACAAGAACATGTAGCAAAAATAATACAGTACAAGAAAATTACAATGTCAAAAGCTTGGCAGTGTTCTTCCAATCAATAAGAGCAACTTCCTCTATGCCACATTTCGCAGACAATTTTGTTGCAGTCTCGTCTTTGTCTAAATGCATCAAAGCTTATATCTTATCTAAAATGGTACAGTTAACTCTTGACAAAACAGAACTGTAAAAAATTTGGTTAAAAAATTTAAAAATTTGAAGAAATTAAGACTTCTTTCTTTGATATGGCTTTGAACATGTAGATTAACAAGAAGTTCATTTTTTTCCCACATATATGAAGGTTATTAGGACAACAGGCCAGGCAAAAACTTACTACAAATAAAATGTATATTCAATTTTATTTTTCTTCAGAAATTTTACATTATAAACCAAAATTTCTAGCTTGGATAACCACAAAGTGCCGCTAAGCAAGATAACAAAAATCGGAAGCTAAAAAATTTGCACGACATAGCAAGAGGGGGAAGGTAAATCATAAATACAGGGTTGCAAATTGTCTTAAGATGCAGCGCTGAAAATGTTTTGTTTACAGTTTGCTGAAAAATAAAGCATTATTCATTCACTATTTTTAAATAAAGACATGTTCCAAAATAAAAATTGTTCCTCAGAATTACATACCATTTTTCAGGAGACTGTCAAAAAATTTTCATACATGCAGGATTTCGGTAGATGATGGTTCCGATATATATCAATAAAATACAACTTCTAACCTTATTGGACTTCAAGAGTATAATGAGAGCTGTACATTATTTTACCTTAACAATAAAAATAGGAATTTAAAAAAAAAGTATTAATGTATTTGTGACTTGTGTTACTGTAAATAATAAATTAAAAACATTTCACCTCAACTCGTTTCAATAAAGAATATTTCATCACAAAATACTGTATGTAATTGATTGTAATCAAACACAGAATACAACCGACCTAAAACTTTCAAACCTCCTGAAAATGAAAATAATGTGAACAGAATGCAAGTCAAATTTTGAATGTCCCACGCGCACTTAATCAGCTGAGAGCACACTGAGAGATTATCAACCGGTAGTGTGTACGCAGTTGGCGAGACGGAGAAGACGGGAGGAGTGACACAATGTACCCTTCCACGCCGTTACGTGTTGGCGACACCTTGCACGTGCTGCAAATGTCTGTCTTTTAAAGTAATTAATTATATTTCACTGCAAAACAAATTGTCCTTCTGAGACAGAAATTAATAAATAAAGTGATTAAAATTGATTTCTTCATGGTTTTAAATAATTAATTATTCAAAACCACATCCTTTGATTTTCCAGTATACTTACACCTGTTGCGAACAACGCTGGGTCTTGGTGTTTACCCATTATTAGAAGAAAAAAGGTGTCAAATAGGCCCTTACAGGATATAAGTTTATTCAAAAGATGCATGTCAATTGAAATAAATTAATATAAATCCTCCAATTTCCCCGCAGGAAGTTACTGAAAATGAACTGTACGCTTGGTAATATAAATCGCTCAAAGTTCAAACAACTTTTGGCGACAAGGGGAGGTCAAGTATATGCTTCTGGGCATATCATTTTATTCGCGAGGATGCTGTCTATTGAGTGAAATTAATATTTCATGCCAGATACAATTGAACACCAACATTACGGGAAATGCAACCTTTAATGACAAAAAAAACATGTTTGCAAATAATAATTCCTCGTTAAAATGTATTGCAGAACATTTTCAGCCAAAATTATTTGCTTTGAAATATTAGTGATTATAGGTGCAACTATTTTGAGCGACGGATATTCTTGATAAAATTTCTACACCTACCAGGCGCACTTTATTTGCTCTGCGGCCAGGTGTGTAAGGGATGAAAGCAAGTTCGCAAGGCCGAGAGAGAGGACACATTAATTTTTTTGCTACACAAGAGCTTCCCCTCTCGAAGGCACGTAAGGGGAGGAAATAAGGTACGGGGCTACGAGAGAAAGAGAAAAGAGAAAGAGGAGAGAGAAAGAGAGAGGATGCAAGGTTGCCATGCTGGATGCTAAGTAAATGCTTCCCCGCTCATCAGGCATGTAAGGGGAGGTAGCAAGCCAGACTTGCACCGCACCACAGGAGTGGTGGGAAGATCACGCGCCACAGAGCAGTGATAAATGGCAGCAAACGTGACGTATTTCATATCCAGTTACTAGACGTTTGCATAAACAACCAGCTTAAACATGATTCGTACTCCCTCGGGGCAGAAAAAAATAAGGGCTTTTTAAGGACTTCTAAGGACATTTAAAGTTTTTTTCTAAGGACTGTGCTGATTCTCCCATATGGCCAATATCGAACACTTTATCGCACGGTTGACGTCTTGATTTCTGCTTGCTTGTATCGCAAGAAAGCCATTTTGTTATACAACTCTTTCTTGAGCCACAGTATATTAAAAACGCACTTTCCTGGCATGTTCAAAGACAAACGTCACATGGTAAAATCACACGTAGATGTACATTCCTGTTACAGACAAAACTACAGTTATCATTTACATGAACAAATACCAAAACACTGCAACTACTTGCTGCTAGCTACTACGCTCTCTTTGCTCTATGATATTTAGAACCACTCCAAAATCCTCGTACATACATAAAAAAACTGGTACTTTCTAAAATAAATCTGGCACATCATGCAAGCTTCACACAAAATGAAGAGATAAGCAATTTTTTTTCTGTATCTATTCCAGGTCACGATAATTTCATGGGGTTTGTAACACCGCCTTTTCCTGGAAAATGGTGTGCAAAATAATAGTCAAAGTAAGAAACAAATATTAATGAATCTTCAACAGAACACAAAAAGTTGCACGAATCAAAACAGAACTAAGGATGCGCAAAAAAGCCATGTGCAGGAACTGAGAACTATGAGAGATCTTCCTTGGAAGATTCCATGCAAACTTGCATGGCTGGTTCCGTGGATGGTTCCATGGAATATTTGGTCTTCTGCTGGCCATTTTCATGGACGTTTTCGTAATTGGTCGGGTGCAATTTTTGATGGAAGGTTTCTTACAAGGTCAAAATTTTAGCCAATAAGAGTGTGTGGTGGAATGTGGTATTGACAATAGCTGTAATTTTATTAATTTGGTTTACAAAAACCGCACTAAAACCATTAAATAGTATATAAAAAAAACTGCAAAAATATTTATTGATGCTATAATACCATTGTATGAGAATTATGCTACACATTTGTTTTTTTAACACAAAAGTTTCAGTTATCACACAAACATGATTAGATTCTGTGCATAAGTTGAAGTAAAAATTACTAAAAGTATACTTGCCACTTGTGCGGCAGCATGTATCATTGGACAGGTTATTCCATAGAACCGTCTATACCTGCTTGCTTGCAGGCTCGGGTAGCAGGTCTCGTGGAAGCTCCCGCCCTAGCTTGGATGGAAAATTTTATTGTCGCATACAGGCTTTATATAGTACAGCTGATAATGCCATAATCTTGGTATTTTCGCATGCAAGTACAAAAGTATTTTGGTATGTGGTGTGACATCCTGAAAACTAGGTCCAATATTTGTACCAAGAAATTGGTATGTCTAACATTGCTGTGGCCTTGCTTACAGAAGAGTCTGATGCATGACACAATAGTCAATAGCAGAATACACTACCCATTTACAAAAAAAAAGCTACACAAAAATTTTATTTGCAGGGGGGCCAAACATTTGCAAAAACTGTCAGCAGCACTGTGTTTAAAAATCCGAAGTTTTCATTCATTTTCAGCAATGACGATATTCATTTTGATGTTCTCAACAAAATCATGTACAAATTTACAGCACTAGTAAAACTGTAAATGTAAAGTAACGAATGTTTATTGTCATTCACTACTCACTACAGCTGCGGTTTTTATCCTTTAAGTACAATTCTGAATTATTTTTGAATTGGTACAAATGGTCTTTAATAACAGCCTGTTTGATCTGCTACAGGCTCCAGCCAGCAGAAGGTCTATGGAAGTAAAATCTCTAATTTAAGTTACCCTTTTCGACAACTGTCTTGGACTGTGAAAAATTAAGTATATAATTTTATACAGAGATAGGCAACATTTGAAACAATTTGACAGTAATTAATACAATGCAAAAAGAAAGAAGTTTCAAATTCTTTAAATTGGCCTACCTTGAATGAGTTCAATCCTGTTTGTCAACATAAAATCCTGATATGAACACACGTAATTTTCATCCTTGCCAATTTCAGTTTCTTGCCTCCGATAATGGAAACTTCGTATTCACGCAGGATTGTATGTCATTCATTTTGGTTCGTAAACACAAGATATTGCCAGCCGTTTGAGCTTATAGCAAATATATTCTGTGTATTATATCCTAAGAAACTTATATGGCACGTTACATGTTTTAAGTCACATTTAAAAAGTCTTGGTTGTGAATTTTGGTGCCCTACCAGGATTCACAATTCCATTTTAAATCAATTTGTTAGCAAATGGGTGTGGTCACATAACAAAAACACACCATTTTAGCATCTCGGCTCTCGCTCGACATCTCTTTCGATACTGTTGAATCTTGCTTGTTAAAAATTGATTTGGCTGCAACTACCGCAATCAATTTCTCCAAACAAAGACATTTTCACTACCGCTCACGATTAAATAATAAGTTTCTTTACCAATTTTGCCAAAACATTCATTTATTTAATGCAAATATGAGAAATTATGCTAATATCTACAATTTTTTGCACTACATCCGACTTAAACATTTGTTATCCTAAATATACTTTAGAAAATACATACACAGGAAAACATATCTTGTAAAACTTGAAACTTAAAAAACCATATTATTTTAGTAGCATCCGTAATTCCGTAGCGAGGTCAGGTATATCGTACAAACTACGGACAATCCGTAGTACTTGGTACCTCTGTATTTGTTCAACTACTGTCGTTATAGCAATTATTGAAAAATTAATAGCTTTAAAGGGTTTTGTAAAAAATAAGGACTTTTAAGTACAATGCTAGAAAGTAAGGAATTTTAAGGGCCCTTAGAAACTAAAATAGCAATTAAGGACTTCTAAGGACCATACAAACTCTGTTAAATGCTATTGTTGTGGAAAATCTTAGGTGATGGGAACAAAAGATATTTTGATCAATGCAATATCCGATAAACTATAAAAGCAGGTAGTTTTATCATTATTTATATAGGAGTTTTACCAGGACGACTAAAAATTACCTGTGGAAACAGTTTAATGGTATGTGCGTTTTTAGTACATCGAGAGTCCACTGTGCATGAACACAGAACACTGTCAAAATGAGCATAAAAATGGGACCTGCAAATCAGCCTAAGACATTGCACCCGACGAGACATTTTGTTTACAGTTTGCTATAAAATCAGACATTCATTCACGAAACAATAATATAAAAGACAAATGTGTTTCAATTAAAATTATTACTCAGAACTGCAGATATGATCACAAATTGACTTAAAAACTGAGTCACAAATCTTCCTACAATGCCGCATCTGATGAGATAGTTTGTTTGGAGTTTGCTGAGAAATAATGAGTTATTCAAAAACAAAGTTTCAAACTGTAGCCGTGTTAAACTATTCCTCAGAAGTTAAACTATTTCTTAGAACTGCATAGATGAAAACTTATTACTGTTAAAACAAAAATACCATCATTGTAAATTGTAAGTAGCACGGCCACACATCTTTCCACCACAGCTGTTATGCCAATGAAGAAAAATGTTTGTAAGCAAATGTTATGAATCCAATGTACACATTTTTCTCACCTTTTAAGTTTTGTTTTATTTCATGGCAGGCACTGAATGAGTGACATTAGCTATCTTCGATCCAGTACTCATATAGAATAATACAACTAGGGCTCTGCTTATTTTGTTAATGGAAAAAAAGGGGTGAGAATTTAGTATAAAGTCTTTCATGAGACAGCATTTCTTTGAGTTTCTTACAAGGCAGTTATCATTTTGAATTGCACACTGTTTTTATGGAACAGTGAACAATTTTGCTTATACGGAAGTAACACAGGATGTCCACTGAAATTCCATTTTGGAATCCCCGACTTTTCCTTGTTTTCCAGGCAGAATCTGACCATTTTCCCTGACCTATTTGCAGGACAGAAACCTTCCAATACCATATTTTTCTGCAGCTGACAGAACAAATATGCTATCAGTGAAATAGAATTAAATTACAACACAACAGACCAAGCAAGCAGGGCCAACATTTTATTCAGTCCATCGATATTTCTTGTGATACACACTATTGACTTCACACGAGTCCCCATTACAAACACACAAATATTTTATTTTGTACAATAAGCCTTATGTCACTTGGCACAGACGTATTATTGCCAGTTCAAAAACTTAAAAATTGAAACTTTAAAACACATATGCTTATATTTTTACTATCATATATTCTCACAACTAACAATTCTTGCAGAATGACAATTATTTATATTTTTCCTGACCCAGGTGAAAATTCCCTGCCATTTCCCTGGTTGTCACACAAAATTCCCTTACTTTTCCATGTGTTCCCTGTGGGTGGACATCCTCTAACATAAAAATTATATAAACTTGGAAAGCTTTTACTTTAATGAAAGAATAAAATGTTATAAATATGCTGCTGTTCATACAAATACTAGTAATACACACAATCGCCCAAAAATATCTCAAAACACATTATTTATAAAACAGACAAACTTACTGTTTGTAATCCTAATATCTCTGCGTTGTATGCAAATAAGTGGACAAATACATCACTAAAATCACATTTGTCTGCCACTCATCCAAAATACCTTATTCATAATTTATTTGCAGAATCATTAATGTTCCCCAAAACCAAAAAAGTTAAACTTGGGAACGTAAATATATTTGCTGTGCTTCAAAACAGTTACCAAGAATGGCAGGTCAGGCAATTTTATGAAATGGTGTGCCAATATTATGTTTCACTAAAGAGACACTGAAAAGGCACCTACAATTAACTACTTAATTAAAGCAAATACAAAAAAAAATTAATAACTGCAGGTAAAATATTCTGACTACACCAGAAACAAGCACTTTTACAAGAGACACAGTATACACTCTGCTCTAGTTGCCAAGTGTAGGGAACATACAAGCAATTACTTTGTGTATGGCATATGCCGAGAATGGAAATCTAGGTGTGATTAGGCAGACCACAGCATCAATCGGGCTGCACGAGCAGGCATCTGTCTTTGTTGCCGAAAGGAGGGCAAGTCAGCTGCCTTCCCCTCATCATTCACCTCGGCAAGGTCAATTGTTGGTACATGGTTTGTTCAGAGCGACAGCGAAGGGAGCCACGATAATTGCAACTGCATTAGCTTATCTTACCTTTTACCACCCTTATGTCGAGTGTGTATAAACCCACGATAAGAAGTTAACATTTAAATAATAAATAAACTTATTTTCCTGCAAAAGGCCAGTGAAAAAGTAGCTCGTGCGAGCTAAAATCTACTTACAGCATTATGTTCAGGCTCTTTTTTGGCAAGAAGGGAAAGACCAGTATCTTCGTATTGGGTATAATTTCTCTCAAAATATTTCACAGTATTAAAATTAATTAATATTTCATTAAAACAACATGTTAATTTTTGCACTAGAAATAATTAAATCTGAAACCTGAATGCAATTTTTTACTTTTTGGGGGTCAAAGTCTATCAAAGTAAGTCAAATTTGATCTTACACGCACATAGCTCTTATGAGTCAATTCAATGGAATCATTTCATTGTATGGTCCATACCGTATAAGAAGGCCACTTTCTGACAGTCAGTGAGTGGCAACGTAACGTTTACGAAACAAACAAAGCGCCATTTACAAAATCCTGTATCAACTGATGCACGAACGAACAAAAGTTAAAATTACGTTGGCTATTCTGAGTGCACTGCCAATGCACATCAGAAAAGCACAAAATGCGCGGATAAGAAAGAGTTCGTAGATTTATTAATACATTTTATTTTACGAGGTCACAAAACAATGGTTGTAAGCGTTAAAAACTAAACTTCGTGATAATGTAGTTATTTTTAAGTGTTCAAAATGAAATGTACAATAAAACGATACGACGTGGAAAAGTTTTCTGAAGTTGTGCTAACTTCAGAAAGCTTTTTCACGTCGTATCATCCATCTCAAACCTTGCTTTCAACACGTCCATGATATTAATTCCAAAAGCATACAGAAATATTGCATAATATTGTTGAATTATTTTTTCTAATAATTTGACGAAACGACACTAATTTTAAATATATTTCCAGCCCGTAACATAAGAATTATCAACTTTAAAAGATACGCTATCTTTTATCCATAAAGAGAGTTACTCAAAACTTCGTCGTGACGTGCTGCGCGCTATCTATCGGATATTCTGCGAGCTATTACCAGCCAGAAATGAACCTCTTTCTTGCGCGATATATAACGAATTTACAAACATATGCCAATAGTTATATTTTTCCACGAGCTCTGCATAATTTTTAAAGTAACATATATTTCATCTACAACAATTTGGAGTACAAGTCATTTATATTCGGCCGGTAATCGTTCGTCTACGTAAATTATACGCTATATTGTTCTCTCGAAACCCAACTCCTTGATTCCGTAGAAAGTGAGACAGGCGTGAATAGTTTTTAAGCAATTCTAACGTTATTCCACGTCACATATTTCCAACTTGTATATATTAGCTATAACGTCCAAAGTGTAATAATAGATACAACAGACCGTCTCGCAAATTTTAACCCAAATTCACTATCTCGGACAAATTAAAAAAGAGTTATCAAATATCTAATTATTTGCAACATTTTATATTTTTAACTTTATAACCTACTTATATTTTTTGACAGATGTCAGTCTTAAAATATCTTAAAATTTGTTTAGCATTGCAGTACAATGAGAAGTGGATTAGCTGACACCGTGTTGATAAAAAATACAGCCCCGACTTGACGGACCAGCTGATGGCGGAAGGATACGTAGTCAGATGTAAACAGTGGCGCTACATTCGTCGAGCTGTCATAAAGTGGCCTTCTTATATGGTACAGAATATACAGTGGAACCACGTTATTGTGAGTATGGCCTATAGCATTGCATCTGCCATTGCGATAGTATTTAAATGCACCGTCATATTCCCTATCATTTGAAAGGTACTTAATTTAGTTTATAACAAAGTCTGTTAATGAATCCTTTCACTATAGCGATACATACACTTTAAAACACATATTTTTAAAATGTTTAAACATGTTGCATCGCAAGTGACATCCATCCATTTGCCACACCCGAGCCAGCTTTTGTAAGTCTATGTCGTGTGGCATTACTCACGTCAGATGGAGGAGCATGGGAAGAGGTGCTTACAGGTGTTGTAGTGAGGGATTAGCAGGAAGGCTACAAAGGGGAGAAGTACGATCGGAAGTGGAGTTAGTAGAGGTCAAGAAAGGTGGGGGTACGATGGATAAAGACTAGGAGGGGACGGAGGGGAATGGTACGTACTGTTGAATGTAGGAGGGGCGGCGAGATGCTATCTGCCTAACGCTCCTTCTATGTTGTGGGGGTAGAAAGACTCTGCCATTTGCCGCTTCCCCATGTGCGAAGCGTGTAAGGGGAAAAGCAAGATTACGTATAACAATTGCTAGACAATATTACATTGTTTATGATGGTTCGCACATTTTTTTTGCATCTAATATTAAATCGTGAGCATAGCTTTACGTGTTACGGTTTTTGTAAACCTTAGTTCTGTTTAAATTATGGAGTGTACAAATAAAAGAAAAACACTCGACATTGCAACAAAGTTCAAAATCATATGCGAGGTTTTCAAATATATGTGGCCTAAATAAGTGTAGTTCATTATATAAAAAATGCAACAATATTTGTGAATAGAGTATTTCTCGCATCGGTACGAACAGCGACACATTTATCACATTTAGTTATTTCAATGAATTCAAAATTGAATTTTATTTCTGTACAAACAAAATTTTCCACTGCATTATCAAAACACTCTCTCATAAGAATAACCGCAAAACAATCACGTCTCACGAAAGATGTTAAACTAGAGTTCCCCACACCACCAATAAAATAAACATAACCATAACTAGTAAATTGTGTGGTCATAACAAAAATAAAACAAATTCGGAATGGCAACCAGCTATAGTAGCCTACATACTCTTGTGTGAATTATACTGTTGAGTTGAGCAGAAATATCAATAGGGCATGTATACAATTGTGAAGTACAATCTATGAGATGTTATTACAAGTGTACAAGACAGTGAATTCTACACGATAAAAGTAGTGGAAAAATAAAGGTAATGTAAATTTTGTGCCAAAGAAAGTAGAGGTGAGCTGATATGGTTTTTGAGCCTTTTCCGATATTGCCGATACAAACTTAAAAACTTACCGATATTGCTGATATTAATACCGATACTGCCTTGACAAAGAAAATTAACATTTTTTCATGTTTCAAAAAATTAAAAACTTTATACTTAAAACAGTTAGTTTAGAAAAATTTTAATTGTCTTTGTTTTTTTTGTTTCAGTGATAGACCAAACTGTTAAGATAAACAAAAATCTAGGAACCACTTATTGGTTAGTAATGAAGCATATTTTTAAGACAAAAATAATCTAAATTGATGTAAAAAAATGTGTGAGATGTGATGCACATATGAATTAGGCGTATAACGTATTTGTAGTATTCAACCTACCTTTGTTTTTCACAATACTAAATGGTAAAAGGTCTGTGCAAATGATTTTTCCAATGAGACTATTTATTTTCACAGTGCGGTCATGTGATGAAGGATAAGGTTTACCTTTTTCCATTAATTCAAAAACGTTATGAAATTTTGGTTTAGACCTGTTTACATCAGGGCTAGATGAACATGTAGCCACACAATCGTTATCTGAAATTTGTGAAGTACTCACAATTATGGCATGGTTAGGCGCGCTTTATCTGCCAGAAAGTTGTGTTGAGTCTCCTACAATAGGCCTAGGAGGACACAGTTGTAATTTGAAACTCTTCCACTTCAAAGGGCGTGTACACTCTAAGGTGCCGTTTTAAGTTTGTGGTACTATACAACCTCAATGATGTAACGCCTCTCGAAACCAAACATTTGCAAATATTGCAAACAGCCTTGCATTCTTGCATGTTGCTTAGGGTAAAAAAAATTCCACAGTCACTTTTCCTTCCAGCCATATTTTTGTTTTTTGCTGGCACACGTAAATAATTTCACCCTGTTCGTTCTCTAACCTAACACAGTCATATTACTACAGCAACAGCAAACAAACAACGAAACAAACAAAAAAAAAAGACAAACTGTCAGAATAGCTCCGCTAGGTGGCAGTAATGTGCAGCATGTAACCACATTACAAGACTGCATAATTTTTTTAATGCGTCGCCATGTTCGCGGTTGGACATGAAACTACTAAAACAAAATATTTATGGAGATAATCATAAATATTAATTATTGTTAATATTAAATACGTGTTAGGCTGATTAAATGTTAAGTTTTGTTCATGCGGCAAGCTTGCCTACAGAGATAAAATTCAGTAAACGCAAATGGTGGCTACTATTGTTTTGTTGTATACATGTTTTGTAAACAATCATGCAAAACGTGCCTAATTTTGCTTCAGAAATAAGCACAGTCAGGTACTTTAGTAAAAATCAATTTAAAAAAAGTTATTATTTTAATAAAACCAAATAGTGTGCTAATCCACTCCAATTATAGCAAGATGAAAATTGCATCATCTTAGATTCTTAGGGCAAAATATCGGTTATAACATTGGCGATTTAAACATGAATTGTAAACAATTCCGATAATTACGATATCAGCCGGTTTCAATATATCGGTACCGGTAAACCTATGCTGCTAATTCACACTTTTCTATAGTAAAACAAGTTAAAGTCATAAGATTTTCATTTGTTGTAAATGTCTGTTTTCAATGTTGCATTTTTCATTTCCTTCAAAATATGATTCCTGATTGATAAAATATTTTTCTAACCTACCATAAAGCTACATTTGTTTATGTTTGAACAGATACATGTGTTGTCCGGGGGTTGGAACAGAATATGAAAGTAACATCTGTCCATGGTGTCAGCCTTTCCCATTTCGAAAATTTACCGTGTCTACACATGGGACTGGAGGAATTGTATAATTGATCTGCTCTCTCTGTGTGTGTGTGTGCGTGTCCGCATGTGTGTGTGAGAGACAGAGAGAGAGAGAGAGAGAGAGAGAGAGAGAGAGACAATGATTGAAGTAACGTGCTGATTGGTAGGCACCTAACTCCCTCACACCTCTTCCACAAACTTGGAGGAGGGGAAGAAAAATGGAGGAGGAAGCAAGGTTGCGCCTGCTGGTGGTTACATAATGCCGCTATCAGACGTCTCAATTTTTTTGTATTAACTTGTCGCTGCATATGCGTAGTTTACGGCATTTATTAAACACAGGATGTACAAGGGTAAGTACAATAACAAAACAATTATGGGGCACGGAAAATTTTGTTATAAAGATAACTTGCTACAGCAATAATTTATTTTGCCATTGTTGACTATCGTTATAACGCGGTTCCACTGTATTTAACAAATATAATGTCTAATTTTTTTCACAAAAACCATGTAAAAACGTAAGTAAAATTTTAAAGCCATTTATGCATATTACAGGCAAGGGTCAATCAGAAACGCCGAAAATCAAACAACGACCCCTTCATAGTAAAGACCATTTCCCTGAGGACTGTGAAAGTTCATCATTTTGAGTTTTGACTGTACATGAAATATGCTTCTATTTGCTAGCTGTTATTGAAGCCATTAAAAACACAATTTAAACTTGCATAAGATTAGTCAACATTCAGCAGTGTTTACAAGTGCACTGGAAGACTGAACTAAGAGACAAACAGCATGCGTATGCATTGATTCACCACTCAGGAAGTGGCGCTCTAAATATGGTTAGTTGCCACTGCCATCATTCTGTGACATGCTCGCAAGTACACACACTCATCAATTTGTTTGTTATAGATGATTGCAAACTTTAAATTCGCAACTTGCTACTGCATTGTGGGAAGGATTTAGGTTAGTCAAAAATCTGGTAGTCTGAACAAGTCTCAGTCCCAATTAGTTTGGATTAACAAGGCTCCACTGTATATGCAAACAATAAAATTTCACTGGGTTTAATGTTGGAGTATGTAGAACAGTCCCAATAGTCCACAGTGGCACCCTGCACGACAGCAGTAACAGCTGTGTACGAACCTTGAGTTGTTTGAGCCTCCGGATCTGAGCCTCGACACGGGCCCTATGTCCCTGGATGCAGTCCTCCACCTCTCCCGACCGGCCTGCCAGCGTACATAGCTTCTCCAAATCTCTCTGCAGCTGCCTGCACAATCCCATGTTCACCATTCATCATACATCATATTTATCAGGGTCACGTAGCATCTGCTTACTCCCTTAGATTGATCGACAGAATTCAAAGAGTTGTACGCACATGAAAAATTGAATGTATTGGTAAAGCTTTCTAAAGTCAACTTTTATGTTGAGATATCAGATACACAAAGGGTTCAGTGGTTAGTCACTTGTCTTAAGCATGTGCGAGCAGCACTTTTTCAGTTCGAGAGAGAACAAAACGAGAACTCTGAAAATTATTCAAGAGTCGAGACAGGGTCGAGAAGTTCATGAAAGGCATTTTGTTTCTTGATGAATATAATATTAATGGAGGTAAAATTTTTTATTCGTTTACAAAGTTATGGATCAAATAAGAACATTAAAGTTACATGGAAAATACTAGATATAAAATAATTTCATCACAAAACCTACTAAGAAAAATTGGAGACATTAAATATATTTGTTACTAGTATTTTAGCATTTTAAGAGTACCAGTTTTTGAAGTCATTCAATAAATAAGTAAAATTTCCTGAAATGTAAACACTCACAGGCCTATCTAAGAACATAAAACATTTTAGCGATTACAAACTAGTAAATTCAGTTGGCATAGTAAAAAAAACCATGTTGTATCATTGCTTCAAACAAAGACTTGAACAAAAATTATGTATATGCACAAAACATACATTTATAAATAAAAAACAATTGCAGACAAATTCAAGCAAAACAGGTTACGATATATATTTTACATATATAAACACTTCTATGGCACTAAAATGACAAATGTTTGCTGATAAGAAGTCTGGCAGTTCAATATGACAATCTGTTGTGTAGAAAGACCAGTTCTTCTGTGTTCAGCAAGTAGATTTCCTAGTCTCGTAGAGACTGTGTTACCAGCACTACTAAACCCTGTCATTTGATACATTGGTTGTAGGAATTCCTAAATAATGATGAGCTATAGAAGTTAAGACAGGGAATTTCTTGGTGATTTGCTGCTACCATTCAAATGGGTTGCTTTCTTACGAAATAACTGGCTCACTAAGGTATCTTTTCATTTCATCGTCTGGTGTTGAGAAACATCGAAGTTGTTTTCCTGTTTGCTTCTGCTTCTTAAAATATGACCATACACTAGATAATGTTTGAGGCTCTTGATCAATATTTATTTCCTCCTGCTTCTCCACAGCCAATTGGGAAACTATTGGATTCTTGTGAACAGAAACTTCATGTTCTTTCACAGAAAAATAGCTTTACGTCTAGGATCCATTAGCACAGCAAACACACCTTCTTTGATGTTATAATATAAAGGAAAATGAGAATTAATGGCTTTCATAAGAGATTTTGCAATTAAAACTCCACTTTTGTCCTCACGTCTCTGACAAATGATTCAAACATTCTATCAATACAATTAACAAGATGTATCTTTGTTGACAAGATGGGTGTCTTTTCATGGCATATTTCTCTACAGTAGAACCCACTTATAAGGTTCTCATTTAAAGGGTTTTCTCGTCTATAATGCGAGATTTGTCTGGTCCCGAATGTTTCCCCCTAAGAACAATAACAAACATTCCCGGAAATAATGTTTACATTTTCCCGCAAATAATGCAAACTGTTTCTGATTAAGTATTTTATTTCTTGTCACCAAACCATTTCACATAACTTCAATTCACAACTGAAAGTATTTCATTACATATTCACACGTTTTGTTTATATTAGTACCTATTTTCTTTATTCCTAAATCCTAAACGCCATAGACCGCAATGGAAAAGCTGCTCAACTTACAATGTATTTCAAAACAATGTTTGTAGTTTTTATGCCAAGGTCCACCCTGCTGAGATAATCTACCAGCTTGCTAGAGGTGCTCTTGCTTGGCTCTGCGATTTCTCCCGCTTTCCTACATATGTACGTAGCACTATCCGGGTGCTCCGGCGATATGCCAGCTCTTACTCGGCACAACCTTGACACGTGTAACTGCGATCCGTTCTGGCTGTTCACCTGCCTCGTGACACGTGTCAACTGGTAGGCGCTCGCGAAGGGGGTCAGCGAGGCTTCTACTCAAAAGGCGTTACACTACAACTGTGTGCGATAAAAGCTGTATGTAACTACGTATGGACTGTGATTACAATGTAGTAGGTATTGTGTCTCGTGCTGGCCATGTTTTTGTGAGGTCTTGATAAATTACTTATTGTCGACTCTGCAAAGTTTAAAAATAAAGATGGGTAGAAAAAAGCAGTATTACTACCAGGCATTCCGGGAATCATACAGCGTAGAGTTTCCATCTATTATAAAATCAGACAAGGGCAATAGGTTTGGCTTTTGTAGTATATGCCGATGCGACATAAACATTGCACATGGTGGGAAAACAGATATAAGTGTACACGTTAAAAGCGAGAAGCATGTTGCCAACATAAAGTGCCAGCAAGAAAATCGGAAGATTTCTAAGTTCTTTGCAAAACCTGGAAATGCCGATTCGGACGTTACACGAGCAGAATGCTTGTTTAATTCTTTTTCGGTAGAGCACAACATTCCCCTAACTGCTGCAGATCATGCAGGTTTGCTACTAAAAAAATGTTCCCGGACTCGGAAATTGCAAAGAAGTATGGATGTGGTCATACAAAAACCTCAGCAATTTTAAAGGAAATGGCTTCTGATGCAAAACCTGGTGTAGAACAATGTTTGCAGAATGCACCGTTTTCTGTTTCAACTGATGGAAGCAATGACACCAATTCAAAGTTGTATCCCATTGTAGTGACACGATGATATACAGGAGAAAATTGTGAACTCTGTTCTTTCTACCCCTGCCTTGGAAGGCGATTCTACTGGACGGAATATAGGTAATTTAGTGCTTGCACAGCTTGAATGCAATAACATTCCTGTTGAACACTGCGTGGCTTTTTGTGCAGATAATGCAGCTGTAATGGTTGACCATAAAAATGGTGTTGCAGCAGTGTTGAAAGAGAAACACTCTGGGCTTATTGTGATTGGTTGCATTTGTCACCTGATAAATTTATCTGCAGAAAAGGCTGTATCTGCTTTGCCAGTAAAAGTTGATGACATTCTTGTGGACAATTTTTATTATTTGAAAAGAAGTTCAAAAATAAAAGAAAGGTTACAAAAATTTCAAGAGCTCCATGATGCAGAAGAAAAGAAAATACTCAAGCATGTCTGTTCAAGATGGCTTTCTCTTGGAAGAAGTTTGTTGAGGGTTTTTGAACAGTGGGAACCATTGCTTAGTTTCTTTAAGGGAGAGGTTGTAAATGAGAAACCTTCATCTTCGAGTCTCACCTCTTACAAAATTCCCAAACTGCAAACATAATCACGTTCAACCTCTGATGGGATATGTCAGAAAAACATAAATGAGAAAAGGAAGAATTTGGGTTCTGCTACTGATTCCAGCAAAACGAGAATTGCTTTGACATCAGCAAACAGTGATGCTCCTTTTATAAAGAATACAAGTCCTTTTGTGAATCGGGAAGAAAAACTATTTATGTTCCTTTCTTCTGACCTAAATAAAGTATTTTGTGCATTTCTTATAGGTGTCCTCCCAACATTTGAAAAAAAAATTGAATGTAATTCTTCAGTCAGCATCTCCACACATTCGTATTTTGAGAGAACTGTTGCTTGATTTTCTAAAAGCATTGCTATCAAATTTTGTAAAAGCAAAAGATGTGAAAAGTTGCTCATTATTTGAAGTGAACTATCACTCTATTCAGACTCAGAAAGACGACACTGAATTAGTAATAGGAAGTAACGCATCAAACATTGAAAACATTTGAAGAAAAGGAAAAAGTAGTTTTCTTTGCATATGTCAGGACTTATTTTGTTTGTTACAGCATGTGACTACATTGTTCACAAATTCCCCATAAAAAAACTAAGTCTTGAAAAATGCAGCTGTGGCAAAAGTGAATAATCTCGACAATGCCAACTTTTCTTCTGTTTGCTACTTTGTGGATTTGTTTCCTTTTATTTTGCCTGTACAAGAAGGTGAACTAGGGATGGAGCTATGGACGAAACTGAAAAACAATTCTCAACTCTTCAGATAGACGACATTTCAGCCCTTAATGTTACAGGAGATAGTGATGATGTTAAGTGGGCCAAGTTATCCAGGATTCATGGTGTTGATGGCATTTTAAATTACAATAGAATATGTAAAATAATGTTGTCCATCCTGTCCATTCCACACAGCAATGCAGAATGCGAACGTGTTTTCAATTTGGTGAAAAAAAACAGGACCGAGTTCAGATCCCCTATGTCTAATAACAGTATAGAATCAATTTCGGTTTTGAAATGTAGGAAATCAGGCTTTTGTTATGAACAAAATTTTAGAGCAGAGCCACAGCTGCTTCTTTAAAATCACAGTGTTCCACTTCAACATAAACAGCAGAATACAACAACATAACAAAAATAGATAACAGTTGTATGACTCCATAGTGCTCTAACTTAAGTAAGAAGATAGTTTTAGTTCATTATTTTAGTGCAGATTCAAGCAATTAAGCTAACAACGCAATGCAGATGTCTTGGAGAAAACTACGGGCGCTAGATACATCTTTATAATTGCTGTGCTCTGATGCTTCGTCTCACATTCCACTGAAAGTGGAAAGGTAACAAAATATTAACATATTATTTTTATAGTTATGTTATTAGTGTGGTAAAGCGTAATGAGCCTTTTTCATGTTAAGCGGTAGTACGAATGGTTAACCTGCATTGTTTAGTGTAATTTTTGTTCAAAAATTTAATGATTTTATTGTGTTATCAAAATCTTCCTAATTATGATTTCTTAAAGTTGGCAGGTATGTTAGTACATACAGTGGACTCTATCTACAATTTTTCAGGGGACTGTCAAAAAATTTCCATACATCCACAATTTCAGTATATGAGGATCTGACTTGTACATCAATAAAATCAACTTCTAAACCTATTAAACTTCATTTTAAGTACAATGAGAGCTGTACATTATCTGTGAATAAATTTTAACTAATAAACACACACACAAAAGAGGGAGTTAAAAAAAATGTATTACTGTAAACAATACATTAAAACACATTTCACTTCAACTCGCCTAAATAAAAAATATATTATCACAAAGTACCGTAAATAATTGATTGTAAGCTGACACCCAACGCAAGCTGGCCCCAAACTTTAAAACTTTCTGAAAAAGAAAATAATATGACATTGAATGCAAGCAGAATTGTAACTGTCCCATGCTCACTCATCAGCTGAGAGTGTATGGAGAGGTTATCGATCGGGCAGTGTGTTCACAGTAGGCAAGATGGAGGATGGGAAGCCTCAGCAGTGGGAGGAGTGACACAATCTACCCATCACCTTCCAAACCAGTAGGCACACAGAGGGAGAGATTCAAGGACGCCACGCTGGTTGCTAGGCAACTAGCTTTCACCCTGCTAGTCGTGTAAGGAGAGGAAAACGAGCTCTGCTGAGTAACACCGAGGACAGCCAAAAATTACTTAACCCAGGCTGCCTAAAAAAAAATTTGTGAAAAAAAAGGCAATTAAAATTTGTTTCTTTACTGCCTTTAATAATTAATCATTCAAAACCACGTCCTCTGATTTTCTGAAACACCTATACCTGTCTCGAGTTACGCTGTGCTCAGGCTCAGTGCTTTTGCATTATTTGGCAGTAAACTATAGAATAGGCCCTTCCCATATATTACTTTATTCAGAAGACATGTGTGTATTGAAATAAATTATTCTCCAATCTCTCCGCAAGAAGCCAATGATAATGCAAGTCATTTGATGTTCAAAATACTTCTGGCGACAAGGGGAGGTCAAGTAAACGCTTCTGGGATGATGCTGCCTAATGAGTTAAATTAATATATTATGTAACAATCATGTTGATTTTGTGCCAGACACAATGAAACAAGACATTTATGGGAAAAACAACCTTTAAATGCAAAAGAAAACATCTTTGTAAAAAAATAATTACTAGTTAAAATTTATTGCATAATATTTTCATGCAAAAACATTTGCTTCGAAATACTAGTGATGATAAGCACAACTATTTTGAGCAAAAGATAACCTTTATTCAATTTCTACAATATTAGATAGAGCTGGAAACGTGGTGTAAGAACAGCACACTGCCATAGCAGATTACCGTTGCATATTCCTGACTGCTGTGACCTTGTTAGAGATCAGACTCAGCGGGGCACTTGGCTGCTTCATTTGACGGGATTCCGAATTAACTTGCATAATTATTGCCATCGCGTTATGCCCGCACCCATGTTTAGAGAGGCAGAATTTAATATTTAAATTTCCCAGTATATTCTCCGCACCTCATTTGTGAAGCGCCCAGTGGTTGAAAGATGATTTTGGACATTCCTGTAGGTAGTGGTAAACACGTGGCTATTATCAACAGTGAGGAATTCCATTGCCCTTGGGTGACGTATTCTTATTGACTGCACTAGTAACAGAGGAAGTTTTGCAGGGAGGGTAACGATACTGCACACTATTTAATTAGTTCTTGTGTGTTTCGAGCAGTTAAAATTTGGAGCTGGGCGACAATATTTATGCGGTGGGAGAATTTTTCCCTCCGCCGTAGAACTTTGCTTTCCCAGCGGCTACCAGAGGACTACAGCAACAAGGTAATTGATTTCTACTGTTTTGTGATAGCAATGTGGAAAACCAAAAAATGCATTCTTTCAGTTAAGTTTCCAACAGGCATTCATGTGTGTGTGCACAAAAAAGCATGGACGGACACCAACCTTGTCAATGACTGGGTGAAGTATTCTGCTTGTGAAACTTCGCTGAGTTCTGCTTTCCAGTCCCATTCCTTAGGGCATTGTAGATGGCGGTCAAGCAATAACTCGCTAGGTGAGGCTCCCAAGGCCTCGTTGCAGCGATGGTGGAGAGTAAACAGGATGTCCGGCAGATACATGTCCCACTTCCAGTGATCCCCTTGCATTCTGATTCTGAGACCATTCTTTATCTCCTGGTTTCTCTTCTCCGTCGGGTTCCCTTGCAGGTGGTAGCTGGGTGTGGTCCAAGGTTGAACTCCCCATCTGTGGCAGGCATTCTCCCATGCTGCTCCGATAAACTCAGGACCATTATCAGTCAGGATGCAGTGGGGATATACCCAGCGAGGGAATAGCTCCCTTTCCATGGTGTCTATGATGGTCTTGGTGTCGCACTTGGCTAGAGGGTAGGCCTCGACCCACCTAGAGAACACGTCGGTGACCACCAAAATGTACTGCTTACCCTTCTGGGTTCACGGGTAGAGTCCCATCAGGTATACAGCGATCTGCATCCACGCTTGTGTGGGTCGTTGTGAGATGCCTGTAGTGCGTAAGGCTCCATGTGCCTTCGTGCTTGCGCAGACCTGGCATTGTTAGACGTAAGTCTCCATGTCCCGGCTTACATCATCCCAGGTGTATCTCTGGCTGATTTTGTAGAGTGTTTCTTTGACTCCTGGGTGTCCCACATCAGGGCGCTGGTGGTAGTAATAGCAGATGTCCAATCGGAGGCTGTACAGCACCCACAATTTCCAGTCTACTTTATGCAAATGGGGGCAGGCCCATACATACCTTTGTTCTTCCTTGAAGCACTTCGGATATTTGGTGAGCAGGTCACGTACTTCAGGGTCGGCCTGTTGCTGCTCTGCGAACATGGCGCGACTGATTTGTGCCTCCAGTAACTGTACGCAACCTTTTGAATGGCTGCTTTGGTGTGGAGCATACTCCGGTGAGAGCATCCTTCCCAGTCTTCAAGGTTCTCCTTCTCCTGGCGGGGGTTAGGAGCTCTTGACAGTGCGTTGGGCAGCTCTTTCTGCTTCCCTGAGCAGTGCTGTATGGTGAAAAACTCTTGTAGGAGTAAGGCCCAGCAGTCTAGCTTGGACTTGATTGCACAGGCAGTGTGTAACCAGGTGAGTGCATGGTTATCTGTCCATAGCATTAAAGGTATGTCTTTTAGATGGTAACGAAACTTCTTAAGGGCCAAAATAACTGCTAGGCATTCTTGCTCGTTTGAGTGGAACCTCTTTTCCATGTCTGACAGGAGGGTGCTGGCGTAACTTATTACCCATCAATGTCCTTCTGGGGTCCCTTGGTAGAGAACAGCTCCGAGACCTATCCCACTGGTGTCTGTCTGGACGATAAGTGGTAGGTCGGTGAGTAGACGATAAAGCATGTCGGGTTGCATGAACTGATTCCGGAGTTCCTGGAAAGCATTTTCGTCCTTCTCTGACCATTTCCAGGCTTGGTCCATGCGTACGAGGTTATTTAAAGGACCCATGCGTTCAGCAATGTCAGGTATGAAATCGTGAAGCCAGTTGCAGCGCCCCAAAAATTTCCGCAGCTGCTTCTTGTTCCGGGATGGAGCAGCTTCAGGTTAGGCTCGAATTTGCTCGGTTTGAGCGAAGTTGCCTTCTTGAGTGACTCGGTGCCGCAAAGAGTCAATCTCCGTTTGCCAAAGTGGCACTTAGATAAAGCGGCATGTGAGGCCGTGGACTTCAAATCTTTCCAAGACTAACTAAAGGTGGCACTGGTGTTCCTGCCAGTCTCTTGAGAAGATAATGACATCATTGAGGTAGGCGTAGCAAAACTCACCGATGTAGCTAGTAAGAACTGATGCTACTATGAGGCGTTGAAATGTCGCAGGTACGTTCTTTAGGCCAAAAGACATGACCTTAAACTGGTAGGTTTCTCTGTTGGAAGCAGTGAACGTGGTGTATGGCCTCGACTGCGGGTGTAATGGGATTTGCCAATACCCACATCTCATGTCGAGGGAGGGTACTGAAGATTCCGGCTTCCCCGAGCGCCTTTAACGTGTGCCCCAGGTACAGTGTTGGAGGAGTTACTGGCTGAGTGATCTGGTTCAGGTTGTAGTAGTTGACGCAGAACCTTAGCATGACGTCTTTCTTCGGTACAAAGACAACTCGAGCATCATAAACAGAGTCTGAGCGCTAGATGATGTCCAGCTGTTTCATCTCTTCGATCTGCTGCTCTATTATTGTCTTGCATTTGGCGGAGACTTCACCTGATCAGTTCCGGATTATATAGAAGCTGGTTAGGCGTATTGCGTGCAAGATTGTGGCTGTTTGGTGCAGCGTGCTGCGTTGTTCGAACACACTGCGATTTTCTTGGACAATCTGGGTCAGTTGTTCCATAGCTTCCCCTTGCAGCTGGTAGTTCAACTCGTCACCCGTAGTGGGTTGTTGCAGTTCTGGTTTGGCATACTTTCGCCACGTTATCGACCTTCTCTTGGTAGCACCAAAGTAGACTCGCCCCTGCTGGCAGGTCTTCGCCTACGTGGAAGTGTGTCTGGATCGCTTTATCGGTGGACCACAGGGTCAACGTCAGTCTTCCCTCTGTTTGTAGATGGGCTCCTTTCCGAGCCATGTATATCTGGGTGTCGCCGGAAGGCTTGATTTGGTTTCTGTACTCACTAGTTATGACGTCTTTGAGGATTAAGTTGGCGCTAGCTGCCGTGTCAAGTGTCGCTCTAGTTTTTCTGTCTTCCTGACGAGCACTGTTATTCGTGATGAGTTGCATAAGATCAGCTTCTCCTGCACGACTGCGACTTGTAGGGCCTCTCCCTCTACTTTGGCAGGGCTCCGACCCTGTCGGGTGTCTCGGTCTTGACGTTTCCCTGCTTGCTAGGGCTTTTCTCAGTGTTTTCCGACTCCTTTTTCTTTGTTTTAGGTGCTCAGGCCAGTCCTACCTGTCTTCTCTGAGGTATTTGCCGTAGGACTGGGCAGTCTCAGTGGAAGTGCCTGGCGGGGCAATGCCAACATTTTGGTAGTATTGTAGGTGGAGCAGCAGTAGGCCCCGATGTCCGGTCACGTATTGGGGTTTTGGTAACAACAGTTTTTTTTGTAGGTGCAGACGTGGCCTTGGTACTGGCATGCGACTTGCAAATGTCCACCAGGTATATCTCTTGAATACGTGCCTGCTTCACCAGCTTTTCCAGAGTCTCTGGATCTGGGTTGCGGAGGTGGGCGCGTATTTCCGGTAGGAGGAGTCTGGTGATGAGTTTGACGGCATTGAGCTCGTCTCGGCCTAGGTGAACTCATTGGAAGATCAAGGCTTCGTGCATAATAAAGTGTTTGGCCTCCTCATTCTCCTTCTGGGTTTGAGCGTAGAGATTGTTAGTTAGCTGCGCGACCGTTCGTGGTCCGGAGAAGTGTGTGACTAGTCTCTTGGACAGTTCTTCCCAGTTGGTGACGAACTCCCTAAACTTATTCCACCACTTTTTTACACTGCCTTGAGGCTGGGCCTTTGTCTTAAGTACCCACAAGGCTTTGGGTAGGCATGTCCTCTCGAATTCTGTCTGGCATGCTTTGAAGAACTAGCGGGGATCCTCTTGGGTCTTCCCCAAGTATTCTGGTAAAGACAGGGACTCAAGTACTGGTGTTCGTTCTTGCGGTAATAGCTCAGTTCTTCTGAGCGGTGCCCGTTCAGACGTTATCCTGCAAGTTGGGCACTTAAAGTATAGACCCTCCAAGTCTCTGGCTTTGTCCTGCCATCCTAGACAAAGGTTATGAAAAGTGCGTGGGCACTCAAGGCAGGCTATCCAGTACAAACCTCTTCCCAAACAATCGGTTGGTTGCAACGGTGATGTCTGTCCCTGCAGTTCAGACAACGGTATCCTAGTCCCTGGGTGTCTCTCTCCTGGTCTTTCCAACCCAGACAGATGTAATGAAAAACGGCATCGCAATGCGCACAGACCTGCCCTTCAATGTCAGTTATGCATTAGGTTGTGGCCATTCTGGTGCCTTTTTTGGGAATTGGGCACCATGGGGTGTTTTAGGTTGAATCCAAGAAGTCAAGTTAGTGGTAGTTCTGTGGTGGCCCAAAGGGGCTTTTCTCAGGTGTTTACCGGTCTGCAGAAGAGTGCCAAGAAAGAAAAGGTGTCTTGATGCACACTCTTAGTAGGTATGGCAACTGGTGGACGGCACCACGGCTCTTCCACCCCCGGGCGACGGTGAAGCAGTGGTCGCCACTCATACGGGTTTATTATTGGGGCCTGCGTTGCTGGGTTTGGCCACTTCTATAATAGTGTTTTGTGCCTTAGAAGGCGTGCTTGCGAGCAATGGGTGTGTGGGTACCCTGGTAGGGTATAGGAAGATGTGACATTAAGGGGTCTGACCTTTCTAGTAATGTTAATTGGCCGACTGAAGGTAGGCGGCTTCTTCTGCGACGTTGGAGGCAGAGGATAAACTGCACATGGCAGGTGCCAGATGAGATTCAAGGTTGAGCTGCACATACTGGATATGGACACTCTCTGATGAGCAGCCTCCTCCTCCTTCCAGGTGTATACCTGGTTGACACCTGAACCACTATTCTTCAGGACACCAGCCAGGACTAGCCCCTGCTTGACTGCTTTACCCCGCACAGCCCTATGATGAGGCATAAGGGGTGTAATAGATCAGCTAGGCAGATAGTGGGTGGCCAAAAAGGAGTAGGCACAGCCTGATAGAGAGTAGGGTGTTAGCTGTTGGGTAGGGTAGGTAGCCTGAGCTCCTCGCCTTCAATCTAATGGCTTCATGAGAGAGACATCGCTGGCAGACCTAAGTACCAAACTGAGGGTTACAGTATCAGGTTTGGGGGCATCACTCTCGAGGCTACTTGGCGAGCGAGACGTCACAGGCGGACCCAAGCATCACGCAGAAACAGGGCTCCTTTTAGGGGTTGGCCTATCATTTCCAGCAAATAACCTGGCGAGCGAGACATCGCTGGCGCACCCAGGCATGTACTGGAGGGCCGATAGTTCAAGATGACAACTGCTCTGGTGTTGCCCAGGAAGACAAGCTTCCTAATCTGCACTTCAAGACAGTTCACAAAGGATGAGGTAGGGAACGAGGTTCCAGCTCATGACTATCCCGGGATGTGCTGGAAGAGATAACTCAACTAAGTCAGATTTATGTCTGTTTATTGATAGCCCATTAAACACACATAAACAAGCCTGTACCCTGACTAGGGCATGAAGGGCTCATCCTAGGTTGCCAACTGGTAATTAACTTAGTCTTGGAAGATGCGGCAGCGTGAGGGGTGAGGGCGACCCCAAATCAGCAGTACTCGAACTTGAGTCAACTGCGGGTGAGCTACGAGGTAGCTGGAAGCGCGGCAAGCTTCGGCATGCTGGCGGACAGCGAGGCAGTGTCGTGCAGAGTAGAACTCTTGACAATGCTGCAAATGACAGTGACGACTTGAAGTTGGTTGACTCTCGGGCAGAGTGACGTTCTGCGACGGTAGACATGACATTGGTGGATGCTCAAGCGCAGAGTAACGGCGTGCTACTGAACTGGCGCGAGACAGCCTCTCAGTGTGCGCTCGGGCAGGTTACTGAACTGGCACGAGACAGCCTCTCTGTGTGCACTCTGGCAGAGTGACGTTTTGTAGATGACTGACGCGACACAGCCTCTCAGTGTGCGCTCGGGCAGAGTGACGTTCTGCAGATGACTGATGAGTTACAGTCTCGAACTGAGGACTGCGAGTCCTATTTATACACGGCGCACAGGGCCAGCATGGGGGTTGCGGATGTGGTGAGATCTAAAACGCAGAAGAGAAGAGACGTAGAGAGAGCGGTGGCGGTGAGCCGGCGGAGATGGCCTAAGGTAGTCGAAGCTGGCGCCCAATACCCCTCTTGCAGCCGAAGGCTGGAGGGGTAAAGAGCTGCGACGTGATGCAAAGTGGATTGCAGCCCAGCAGGCGGCAACAGCTGGGCAAGTCTACCCTGGGCTTCCAGGCTTGCTGTGGCATGTATGGCGTAACGGCTTATTAGGAGGGAACCGCGGCTGTGGCGAGGCTAGATGAGAGAATAACATCACAGTGTTATGCCAAAGTCTCCATAAACAAGCCATTCAAGGACCATTTCCATTGCCTTTATTGAGAGTGGATGGCAAGTGACACCCAAGAACTGACACCAGATGGCAAATTAAAGCGGTCGTCACTTCCAATGTTCTGCAAATGGATGAAACAGAGCTGCGCTCTGATAAGTGACAACGACATCATAAGAGATTTAAGAAGACTGGCATCTCTTCCGAACTCAGCGGCAGTGACGTCAACGTTCTGTGGCAAGAGAGGACACAAATGACAAATCTGATTCAGGCAATGCAGATGCCAAGTAAACATAGTGAGCAGTCACCTCAGTGACATTATGCAATACAAATATTTATGTCAGGTTTTGTTGTATGTAAATTATTGTTCTTTAAATAAATATTTTATTGTTTGTTGTGCACATACTTCTCTTTTTGAGTGATGTCACTCTTTGAAGTGCACCGGAAATAAGCGTATTTAAAGTGGGCCTGAAAGTACATACTTTTGTTTGCTGTTTTGCAGCAATTATTTCAAAATTCCACTCTCAAGTTTTTTTCCCAGCATAATGCCCACACTGAATATTTTTGGGGCGGAAATTAGTGTAATTAGTGCAGGGAATGCGCTAGTAAATACAGTAGCTGTGTATTGTTAAACTGAGATAACATGATAAGTTTTATTTAACACTTTATACACTCTACCAATTCCCTTCTCGCCAGGCATGTAAGGGAAGGAACCAACCGCATATGGCAGAAAGAGGATGCAACTTTTTTCGCTACATAAATGTGTCTCCTCTCACTGGCATGTCAGGGGAGGTAGAAAGTGGTGCAGCTGCGAGACAGAGATAGGAGAGAAGAAGAGAGAACACAAGGATGCAACACTGGTTGCTAAGTAACTGCTTTCCCTCTTGTCAGGGGTTTAAGGGTAGGAAGCAAGGTCGCATCTTACTGCCCTACTTGCTGACTCCATCAGTTGAACTAGAGAGAACCGTGCCCAAGTGATAATATAGGGTGGCGTATTTCATACCCATTTATTGGACATTTGCATAAACAACTAACTTAACAATACAGTGGAACCGCGTTATTGCGAGTATGGCCTATAGCGTCACGTCCGCTATGTCAACCCTTAAAAAAAACATTGTGTCGCCTCTTTCCTTCTCCACTACCTGAGAGGTTGGCTATCCTCTGCCAAACGCAGAAACAAAGAAGGCTTGGAGGAATTTATCGAACGGTACCATGAATAGGAAAGGGAGTGGAGGGGAAACACATGTGGAAGCTCAGCTTTGCGGTGAGACAGGATGCAAGCTTTGAGGATGCATGTGACTGCCATGGATGGTGGAATGGTGCTGCGACCTACACTTAACCTTGACACGAGGACTGAACACAGTCATGTAGTTTCTGCATGCAGTTCAGTTACGTTACTGATTGTTAACTTTTTTAAGGACACAAAGTGAAACGCTGCAAGCTAAGATAGGAGTGACGTAGTTGCTGAAAGAGAAAGGTGAACAGGGGCAAGACAGGAGAAGAAGAGGAAATGAGGGGGTAAACGGGAGGAGAAAGAGAGTAGAGCAGAGGGATGAGACACGAGTCGTGGTTGGTGGTGGCAGAGGGAAGTAGGGAGGGAAGTTTTCAGTGATCTCCAGGCTTTGTGTGTGAGAGAGGGACAATGAGTGAAGTAGCACACTGATTGGTAGGCAACTAACTCCCTCCTGCCTTCCTCTTAGTTGGTGGAGGGGTTAGAAGAATGGAGGAGGAAACAACATCGCGTCTGTTGGTCGTTACATAATGCTGCTGTCAGACGATGTAGATTTTTTTGTACTAACTTGTCACTGCATACGCGTAGTTTACAGCATTCTTTAAATACAGGATCTACAAGGGCAAATACAATAAAAAAAATTACGGGTCACACTAAATTTTGTTATAACGATAACTCGCTATAGCGATAATTTATTTTGCCATTGCCGACTATCGTTATAACGCGATTCCACTGTAATTGTTGCATCAAATCTTAAGTGACGGGACCAAAAGATTTTTCAATTGATGAAATATTAAATAAATGATAAAAGCAAATAATTTTATCATTATTTATATAAAATTTTGCCGGGACTACTGTACATTTTTGGTGGATGCCATTTCTTGGTACATGAGTTTTCAGTAGAAAGAGTCCACTGTTTTTTACAGGGCACTGAACCAGATATTCAGTCCCAAGAACACACCACTGCTTAATGACACTGGCAATATAGCTACAATACTAATATCCTTCCCTGACTTGAAGATAGATAATAATGTTGACCTTTTCAGTAGGTTTCATCACTGAATGCAAAAAAGAATATTAATGTGGAGAACTAACAGGGTCGTTGAAAAATTTGAAAATTATCACTGCACTGACACTTGATTGCAAACAATTTGCCTCATCTGTGCTCAACAAAGTTATATAGATGTTCACAAATAATGTTGAGATTAACAGACTGTTAAATCATTTTAATACACTTGTTTCAGATAGGTGGTAACCTGTAATGTGTTGTCTTTTGAAAGCAAGGAGGTGGCAAGCTCAAGTCGTGCATTTTTACCTGTTCTGTTCTTCTAGGTGAAAGATGATGCTCTGCAGCTCCAGCTGTGGCTGGATATGCGAGACTAGACGAGAGCCCTGGACCACTGTCTGAACTGACAGCTCAGCATCCAAGTCACTCGGCAGCAGGTCACTGTCTTCCTCCTCCCTGCACCCAAATACACCACTGCTTTACAACTTACTTGCTTTCAGAATTGTGCGACTATCTGCTGCACTAAAATGATAATGAAAAATCAGAATGTTCATTTTGATTTCAGTAAGAAATCTGGTTGCCAAATGTTGTCCTGAAAAGAAAACTTTTTAGTTTGACAAATACAGTAGAACCTCTCTATATCGACCCTATTTATTGTGCCCGTCTTTCTATAACAACTAGTTTTCGAGGAACCGGCGACAGTTCAGCATGGTGATTACGGCAGTAGGTTTACCCTGGATGTCCGACAGCAACGTGGGTGTATTCAAAGGTGAGCAGACCTCCAGAACCAGTCTATCACTCCTTCCGACGACAGTTCAGCACGGTCGGTGGAGGGAGTGAATTGGCTGGGCTGGTTGACAGCCGCCTTGTGGATTGAGCTCCTAGTGGTTGGGGCTCTACCGTACTGTACACCAGGTGCACAGTATGGGTGGCCATCTACGCGACGTACATGCACGTGGTTGAGGGAGCCCGCAGACCTAATCTAGGTTCTGCAATTGGGTTGTAATGACGTGGTCTCCTGCTTTTCCCTGATGGGCGGACGTCTCCGGGGGATACAAGTACAGTCACCCTAGAATCAGTATTCGGAGGTTCGACAGGAAACATGTTTATTCTCTTGCCGATATACACACGGTGGCCCGTACCAACTCCTAACTAACAAGGACTGTTACAGAAGTAAACTACGATAAACCAGGTGAACGGGATCTGGGTCTAAATTACAAGAGCAGATGCAGCTAGGTCGCTATGACACTAACTGACCCTAACTAACTCTATACTGTTGTCCAGAAGGGACTCGGGTGGCACTACCGTAAGGGTAGTGGGTAGGGATGGGTCGGTTTGGTTCTTCGGTTCCAATTTATACCGGTTCTCGAGGTTTGACTCGGAACCGATTTTAGGTTAACAACAATTACTCGGTTCTTGGTTCTACACAGCAATGGCAAAACTCTGTTGTTACAAAAATAACTATGGTATTTACTCATGTATAGCGCGCCCTTTTTCCCCAACATAAAGGAAAAAATTTCTGCAGGAGTGGTAGTCGTAAACTGTTCGGTGATGTTTGGAGGGAAGTGTATGGGAACAGTCTGCTATCTCATCTCTCGCTCTTACATCAACACTCCTCTCTCTTCTCTCTCTCTCTCTTAACTCTCAGCCCTCCGCCATAAACAACACTGCTAGCCGATCGATACATTCCTCCAAGCCTTCTTTGTTTGGTAGGATGGCCGCTGGCCATGAGTAAGAGAGAAGAGACTTTTTTTTTTTTTCGAGTTGTCACATTCCAGCACGGCAAAAAAACCAGGGAGTCACTGTGTAAAAGACGCAAAAAAAAAGGGCCACCAGACACCATAAAAGAAGCAAAAAATAGATAAGAAATCCGGCCCACCACAGCTGTTGACCTTCTTTTAAAGAACCTTTATCTTACAGCACACCACAATGTTTTGGTTTGAGGGCCATAAGTTATTTAATTAAAGTTTTTTTCAAACATATCACAATCACCACATATTAATGTAAAAAAAAAAATTTTTTATCTGTATACATTAAAACTTATCTTCACACTTTGTTATTGTTCAATTCTTCCATAAAACGGTTAAATAAAACATTTAATGATTTTTACCTGCATTAGTTTAATAAAGTTGCAAGCAAAAGGTAAGTATTCAAAATACATAGAACCGAATACTGGAACCGATATTTAAATTGTAGAACCGGAACCGGAATCGACATTTTTAGTTATTCGACCCATCCCTAGTAGTGGGTGTTCAAGAGGTGAAGACTTCTTCAGGGGTTGCTGGTTAAGGTCTTGAAGATGTCTGGTAGGTCGCAGTGGGCCTACTGGAGGACGTCGATGTCTGCAGAGAGCTCCAGCACACGAGGTGGTGGAGCAAACTGCGAAGAATGAATCACTGTTCTGCAGCTGTGCATGGAGGTGAGCTCCTTCTGTGGCGATAGCAGGCGTCTCTGTCATACAGAGTTGCATCTGCAGCGTGAGCTTAAGCGCTTAGCTGGGCCGCTTGACTGGTTTCTATCACACGTGGAGAATTGGCGTGATGTCTGACACAAAGGCGAAACAAACTTGGCTGGCGTGTATGTGGGTGCCCCCGCATCTAGGGGAGTGCTGGTAGGGTCTGGTAGAAAGTCATTCAGGGTTCAAACCTCGCCTGAAGGTGACGTGATGACATGTGAAGGAGGCGAAGTCGTGTTTAAATAAACGTTGGTACGCATCACTCCGGTGGTGGGTTGCACGTACTTGTGGGCTATTTAATAGTATTGGGCGGCGCGCGCCCTCGTGGTCTGGGCCAGGGCTCCCAACCTGATGTCCTCTGGTTGCGGCATCTCTGTGGGAGCCTATTTCCACTGCCAGTCACCTGGGCGGCTGAGATTTCGTCCCAGGAGGAGCTGGCTGGTGCTGGTATTTACTGTCTCATTGTTTCTGCTCCTGAGTGTGAAGAGAATGTTGGGCAGATGCTTATCCCAATGACGGTGATCTTAACCCACACTGAGGCAAAGGTTGTTCTTCGGCTCCTGGTTTCTCTGCTCAGTGGGGTTAGCTTGGTCGTGGTATGGGGAAGGGGGTAGTTCACGTCTCTAACCCCCATGCATTGCAGGCCGTTTGCCACTTGTGGCTGATAAATTGAGTACCATTGTCAGTCAGTATGGCATGTGGGTACCCCCAGAGGGGAAAAATTTCAGTTTCCAATTTTCTGATAATGTTCTGTCTCTCCTGGCTGGGTAGGGTAAATGCTTCCACCCAGCAGGAAAACTGGTCTGCGATTACCAGTAGGTACCATATTTCTGGGGTACGGCCCCATTAAATCGGCAGCCAAGTAGGTCTAGGCCAGTGGTACTCAGACTTTTTTTTAGGGGGCCATAGTAAGGAAAACTAAGACCGCCACGGGCCGCACTTACGACACTTGGCATAATAATATTTGTGAACTAAAAGTAGGTAGGTAATTCGATGGCATTTAAAATTCAGTGTCGTGTATTGTCTTGCAAGTTGTTTGTTTATTCGTTCGATACAGTGAGGAGGTAGTACAACAAAAATATATACAGAAGTCGCCTTACTGATAAAATAATGAAAAATATTGTCCAGTTTTATTAGTGACTTCAACTTTTAATTAGTTCATATCATGTATTGCTTTTTTATTTTTGTAAGACACCTTAAAAATAAGAATTTGGTAACTTGTATCTACTGAAGCCGGCAAGCGCAGGCCACAAAGAATGGGCCCGCGGCCCGCAGTTTTGAGTACCCCTGGTCTAGGCGGTAAGAGGCAGACAAGGTTTTCCTGCAGGTTGGGGCACAGGGTAGGCTTTACCATAAAAGCACACCTCACAGTTGTTGACGTACTGTCGCACATCCCGGCTATCCTGTCCCATGTGTAGTGTGTTCTCCTAGGTCCCGAAGCGTCTCCTTAATGCTGGGATGACCGGCTTGTGGATGGTCATGGTGGTGGCGGTACAAGTCTGCCCTCGGCTTTCATGGTATCCAGATCTTCCAAGGGGCTCCCCGTTGTCCCCTTCCACAGATCAGACGATGTCGTATTGAAGTTCAAGTCGCTGGGGTTGGTTCTGGAGGAGACGTTCGGTGTCCGGGTCTTTCTGTTGGTGGTAGCTGATTTTATACCGGCTGATTTGTAGCTGGAGGAACCGGATACGTTCCTTGGGACTTCTCGTAGGTGCAGAAGAAGTCATTCTCTCCCATTCTACATNTAATTGAGGTCTGGCTGGCGTGATAAGGCATCCGGCAAATCATTTGACTTGCCCGGGCAGTACTGCACCTCAAAGTCGAACTCCGTTAGGAACATTCCCCAGCTTCCTAACTTGGCCTTGGTATTTCTTGACTCGCACAGCCATTGGAGGGCCCTGCTGTCTGTACGGAGTATAAAGTGCTTCCCCTCTAGATATTAACGGTCCTTCCTCACTGCTTAGATCACGGCAAGGCACTCTTGTTCGTTAATATGATATCTCTGTTACGTAGCGTTCAAAGGGGTGCTGGCATATGCAATAACCTGAGGTCATCTGGCGGGGTCCTCCTGGTATAGGACCGCCCCCAGCGTATTTTAACAGGCGTCTGTTTGTAATATGAAGGGGCTCTCCCCTTGGGGTCTGTGGAGTTTTCTCAGGT
Source organism: Clitarchus hookeri (assembly GCA_002778355.1). Lineage (NCBI taxonomy): Eukaryota > Metazoa > Arthropoda > Insecta > Phasmatodea > Phasmatidae > Clitarchus > Clitarchus hookeri. The sequence goes on along the minus strand of NQII01000084.1, from coordinate 481,366 downwards.
GTTGGGAGCTTCTCTTTGAGGTTCAAGTTCAGTCACTGTGTTCTTCCCTCCACCACCAACGTGTTTTCTTCTCTAGTAGGGAGTTGAGGGGTACCATTTGGCAGGCAATATCTGGTAAGTAGTCTCGCAAATAGCTGCACAGGCCAAAGAAATGACGTAGTTGTTTCTTATTTGTGGGCTCTTCTACCTCCTCTATAGCCCGTATTGAAGTTACCTGGGGATAGTTCCCTTCGGGGGTGATTACGTGGCCCAGGCTATCTATGGTGGTTTTTCCGAAATAGCTCTTAGACAATTTAAAGGTTAAGCCATGCAATTCTAGCCTTTCAAGTACCCTCTGGAGGTGTCAGCAGTGTTCTTCCCAGGACTTGGAGTGCACAATTATGTCGTCAATGTAGGCGAAACAAAATTGGCCAATGAAGCCCGTGAGGACCTCCGCCTAAATTAGTCTCTGGAAAGTGGCGGGGGCATTCCTTAATCCAAAGGGCATTACCCGGAATGTAGTGTTTCGCCTTCTGGGGTGGTGAAAGCCGTATATTTTCGACTGTCTGAGAACACTGATCTGCCAGTACCCCAATATGTCTAGGGTACTGAAGATTTTTGCCTCCCCTATAACATGGAGAGTGTGAGTAAGGTTGATTGCCGGTGGCGCTATAGGATGTGTCACATCATTCAAGTCTTTATAGTTGACACAAAATCTAAGTTGCCCGTCTTTTTTAGGGACCAAAATAACCCGGGAATTGTAGGGTGAGTCTGAAGGTTCCACACTCCCCTGTTCTTTCATTGCTTTCACCTGTTCTATAATCAGGTGTCGCCTTTGGGCGGACACACGGTATGGTCGGTTGTAGACAGGCATATTGGTGGTGGGCCAAATCTCACGTTGAAGACTACGCCTCTGGCGTAACAAACCCCCTTGGCCAAAAGCTCCAGCGTGATCGTCCAATATTTTAGGAAGCTGAACGAATTCTGGTTCAGTGAGTTGATGGTTAATTTCTTCTGGTGCGTTTGAGGGGGGAATTGCCGTGTCCGAGCCGTGTTCCCAGTTGACCATCACCATGTTTTTATGGCCAATATAGAACCGTTACTGGCCGTGATCCATGATGCACAGTTGTTGACGTAGCTATGGCTGACCTAATATTACCGCTTCAGTAATATTCGGCAAGACTACGAATTCGGTTGAGTGGTCTTGATGGTATACACCTACTGTGAGAGTAGCCCAGCTGTCGATCTTAAGGGTCTGGTCGTGTTGTGCCATGTGCAACAACCGGTTTTGTGGGCGAAGTAAAGGTCGTTGTTTAGGGGTGAGCAAGTCACTTCTTATATATTTCCCTGTAGCAGCGGAATCTAGTAGGACGAGTGTCCTATGCCCATTGATTTCTATCTCTATGTGCAAGACTTTGGGTGGGTCACTATCTTCAGCTAGTCTTTAGAGGAATATGAGCCCGTAGTTCCCGGTGGTGGCAGCCCGCTTCGCATCCCGGGTGTGGCGTTTCCCGCCTGGTTGAGTCCTTTAACCTAGTTTTGTCTCTGTGGGTGGTCAGGCGTCCTGGTTGTTCCCCCTTCTTCCGCCCACCCTCGGTCTACCTGCTTCACTGGGCAGTCTCGGTAAAAATGCCGTTCTGAACATAACTAGCACTTAGGGAGCGTAGTGTTGAGGGGCAAGGAAGGGGGAGGGTTCCCTTTTGCTTGGGGTACCTATCGGTCTCCTGGCTTTTACTGGCGCGTATCTTGTCTAGCAGGGCTTGTGACTTGTAATTTCTTTCTGTTTCACGCACTCTTTCCATTAGCTCATTGATTGTTTGCGGTTTCGGAATTTGTAGTAAATTCTGCAATTGGGAAGTAGCATGCGTGTAATGTGGCCGCACGCAGCTTTCCTCATTTTCTTCTGGGAAATTTCTTTTATACATCTGCACTTTTCGGCTGAAGAAAAACTCGAACTATTATTTCTTGGCGGCCTGGGTTCGGATATGAAATTCAGTGGTTAAATGGGCTACTACCTCTTCACCCGAAAACTGAGTGGTAAGACATGAACACAGCCACTCAGTGATAAAATCACTGTATTTATTCCACCATTCGAGGGTTTTTCCCCTTAATTGCTTCTGTGACCTCCCAACCCATTGTTTAATTGGCACATTATCGCACAGTTCCTTTTCGCAATCTAGGGTAAATGATATCAGATTTTCGTGTGGTCTACCTATGAATTCCGGAATTTGAGGCACGTCGCTACCCCAGGTGGTTGTTATGCTATGGTGAATGCCAGGAATTTCAGGTCGGTATTCCTCCGCACGTCGGCAAACCTCACACCTATACACGAGGCCCGGTCTCGTGATTTGCTCATCTGGCCAGCCTATGCATATGTGATGATAAGTCTGCGCACAGACAATGCATCATACGGTATTAATTCATTGCCCGGCACAAGTAAGCCAGCTGCAATATGCAGTCTGGCGGGTTCGGCAGTCATTGCATCTGAACTCTACTCTGTATGTGTACCTGGGCTCGTCTGTCCATCCCAAACAGAGGTAATGGAAGCTGTGTTGGCAGTGTGTGCATAGGATAATATTTACCCCCATGCCAGGGCAAGTGGCTATATGGCACCTTTCGGGTTGCTCGGTAATGGCCTAAGCCATAGTGTTTGTTGCGTCTCCTTGGTCGGCTATGCTTCATAGTTCTGCTTAATTACACTAATTAATTAAGGGCTGCGGCACCACGTTAGGCACTACCAAAACTCTTTACGCGCGATGTTGGGTGACTGAAAACGTCGCAGTCAGGCAAGGTTTTGTGTGTTGGTCAGACACACTGGCAATATGACTGGGATGACTTTCTTGGCTGCTCACCAGACCCCGGCCAGTATATAAGCTAAGGCACATGGCTTGATGGCACGGCACTAAGTCTGCTGTGGGCTTAACTGTCCATCGTACTATGGGTTTGCACACAGCCACTGGTTTACCTGTAATGGGCGTGGCCCAGGGTAGCTCCTGACTTGGCGGCTGTTGCTGCTGAAGCCAGCCGGAACTCGTGCCCAGTCCTTTGGTGAAGGTGGTGCTGCGACTAGTGATGCTGATGCTAGCCCACGGAGGACTGCTGGTCTTGCTGTGCTAAAACCACGGGTTTGTAAGACGTGGAGCACCAGACTAAAGTAAACAACAACTTGGTGCAGCTCGTCGGCAGTCTTGTAGAGTGGCTGAAATAGGGAGTGTGGGGGGATTGGGAGGTGAGGCCTCGCCAGTTGTCGGGCGGCTTGAGATCGTTCCCGGGAGGTTATGATGCAGAGGACAGTTGGGACTGGGTGACAGATCACGTTGGTTCCGGAGGCAGTAGTTGCCTTTCTAGCTTGCAACTTCGCATCACTGCTATGGGAGTATGGCACAGAAGTAGGAATTAAGGTCTGCCACGCTAAGGAATAACAGGCGACAAAGATCCCTAACTAAGTGTAAAGCCAGCTGGGGCTGAGCACCCAGAGTTATACACAATTACTCCAACCGGCGACAGTTTAGCACAGTGATTAGAGCGGTGGGTTTATCCTGAATGTCTGACAGCGACGTGGGTGTGGTCCAAAGGTGGGCACACCTCCAGAACTAGTCTATCACTCCTTCCGGCGACAATTCAATGAGTGAATGGCTGTGCTGGTTGACTAACCAACTTGTGGATTGAGTTCCTAGTGGTTGGGGCACTACCGTACTGTACACCAGGTGCACAATATGGGTGGCAGTCTAATAAGTGTCTTCGCGACATATGTGCGCCCGGTTAAATGAAGCCCGCCGTCATATTCTAGGTTCTGCAATTGGGTTGTAATGATGCGGTCTCCTGCTTTTCCCTGGTGGGTGCACATCTACGGGGGATACAAGTCAGTCACCCTAGAATCAGTACTCGGAGGTTCAATAGAAAATGTGTTTATTCCCATGAGGAAATAGACACGGTGGCCCGTATTAACTCGTAACTAACCAGGACTATAATGGAAGTATACTACGATAAGCCAGGTGAAGGGGACCTGGGTCTAAACTAGACAAGAACAGATGTAGCTAGGTAGCTATGATACTAAATAACCCTAACTAACTCGATGCTGTTGTCCAGAAGGGACTCGGGTAGCACTACCAGAATGGTAGTGGATGTTCAAGGGGTGAAGACTTCTTCGAGGGTTGCTGGTGAAGGTCTTGAAGAAGTCTGGTAGGTCGCGGTGGTCCTACTAGAGGACGTCGGTGTCTGCAAAGAGATCCAGCGCACGAGGTGGAGGAGCGAGCTGCAAAGAATGAACCGCAGTTCTGCGGCTGTGCACGGACAAATATTCCACCTGCCCGTGGTCTCTCTTAAGTGCGGGGGTGACGGGGTGAGCTACTCTTCTCGTGGATAGGGCTGTGCTCTCTGGTGTCATCTCTCAATCCGTGGCGAAAGCAGGCGTCTCTTTCATGGGGGGTTGCATCTGCGGCGTGAGCTTAGGCGCTTAGCTGGGCCGCTTGACTGGCTTCTATCACACATGGGGTGTCTGTGCGACGTCTGATATAAAGGCAAAATTAACTTGGCTGATGTGTCCGTGGGTGCCCTGCATCTAGAGGCGTGCTGGTAGGCTCTGGTAGTAAGTTGTTCAGGGTTCAAAGCCTGCCTAAGGTGACGTGATGACACGTGAAGAAGAGGCAAGACGTGCTTAAATAAATGTCATAATATGTCACACGTCATAATTAAAGTTAGTATATTTGAACATGACTTCAATCTAATCACAAATTCCTTTAAATAGTATTTTATTTAATAAAAATAATTTTGTTTTATCGTCAGGCAAAAAAATTTTGCAATTAAAATCTAATAAAATTGAATGGGTGAGTGGAAAAATGGTAACATTCCACAAAATAGGGAAAGTAAACTGAGATAGCTATTTTGTAGTATTTATTATAATCCGTCTGTTGAATGTATGAAGTGGTATATTCCAGTCACATTGCATTGTTGAAACTGGCCTGGAAGTATTCGTTGAGTGGAAGAAAGATAACATTCCAGTAGTGTTATTCTTCTTCCTCATGACGTTGCGCTAGTTGTCCCAGGAATGTTGACTGTCTTCAACACAGTAAGAAGATATTCAAATTGCAAGGAAACTCGACCCCATGTTTACAGTGAAACATGCTGAAAACAACCACATACTGTACTTCAAGGACTGGTGGCCCTGGTACTTCACGAAAACTCCCAAGGACATCCACAAGCATATTGTGTACACAAAAGAGGTAAAGGGAAATGTGAAAGCATCAGAGTTCATCGATCGCCTAGTCGAGGAAATATTCAAGCTGAAGAAACAAAACAATGTGCCACGGCATAATGAAACAGCATTCGTTAGGAAACTCCTCTCTATCCAAACAAACGTCATGACATCTCCAAAGTCACACACTATGTACCTTAAGAATATAGGCCATTTTATAAAGAGATTCTTCAGTGGACTACGTTAAACACAGCAGATAGCGACAATGATGAGTGAATTGGTTCAAAAACAGCCATTGTAAACAAAAACTATGTACACAAGTATCTTAAATGCTGTTCAATTCAGTACTGTTTTCTTAAATACAGTGATATTCAATATATTTGTGATGTAAAGATATTTTTTGTTACGTTTTTGGTTATTGTTGTGGAATGAGTGAAAAAAGAATAACATTCTGGCACTTTCAATTGTTTCTATTTCATTACTTAATTTGTCTTTTCACTTGGATATAGTGCAGAACGAGTCTTTTCTACTAGCACTATAATTGTCTGGTAGTAAAGTTTTCAATCCAACTTATAGTTTGTCGGAAAAACTAATGTTAATTGAATATTATCCTTTTTTCTCTCACCTGTTCAATTTAACGGATGCTGTATTTATGCCTCAGTTTTAGTGGAAAATCATTAATACTGATCACTGATATGTTAACATCATCAATTGTAGATATAAACAAAACATTAAGCAACCCCATTGACAATTACATATGCTGGGAACAGTCTGCTAGGCTACTAATTACATTACATTATAAACAGGAGACAGAAAAAACAAGTACCCACAGGGTACACACACGCACAAGCTATCTTTAGTTCGACTCGACTCGATTTTTTGAGTCTCTGCCCATCACTATAAATTTCTTACCACCGTTGGTTGCTCGATTCATTAATAAAAACACTTCAACTACTAAACTTTAATGGCTCTTGCTGCCTAAACAAAATATACCAACCAGCAGAACACTAAAATCTTGCATCTGTGTGTGAAAAGGTTAGTCCATTTAAAGTACCAAGTTTTGGTTTGCTAGTACTGCTATGTACTTGACACACACATTATTATCAATATGCATAATGGAAGAACCTCTACTATAACACAAACATTTTCAGGAGCTCATTCTGAATGCATACAAGACACTGCAACACTCACTCGTCATCACCAGTTCCATCGTGAGGCTGCACCGGCAGGCTGCGTAGCCGCGTGGAGTTCCTCCTCATCTTGTTGACCAGCAACCTGAAGAATGCTCGGGTCGAGTCTGATGATGACGTCTGCAATGTCAAGCCATACCTTACTACTGAAATGCTTTTACAATAACATCACAAGCAACAAATGACAAACTGCATTACTTGCATTGTCCAAAAATATATTGATTTATGGCTGGATCTGCTGATGCTAACAATTTTTAACATAACATTCCCACTGCCTTGAAATAAAATCATTATATATGACACTGTTAAAAAACCTTTACATGAATAAGAAGTGAACGGTGTACAGCCTAACCACATTACCTGTGACGACTATCAGAAAGTGCATAAAAACTGCCTTAATAACCAAGACACATAGTGCTACTGTTACCACTGTTGATATATGCATTTAACCACTTTGAAACCCTTAAATGTACTATCAGCTCTTTTCCCTCAGTTAAGAATGATATAAACATTCTCTTAATTGTAAACACAACTTTCCACATATCTTTCAGAAATTATTTTTTTTAGGGTAAAATGAATCGTGTTGAGAAAATACCAAGAAAGGAGCTAAATAAATACAACTAACATAAAAGAGAAATTATTTATAGATATAACTAGTAAACCTTGTTCAGTAAATAACAACATAAATTTTGGATGTTAAATAGATTAGGCCTAACTTTCGTATGTGTTTTGCAATGAATCACGTCACTATGAACTATGAAAATGTAAACAGTTGAAACTCAGTGTGATTCAAGATGGTGGACATGTTGTATGTGCGAGTGTCTGCAGTTAAAACATGTGGTCTTAATCAGTTAAAATGTAATGCAAGTCATAATAGTTAAAAAAATTTTTTGGTTCTTTGGGCCAGATCAAGATGTTTGCAACCAGGTGTGTATACTCGGCACAGAACTTCTTGGCCACTAAGTATCAGCCTATCCACAAGCATTAGCATTCCCTTGTAATGACGCAATATTATTAATTATCACAGCCCAGCCGCGGGGCGCGATTAACCGCACCTTAAGACTCTGTATCTACTAACATTGAAGCATCACTTCACTAAGTTACCGGCAGTTCCAGTGTTCTAGTTAACAATGCCGAAGTTCCAGGAATGAGACGACTACATAACCAGCAGTCAATAATCAGCAGTAGACTCTCACTGCTCAAGCAGTCGATAACAAGAGCAGTTGACAACCAGCGACTCACCGAGGCCACGTCGGGCGTGGCGCATAACCCCCACACCGGCAAACTTGAACTTGCTCAATTATTTCTCCCCGGTGTGGGAGGTCGCTGCCTCTGTTTTTCTTCGGGCTGTGAAAATTTTCACAATGTGAAACAATCAGTTAACCACTACGGCGCTGCTACTACTTTTTGCTTGGTTGCCTGTAAAATCTGTTCGTACTCTGCATACAAGACGATGGACTGTGAAATGGTTCAATTAAATAATAAATAAAAGTATAGAACAAATAAACCGGAATTTGACTATATTTATTTGGCGCCTTTTTAAAGTTTCATGCTTCTACCCAACTGAGCTAGCCGAGTTGTAATTTCTATTTGTCAGTCCAATGACGTGCATTATTACAAATATGGTGGCCTTAACGCGAGGCTGCATCATTACACCTGTTGCCACATCGTCCGTCGCATAATAATACATATGTTGTGTAATCTGAATTGCCAAAATATAAATTACAATTCTATACATAAAAACACATTTGAATATAGCAACATGAGAAATCAATAAACCTTGTTAAGTTATATATTTGGGAGTTTATAACCATTAGGACACTGTTTAAAAAGAAGCACTGCTAAATTTTTATGTTTGTAGTAAACATGTTTTGACAATTAATCTTACTCATTATCAACATCTATTAAATGAAGATGTAATAATTTTCATTTACTAACAGTTTTGTGTAACATAGAAAAAATTATTCATTGTTTTTGCTGCAACTTGTAATGACATCACAAGTGCCTCCTACCTGTCCTCACAGTGGTTATGTAATTGCTTTTCCTTACAAACTTACATTCATTATTCAAGTTGTTATAAAAAAATCAACACTTTTCAACTATTTTGCCTTGGAATTTATTGAACCGTATAACCTATTTTCTCACGTATAGCTGCCGTAATTTGTCACATTGTATGTTTACTGACAACACTCTGTCTTGCTATTAAAGTGTTAATTTTGTTTAAAGTTTATTAGTAAAATTTTTTGTTTGACAATTTAGTAAATAAAATTGCACACTTAAGATTATAGATTGAACTTGTTTGTGAACCACTTCCCTTTTGCAACTACTAGTGTTAGCACAAGGTTGACTTAGCACTGTAATTTATAAGAAAACCTTACATGCAAGCTACTGATAAACAATGAGGAATGTTCAAAACCTGTCATGGTACTGGGGCTACAGAACAGAGCAGACACCAACACTGGGTGGAATCAACAGCTGTACTATACAATATCTTGTGTTGACTAAGCTTGAATCGGACTACATTATCATCTGCTTCCAAAGCATGACGAGCATATTTAGATACATCTACGAATACGGTTTCCTGTTGGGGGAAGAAAGAATATCATCCTCTATTCTGAAAACCAGTCATAAGATTATGCCAGCTTCCATGCACTCTCCTTAATAATGTAAAACAGGAATGGTTAATCTTCACCTACTTATTACGCAAAATGAGCTTCTTGCAAAAAAGTAACTGAATTTTAATGAAATATTTCAAAAATTTTTGCATTGTTGACGCAACAGTACCAGTGTATATATACTGTGGTGCAACTCTATAAGAGAAAATCTGAGTGTCTATTAGTTATGAAAACTGTCACCTATAGACTTGCATTTTCGCTTTACCAGGCTTTTAGGACTTTACAGAAGTTGGCACTTGATAAAGCTCATAAAGTTTCTCAAGCATTTCAAGTATTGTTAAAAGATATCTCTATTGATGACATAATTACTGGGGCCAACTCAGTAGAAAAGGCTTTACAACTGAAGTTGGAACATGTGTCTTTGCTAGCACAAGGAGGTTCTGAACAGAGAAAATGGTCTTGCAACAATCCCACTGTTGATGCCAATGGCAACGGGTTGATGGTGCACTGTCTTGAGTATCTCTATAGAAACTAGGGAAACTGAGACTCATTAACGAGGTCTTTAAAGGCCATATGGGATGACGTATGTGGACCCTGGAGCATCAGGTCCTGACTTACCAGAGCGCGTAGTTTAGGCACTGTGAATTTTGTTAGCCCTTTTCTGGTCCGCCCGGTGATAGGGCATTGGAATAACTATGGGTGCACAGTTATGCAGTCAGAAATTTTACGTTACTTAGGTAATAAAAGTAAATGAAGATTAAAGAATTACTACAGCGGAACCGCGTTGTAATAAGTATGGCCTATAGCGTCACGTCCGCTATTGCGATAGTTTTTAAATGCACCGTAATTTTCCTTATCATTTGAAAGGTACTTCATTTTGTTTACAATACAAATCTGTTAATGAAGCCTTTCGCTATAGCGATACGAACATTTGTAAACTCGTATTTTTAACATGTTTAAACACGTTGTATCGCAAGTGACATTCACCCACTTGCCACACGCGAACCAGCCTTTGTTAGTCTGTATCGCATGGCGACACTCGCTTCGGCCGAAGCTAGAATAGAGGAGCAGGCGGGTGTCGTGAGCGATATGGAAGAAGGTATGATAGTAGAGGGGAGAGGTACGAATGGGAGAAGAGCTAGTCGAGGCCAAGAAAAGAGAAGTACGCTGGAAAAAGTGCAGTAAGTATGGGGGGAGGGGGATGGTGGCGGCAATATGCTAGCAGCCTACCACTCCTTTTATGTTGTGGGGGTAGGAAGACTCTGCTGCTTGCAAGGTCATTACATCGCCATGTGCAAGGCGGCGTGTAAGGGGAAAAGCATGATTACGTCTTAACAGTTGCTAGACAATGCTACATTGTTTATGATACTTTATTTACTCATGTATAGTGTGCACCATGATTTTTGCAATAAGTACCAGGAAGAATTTATTTTTAAAAATAAAATTGCACCAACAATTTGTGGCACCTGTTAGTATGTAACAAATTATTCTTCTTTTACATTAATGTGTGGTGATTGTGATATGTTCGAAAAATACTTTACGTTAAAAAGAAGAACTGCAATTTTTTTTTTTTTTAACTTCTGACCAGCTTCCTTTTCTTTTACGCAGTGACGTGCTAGTTTTTTTTTTTTTTGCCGTGCTGGAATGTCACCCCTCAAAAAAAGTCGTGTCGCCTCTTCCCTACTTCGCTACCTGAGAGGCTGGCAATCCTCTGTCTGGCATGGAAACAAAGAAGGCTTGGAGGAATTTATCGATCGGTGACATGAATGGGAAAGGGAGTGGAGACAGGAGAAGAAAGGAAGTGGACAGAGGGGCGAGAGACAGGTTTAACTTAGGGGGGCATGGAGGGGGGTGAAACAGGAGAAGAGGTAGGTGAAAGAGAGAGACAAGGAGTGAAGTAGCGCACTGATTGGTAGGCAACTAACTCCCTCCCGCAACCCGAAAATATGGGGGAGGAGAAGAAGAATGGAGGAGGAAGCAAAGTTGCATCTGCTGGTCGTTACATAATACCGCTGTCAGACATAGATTTTTGTGTATTAACTTGTCGCTGTATACGCGTAGTTCACTGCATTATTTAAACACAGGATCTACAAGGGCAAATACAATATAAAAAATTACGGGGCACGGTAAATTTTGTTATAACGATAACTCGCTATAGCGATAATTAATTTTGCCATTATCGAGTATCATTATAACGCGGTTTCACTGTACTTTAACCCGCAAGTGGTGACGTGTATGTCTGTGAGATCGGGTAGTTAGAAAACACTGAATATCTATTTCACCCGCCATCAATTCGTGTTGTGATTTCGAGTAGCTGCCTTACTGCACGTCCCCAACCGATAGTCCGTACCGCAGCAGCGACACGGGCACACGTTTCAGAGTTTTGGCGCCAACCCGGTGCACGAGACCGGCGTCACCAACTACGTAAGTCAAATGATCATAGTTTGATTATTGATTTTATCACATTTTGATTAGTTTATGTACTTTATTTCTTGCTATTTGCTGTTATTTTCTTTGTGTGTTTGTATAATCTTGTGATCGGTAGCTATTTTGTATAATTTTATCACCTTATTACAAAAAAATACAACATAAGTTTTTGATTCAAATTGGAAACCTTGTTTCAGAATGTCTTACGAAAGTGAACAGCGTCGTCTTGAAGCCCTTTTACAAGAGACTTTAGCACCTGATATGACTATAGATCACAAACATCATCGGATAGTGAAACTGTGATTGATGGCGAATCGCAAAATCCCGTACTAGACGATCGAATACAAAATACAGAAAGTAAAGAGGATTTGAGCAACCGAGAATCTACTTCAGGTAACTCCTCATTTTATTTGGGAAAGGACAAATCTACGAAATGGAGTAAAGTACCTCATCGCCAATCTGTCCGTACTAGAAGTTTCAATATTACAACTCAGTTACCAGGACCTAAACGGGCAATCTCAGGCGAAAAGGACCCACTTGGAATTTGGAGATACTTCTTTGATGACACCATAATTGATGTTATTGTCAAGTATACCAACCAATATAAAGACTCCGTTAGACATAAATACACTAGAGAGACCTATGTCAGACAGACTGATGTCAACGAGATACAATGCTTGATTGGTTTGTTACTGTTAGCCGGAGTGAAAAAATCTAATCACCTAAATGTTGACGAGCTCTTCCGAACGGATGGTGGTTCGGTAGAAATTTTTCAGCTTTCTTTGTCTGCCCAAAGATTTCAATTCCTCCTACGTCATTTGAGATTTGATGATCGTACTACGAGGCAATAGAGAAAAGAGCAGGGCAAAATTTGCCATGTCCGAGAAATATTTGAAAAATTTGTCCAAAATTGCAAGGATGATTACCCTCATCTACTTTTGTGACTGTAGATGAAAAACTGGAAGCTTTTCGTAGAAGGTGCTCATTCAGGCAGTATATTCCGAATAAACCGAATCCCTATGGTATCAAGATCCAAGTTCTCTGTGATGCTAAAATGTTTTACACATTTAGTATGGAAATTTACCCAGGAAAACAGTCCTACGAAAGTCCATATAATCTTGATAACTCTGGCCTGGCTGTGGTACAAAGATTATGTGAGCCCATTTTCAATACTGGGCGCAATGTCACAACAGATAATTGGTACACCAGTGTAGCTGAAGCATTGCTTCAGAAAAGACTAACAACTATTGGAACAATCAGGAAGAACAAGAAGGAAATTCCCCCTGACTTCAATGTATTATGTAGTCGAGATGTGAAGTTAAGTATGTTTGGTTTTCGTGACAACATGGTTTTGGTTTCACATGTTCCAAAAGCAAGGAAGAGCGTCCTACTGATAAGCACTATGCACTATGATGATAAAGTCGATGCCGACATCAAAAGCCCGACATAACTTTGAGCTACAATGACACCAAGGGCGGAGTCAATGTCGTAGATTGTTTGCGTGCAAATTACAATTGTGCCAGAGGAACAAGGCGCTGGCCTATGGTAGTCTTTTACTCTATGCTAAATGTCAGTACCTAAACAGTCAGGTGATACATACAGCTAATAATGAAAACTCAAAACTTCAACGCAGTCACTTCATTGAGAACTTGGGTCATGAAACTAATTGAACCTCATATAAGAGAACTACAGACACAGTTGAACTTGCCTCGATCATTGAGACTTAGGCTTTCCAAGATTTTGAAGATTGATTGAAGAATCTGCGACGGCTGATCCTTTAAGACATGGTCAGTGCTTTGAGTGCGGATGGCAAAAAAATCTAAAAACAAAGTATAGTTGCCACAAATGCAAGAGATATTTGTGTCTTGAGCATGTAGTGCCTACTTGCAGAAATTGTTTGGCTGTTCAATGAGACTGATTTTCAAAGGATATTTTCTGTTTTTTTATAATAGGATACTGATTTTCGTTTTTTATTTAGAAGTTCCTAGTGTCTTCTCACTACCTAAGGCTAATTTAGATAGAAAAACTTATAATCGTAATATTTTTTTTTAATTTTAAGAAACGCATGTAAAAAACATTGCAATTTTTAGTGTCCTAAGTACAATAACATAGTTAATAATAAACGTGCTGTGATTTCTGAAATATTTGTTTTATTATAAGGGGAAAACTTGTATTTTTTTTAATAAATTGACTAAAAGTACAGAGACAGTTAATTTTTGGAGAATTCTTAGCTCGAAAATCACGGTGCGTGAGACTGGCATCACCAACTATGAAAGTCAAATTGACGTCACAAGTGGCGGGTTAAAGAATTTAGTGGATTTCCTATAAGTACAGGCACTATCGTTGATGAAAGTACAGTAACATAGCAACATGGGGGAGGATAGGTTTTGACGTGGTCCGTCCAGGAAGGAACTGACTTCCTGGAACTGGTGCCTTGGGGTAAACCCTTGCCAGAGTCCTATTAATCTTTTGAATCTATTGGCATCTCTAGCGACATTATCAATTGGGAGGTACAACGTGAGGGTTGTGTGCGTACCTGGAAGTACTTAGGCAGATGATCACACAGAAGGTAAAGTGTGTAGGGAAGATGTGAAATGAAAGAGAATTGATCAGACCACAAAGAGATAACTGGCAGATATACATTTTATTCCATCTTTGAATTTTACAAACATATATCTCTGACCTGTGCCTACTGGCAGCTGATGGATGAGGGATCATGTTTGCCAAGCTGAATACCACAGGGTGGTAATGAGGATCGAAGCAAAATCTCAAGGTGAGAGCGAACCCAGTAAACACTATGTCCGGCATGGACGTGGCACTCAGGCCAACATTCGGTACTCATTCTAGAAGGCTCCACAACAAGAGCTTCGCTTCTACTATGTGTTGAGAAACACAAATTAGATATGATAGAAGAGCAAAGCAAATGGGGCAAAGGTAAGAACTACTGAAGGCAAGCTTTCACACGCACAGAGACTAACTAGTGAGAGTTAAAACTGGAGTCTGACGTCCAGTGCGCCCTCTGCACACCTCCTCAGAAGGACCGTGAAAGGAAATATGTAACACTCGAGAGCCAGGGTGTGCATTCAGAGCCTGCTGGCCAGGGCAAGCCCAGCGAGGGAGTGGGTCCAGTCATTTGAACTCGAGCGCTGAGTTTTGCAGATTGCCTGCCTCTCAGGCAGCAAGGGGTTTCCTTGGCTTCTGGAATAGACCGGCATAGAGATGAATGAGTGACAGCGCTCGAAGATACAGTGTACTAGGGGGGGGGCACCAGAGGCTGAGGCTGTGTATGTAACAGACAGAGCTTGTGGGGCATCACTGACTTAGAAGATATGTCAGTGTTGAGCAACATAAGGTTCTCAGCAGCTTTGACTAAGATAAGGTTATTTCTACTCAGGTTGGGAAGACAGATGTTAAAAGTTTGGCAACCAAAAATTTTCGCCATTAGGTCAAAGTGTTAATTTTTCTGCTGCAGATTATGGTGGGGGGATGCCTAAAATTGGTCGAGATGGAAATTAAAAACCACCCATTTCACAAACAAGCTGTTTACACAATCATGGAATAGGATGTGATATTTGAGATGGACGAGGCAAAGACGGCAGATGTATTCCAAGGATAAAGCATAAAACAGTCAATTATAGCGGCGAAAACTTGCGTTAGACCACAAAGGAGAAGGGAACAATGTGACGTTACTAACGTGAACATGGCAGGAAAGTTTTGCAAATGGTGTGAAAGAAAATGAAAATTGATGAGAGGTGGGGTACCCTGAACAAAAAAAAAGCAGGAGAGGTGACAAGATGAAAATGACGAAGCGGTGGTGAATCATTTAACAAAGAAGAGTGAGGGAGGGATGACCTCGCCTTGCCCTTGACGAGAGGAAGGGAAGTGAGACTACATGGTCACACTGAACAAGGAAATTACGGTGACGGATATTAGAAAACTTGTGAACATTAACACAGATTTAAGCACACACAAGAATATTTTTATCTGGAGGTGGCTCGTGATGCATAAAATCTTTAAACTTTAGATCTTAAAACTTAAAAAATGGTACATTATATACAGTAAGCAAATTCTACTTCAAAAAATGAACAGCAACAATTTGTTGTTCGAAACAACAAATTTTTAACATTATTAATAAATAACAATATCTTAATCCTAATTATTTAGGTGCCAATATGGTGTTTGTGCATTCTTTTAATCATATTTTTTAAACACAGATTTCAATTCTGGTCATCACGTAGGGAAATATCTTCAGGATAATGTAACTTTAACTATATCTGTACCTTTGCTGTCTTAGCGCCTTCAATTGCCTCCAACATAATTTTCTGCCGCTTTCCTTTCTTGACATCTGCAACGTGACCGTAACTCTGCACGTGTTTCTTGGCGCTGTCAGCGGTTTCCCATGCTACTGTTTTATTGCAAAAACGGCATATCATGACGTCTCCCGATTTAACAATGCCTTCTTGAGAAAATTGCTTTACTCTTTCGTCAATATTTATTTTTGGTGGAATTTTAAAACAAATCAGATAAAAATCTGCAATCCACAACTGTCCAAACCAGACTAAGTCACCCACGAGTTTCGACACGCTCATAAATCTTTCGCCCTCTCGGTAGCCAAGTGCTACCATCCCCACACGTTGGCACGCACATTTAATAATTTGTTGATATCTGTAAATTCGTTGAAATTCTCGAATGCATGTCACAATTTGTGGATACAACATAATTTTAAGAAATTCACAATTAATTTGCGAGTCGAAAACACCAAATAACAACTCTAAAATGCATTATAAGTCGTTCCCCACTATTAAAAAACAGTTTTAAGATTTTTCGCAAATTTGCGAGTCACGAATTTCTAGGGTCTCTACGCATGTGTAACAGATTTTTCTCTATTTTCTATGTTAAAAAAACAGGATAGTTGCAATAAGCATACATCAAATATAAAATAACTTCGTAACTAAGTAAAATATTTATCTTATATAATTCATGTAGATAACATTTTTATTTAAAAGTGACCTATTTGGAACATTGCGCACCTAGCGGCGGAAATTTTCTCTATGCCAAACTCTCCCATAAGAAAACTTGTTTTGTTCCTAACCTGGGTAGAATTAACCTTAACCAAGACACGAGCCCAATAATTAGAGTCCTAGGTAGGGTTCCCACTCGCAACATAAAAAAATATAGGACATCTTCAAAAAATTTATAGGACACCAAATTGGTGTCCTATTCCTTACAATCCTTTCTTACAGCATGTACACCAGGAAAATTACGTAAACATAGCACACAGAAAACTATAAATTTACTTACAATTCACTACATTATATTTAAAAATTTCACAGCACACATGTGATAAACGTACTTACAATTCATTTCATTGTTATGAAAAATTACACAGCACAGATGCAATAAACTTAATTACAAAATAAAAGAATACAAGTAAAATATGAAATCGCATTAATTTATTTTGTAATCTTTAAGTTTGGAAGTCCAAACACATGCTACAGCTATGCCCAAACCTCCATTATTTTAGAGTTATTGTTTTATATTTTATTGTTTGATCAATTAAAATATCTTTTCTTTAATACAATAATCAAAAAAGCAAAAAATAAGTCATAATAATGAGCAGCAAAAATTTTAAAAAATTCTTATTCACAAAACATGTTAACAAATAATTATAATAAAAATGCAGAAAATCCTTTTGGTTAAGGAATAAGTTCAGAACTAAAATTGATGGCAAATAAAAAATAATCATAGAAAAACTGTTCCCTTCTACAGACTTACCCTACTTCTTGGAAATGTGAAAACAGACATTTTTAAAGTCGTACAGGACTAAGCAGTACAGAGTTACATACTTTAATAAATCGCGCGCGCTCTCTCTCTCTCTCTCTTTTTTTTTTTTTTTTTTTTTTTAAGGTAGTTGTATTCTGTTAAAATTATTCCTTAGAACTGTAAATATAAACACAGAGTAATTTCAAAATGTTAATCTAATCCTTATTATGAAACTTATTTTTTGTATGCAATAAAAGAGCTTGAGTTTGAGCTCAAAGATCAGGAACTTTTGAGCACGCCCGCTCAGACTCGGCTTGAACTAAAAATTGCAGGTTTGCAGACCTCTAATTTTATGATGCTAATATTCTAAAATGGAAGGTAATTGCAACTATGACTGAGCAAATTTACAGCAAACAGAAAGTACTTCAGTACCCCAAGTTTAGTACAGCAAAACCTTGTTGATTCAAACTCAGTTAATTCAAAATTCTATGTAAATCAAAGTTGCTGTTAGTCCACAAACATAAGAATGGGATTTTGCATACAAAATAAGCATCGCAAGCGACCGCTTTACATACATGCATCAGACCACATCAGGTGGCCGGCGACTGCCGCATATGTACGAGCGGTCAGGCGACTGGCTGCAAAGAACATGCAACAGTTGTCATCCCCTCTCCTCTCAGCCCGTCCACAGAAAATTTATCTGCCTCTTTATCCCTCCCTCTATTTTTTTAGCCCAAATGTATGTTTATGGGAGAAACGAAAGAATGAGAAGTAAACAAGTTTGTATCAAAAATAAATTTTTGTGTAATGCTTTGGTTTTTTTCAGTATAAGTAAGCAGACGTACAATGCTGACTATTTGAGAATAGTATGTAATATTTACTTGTGTATATCATGCACCATAACTTTTGGCAACAACTTTAATGAAAAAATCATATTTCCTGAATGAAACCGCATCAAAAATTTGTGGTGTTCTGTTGAGTAAGTATGCAAGAAATTTTTCTTTATTTATGATAGCGTGTGCCTGTGGTGATATCTATTTGGAAAATACTTTAATTAAATGACTCGTGTACTAAAAGCAAGACATTGTAACAGCACGTAACCATCACAGTAACGCGAAGGCCATTAAAGGAATGCCAGCATTACCAGCAGCTGGGGCAGGCTGCTTACATTTTCTTTCTATTCTATGCAGTAACATGCTGGGATGTGACACTCCACTCTAAAAAAAAAAGTGGTGGTGTGACAACATCTGGCCACAGGTATGGTCTGTTCCACGAACTAGTACACTTTTTTTTGACAGTTCTGACTGTAGTCCTGTATACAGATGTTTCCATGGCAATCGCAGCATCTACCTGTGATACAGATTATGTTTACAGAAACGCATTCAGCTGACTGTCAACACAAAATGTTTTATACATGGAAACAACTGTACACAGGTCTACATTTAGAAGTGTCAAAAAAATGCCATCTTTCATAGAATACATTTTGACTAAGGCATGCAGTGTTTCCCAGTCAGCATCAGAGAAAATATGGCTGAACTACCACTGCCGGTTGGAATAATGTCTAGTAGTTGTTCAATGCACGAGTAGGATGCCAACCTCCCCCTCCTTAAGATGAGTTGGGTCACGTCAACTGACAAACAATATACTGGAGACAGTAAGTGGTGGACATTGATAACGGGGAGTGGAAAATGCTTTAACAGCTGCGTGATAAAGGTAAAGGAAAAGATACGAAGACAAGGCTGGCATAGGAATGATTCATTTATCTGTTTGGAAGAGAGCACAAGATCGTGCATCGACAAAATTGCTTGTTTAAGTGTAGCCTACCTAAAACCGCAGTCCAAACTTCTTTTACCATGAAAACTCTCACAAACATAAAGTTTTACAATTCTCGATTATTTATACAGCATTTTCTCCCATTTACTTTACATACGTGTGGATAGCAAAACTATTTGCGCATTGGTCACGTAACTAAAAAAAATAAATAAAAAAGGAACTAAATTTTACGTCACGAGAACTATTCATAAATTGATTGGTAGCAAGGTCGAAAAAATATAGTTGCATGTACAATTCAATATATATTGAGCCAAATCACTATGGCGCTTGTTTACGGCCAGAATCATGCCTACGTGTATTTTATTTATAAAAGGACAACTTTAACCAAAAATATTGGTGATGACGAAGTAAATAGTAGCTATACATAACACACATGAATATTTCTTTTGTCAAATGTAATAACTGCGCACTTAACATTTGCACGGTATTTGTAAACACTGCCAACTTTACTCATCTTCTGTGCTTTGTGGCTAGGTTCTTGGCAACTTGCAAATACTGCATTTGTAACTATTAAGCAAGGGCGGTGATTGTAGTCAGCTGCTTATGTTGCAAACCGGTTAAGAATGCCAAAAATAGTTACTGTGACCGGGAGTTTGAAAGTGAAGGTTTTTTTTGTTTTATTAAGTGACCAAAGTGCAAAACTGTGATGTAAACATTGAGTGGGCGGGAAAAGACATGTGCTTCAACACTGTCATGTCGTATGCACAGCGATTTAGTGATAGTGGAGGACATGAAAAATAAAAAGACAACTGCATTGGAAGCAAATTTGTGTAATTTTCACATTGCCAAGAAAACAAAAAACCAAATAAGTTTCTGCCAATTCATTGTAAAAACATTTTTACTATATAAGGAGTATTTTTATTTTGTCAATAATATAATATTTACTAGTATTTTGTAGTTAGATTGTGGATTTGTGTTGGTGTGATACTGAACTGAACAGGATTTAATTAAAATATTGTTACATACAAATGAACTAAAGCTGTATGTGGGTGACGTAAAAATCTTGTAAAATTCAAACGTTAGTGAATGTTCTTAGGCAGTTTTAAATGTCTCAATAAAGTAAAACATTTATTCCACAAAAATTACTGCGATGTAACAATGTGTGTTACATGAAAAGTGTGCTCTCATAAGGTTGTCCTTTCATCACTATCGTTAATTTTTTTAAATGTTTTCCAATTAAATATGTATTGATTAAAAGAATGAATAACAAATTCCATTTGGTTTGAGTGAAGTCATTACAAAAACAACAGACTCATATTCTAATAATAATGCATGAATTTTTTTGCTATAAAATTTATTTGAAACAATGAAATTTTTTTTGTACCAAAATCGTAACATTTTAATGACGAAATCAGTTTATTTTATTTACCATAAAAGTGAGGTCCTAGTTATTAGACAATGAGTGAGAATGTAGCTGTGGCAGTTACCTGGGTGCAGTGCTCCTGGATGGGATGCTTCAGCTTGTGTCGCTTGCTGGTACGGCCGAGGAAGAAGCACGTTTGACACTGGTTATAGCCCAGGCACTGCAGACACTGGTAACGCAGTCCACGCACCGGGTACACTTTGCAGGCATGGCACTTCACCGCATGACTGACTGCACCAACCACCACACAACATATACACCAACCCCACTGCACTTCCTTCCGGCACATTCCCTAACCCTACTCCGGGTTCGTTCTGTAGAACCAAGAATTCTGTGATACCATGTTGGAATTTCTTTAAATATTCATAAAAACCTTTTGAACAGTCATAATTCAACCACTGTGTTTTATCATGGATAATGCCTTCATTTTATTTTTTTGTTGTTTTAAGGTACTGTCAGTAGTCAGACACTAATAAAGACAGTGAATACAATTTAGTAATGTAAAAAGATGTAAGAGACTTTTATTTACATGTTAACATGCCAAAAACTTTTAATACACACACTAAAAACTATTTGCGACGAAAAGTTGATAAATATAGGACATTAGTACACCATTCCCTTTAAAATATTTTGCCCCTGGCCTACTTCTCTTACATAAATAGTTTGAGCAGGATTCAAAATCATCTAGTTCTTCTAATACCACACCAGTTAACAAGAGTAATATGATTGCCATAGCAATAATTATATACTGAGCATTACCAGTACAGTCACAGATCTGCAAAACAGCATCAATAAACAGAGAATGCTCATGTTGACTACAAACGTATGTTTACAACACCACATTTGTTCATCACTCCACTCCTTACATAAGTAAGTTCTTTCCAACATGTTTAAAAATGGGAAATCATAAAAAAAGTGTGGACTTTGGTAGTATTTGTCAACTGAATGTATACAAAACTTTGTGTACAATATACATACTACTGTACAAAGTAAACAACTTACAAGTCAGTGAAGTTTATGCTCCTTGAAGCAAAATGCACGGTAAGAGAATCTAAATAATATTTTGAAAAAGACATTTTGTATGTACAAAAAACTCCTGGTAAACTGCACTTGGATTATTCCCATTATGGCTTGATCAAAGCACTAAGAAAATTTTAGAGTACAGTGGAGAGGTTTGGACAACTCTTAACAGTAAGGTCTTGAGAGCCGATCAGGGTAAAGCAAGGTACAAGGTGAACATATGAAGCAGCAACAGAAAGCAAAAGAGCAAGGGAAACTAGCACGATACTCGCAAAAAATCCGGGAGAGACCAAGAAAATTTTAGAAAAAAATGCAATAGCCATAATTGATAATTACAGCTACACTACAAAAATCCTAATGAAAAACATTAACATCTTTCGGCATATATTTTTTAAGTAGTTATTCACTAATTACTACGACCAAGATGTGGCAGTATTTATAAATTACGCAGAAATACTTTATGATGAAAAACAGGCAGATGTTCAAAGTATTTACACAAAAAACAAGGGAGAGAAAGAGAGAGAACATTGCATCTTATTCATTTTTCATTATATCTGTATCTGCAATATCAGTTCAAATACACAAAATTTGATCATGCAGCAACCATTTCATACAAACATTTAGTTTGTACAGAAAAAATTTCAGAAACAATTCGAATATATTTAAAAATTAGACAAAAAATTTAAAAAATCAAATTGACATTAAATTTATTAAATCACAGTTTAAAGCTGCAAATTTAAAAAAAAACATGGGTAGTATGGACACTACCCCTCACTCAATATGTCACACCGCGGGGGGAAAATCCAGCAGAAATTCATTAAAATTTACCCTCGCTAGCATGCAGCACACAAGCAAGTTCGTTGACCTATCAGCTTTTCTAAAGCGTCACTTCTGCCTACTGCTGGTGCAGTTATCTTTTCTGCACTGTACTAGTCTGATGAGATACACACACACAGCATGGTGCATTCCACGCCCCACCCCATGGCAGCAGCACCGCCAATATTGAAACTGATGAATGCCATAGGTGGCAAAAAAATTAACTCTGTAGTTTACCCTTCTTTTTAACCTCGCCTGTCCCACCTAACTTGGTCCCATTACTATTCCTGAGGAGTTAACTTGTAAATTACGTTTTTGACTGTATAGTTCTATAATAGATCAAATTTTTGGCTTTTATTCACTGACTATGATTTGGATTTTGGTTGGATTTGTTGAAATTTCTATTTATTGCTAACTTTATTATGTTATTTCGCTTGAATTTTGACTTTTGCCAAATTGTTTGGATTTATTTTGGTCCAGTTGTTTGACTACCTACACTATTTTTGGACATGTTTTCTGGATTGTGAGTCTACCATGAGTGGAAGCAAGAGCAGGCCATCATACTTGTGCAAAAATAGAAATTATACAGGAAATGGATGCAGGTACGCACTCGTAATGTTTCTCTTAACGTACCCTCCTTCCTTTCCATGTGTCATTAAAATGTATATGCTCAATTTAATAATGCCACTGCGATGTTTTAAAAAGTTAGCAGAAAAACTGTCTACAGTTCACACATGTTCCCTAGTTTTTGTGTCATTATAGGTAGAAAATACATAATGTAGCTGCCATAAGTAAATTAAATGCTAAAGAAAACAGTGCATGCTCTCATAATGAGTCATATTTTCACATGGCATTACAACTTTACTGTTTCTCCTTCACTAAACTATATTAATGCCAAACTGTAAAGGACAATGAAATAAAATATTTTATGGTACGGGGTAACATTTGGTGATGAGTCGAGACACTGATAATCGAGTCAAGTAGAACTAACAAAGATAAACTCATCATTAGAGTAGAAATTTTTTCCAGCAGGCATTGAGCTACTACACATGCAAGTCGAGTCACTGCGCTTTTAGATTATACTTATAAACAAATATTCGCACCTAACAATCACTTTTTGTGTCTCGCAAATCAATAAGTTTACGTTGCTTAATCACTAGATTTGCATTGGAATGACAATGACTCTGCTACATGTGTTGACACTCGGTTGTTGTTTATGATGTTCGGCTGTAGTGGTCGAGTACATAAAGAAATCAAATTAAAGGTGTATGTATTTGGTGTATGCAAATGACGTACAGTGATATAGAACTAGACAAATACTGTAAAGCAAGAGGAAAGAAAACATTACCTTTAACAGGTAACAATTGCTAACATGTAATAAACTACAAATAAAATGAAGCCAGGTTACTATCTAAGTATAAAAACAAAAGAGATACTTTTATATGATGTTTATAATAAACAAGAACTGCATTTACTACACCTACTACTACTACTAATACAACTTTTACAACTAATACTGCTCCTCCTACTACTAATGATAATAATAAAAATAAAACATGCTGACATGAAAACTTGTATCCAAGCTGTGGCCATCAGTTTATAAGACTTAAAAATACCACCCCCCTTCACTCCCCCTGCTTAAAGGGGTACTGTGTAAAGAAAAATTTATTTTTATAAAAAATGAAAAACCAATTTTCTGCTGCAAAAATTTAAAATCTTGACGCGTGATGCACACTAACAATTATTTAAACATGACTTCGCCTCATCTTCACGTGTCATCACGTCACCCCAGGCGGGGTTTGAACCCGGAAACAACTTGCTACCAGAGACTACCAGCACACCCCTAGACGCAGCGTCATCCACAGACACATCAGCCTAGTTTGTTTCGCCTTTAAGTCATACGTCATGCTAACCCCTCCACGTATGATAGAAGCCAGCTAAGCGCCTGAGCCCACGCAGACAATGCAACCCCGCATGACCGAGACGCCTGCTTTCGGCCACGGACTGAGAGATGGCACCCGAGAGCGCAGCTCCCCGTCCACGGGAGGAAGAGTTCACCCCCGCACCTCAGAGAGCCCGTGGGCAGGTGGAATATATGTCCGTGCACCGCTGCAGAATGGCAGTTCATTCTCAGCAGCTCGCTCCACCAACTCCAAAGTCTTCGCGACCTACCAGAATCTCTTCAAGACTTTCTCCAGCAACCCCTGAAGAAGTCTTAAACCCCCTTCAACAAGCACTACCCTCCTGGTAGTGCAACATGAAACCTTTCTGGACAACAGCAGAGTTAGTTAGGATCAGTTAGTACTAGGGATATCACACTCAATTCCAAGATTCCTCGATACCCTTGATTCTTGAAGAGTCGTATAATTGAGTATCGGAAGTCCAAGAATCGAAGCAATAAAAACCAATTACTACAAACACATAACCTATCACCTCTCAAAAAAAGGTTTCAAATTACTTAATTTATGCCTATATATGAATCACTCTTGGAAAATTACTTTGTGCGTGAAAATATGAGATGCGGAAATAATAATCTGAAAATAAAACTGTACTGGCTGTGTTCAAATTTACCATTTAGTATATTAGTATTTAGTAGCTTCAGTTCGGTCACGATTTGGTAGTTTTGTTTTTAGCAAGTTTCGTTACATTCTAAAAACAAAAGGTGTGCGAAATCCCGAACTTCGAGAAATATTTAGGGAATTCATAACGATTCTCTTGTCGGGCGGGAAATAATTTTTTCCGGACATTTTCGGCAAAAATTTATGTTCACGTCTGTAGGCATTGTTCCAACTAAAATACAAGTCTGGTTTCGTGCGAGAAGCTTTGTATCGACTCTTTATGTAAGCAATTATAATTTGATGAATCAAAAATTGTCGAGAGAGTTTTAATTCTTCCGCTTATTCACAGATTTCAAAGATAGTTACATAAGCTAAAAAAAAATTTTGTACGTCATATATTATGTAACGTTAACACTACGTATTTATTGCAAAAATTAACTAAAACTGTTTGCAAACTTGCACTATTAGGAATTTACGGTAAACCGTGCACACTGAAATTGTCTTATATGCGAGCGACATCTATAAGTTGCGTTATCGATTGCTGGTTGATATGGGACGTGAGTTTCTATATACATAACCTAAACATTTGCGTAAAAATAAACTAGTACACGAAGAATGTTTAATTAGACTCCAAGTATTTAACTATTTTACTAAGATCTAACATGGTGTTTTTAATATGGGTTTAGTTAAAACAATTCGTAACACACCAGCCAATTGTCTTTGTTTTTTGTTCGGAATGTGTTTGTTTTTAATTGTGTGCTGTGCTCAATTGTCGCCGGGACATTCACAAACTCCAAACGTAGCAAATTTGCTATGTGAAAAAATATAATTTATTTACTTAGCTACTTTTCATTTTGTTATTGATAAACAACTTAGCTTTGTTAGTATACAGATTCTGTAAGTTGCATTTATAACCTGCCCGATGCTTCCTGGCTGTGATTGCAGTTGCACTATGTGATTCAAAGCGTGTGTGTTCACAGACGTTAAAACTTCCACTGAAAGTTAATTTGAGTAAATTTGTGTCAATGTACACACATTTCCTACAAAAAATGCTATTCTTGCAAACTTTTTAATAATTTAATATGTTGGTGAACATTTGAGGTTTGGAAATATTTTTGAATATGTATGTGTGTGTGTGTATTTATATCTGTGTGTGTGTGTGTGAGAGAGTGTGTGTGTGTGTGTGTGAGTGTGAGTGTGAGAGTGTGTGTGTGAGTGTGAGAGTGTGTGTGAGTGTG
>NQII01000084.1:377440-455338 GCA_002778355.1 Clitarchus hookeri | reverse complement strand
GTGTGAGTGTGAGTGTGAGTGTGAGTGTGTGTGAGTGTGTGTGTGTGTGTGAGTGTGTGTGAGAGAGAGAGTGTGTGTGTGTGTGTGTGTGTGTGTGTGTATTTATATATAAAAATAGTATATATGTATGTTTTCAATAATATCTCATATGCCTCTTTTGAACTTGGAATTTCATATGAATATGCTCCCGCTGTTCGTGTTATATTTTTTGTTATGTTAGTAAGTAGGCCTAGTTTAAATAATTAAATTTTACACCCTCCTATATAGTATTTAGTTCTGTAAAGTAATTGTCTGTGAGTAAAAGAATCACAATTTTTGGAATCGAGAGTGGTATCAACATCAAGATTGAGAATCGAAAAAAAAGTGGAATTTTTACATCCCTAGTTAGTACTATAGCTACCTAGCCATATCTGCTCTTCTCTAGTTTAGACCCAGGTCCCCTTCACCTGGTATTCGTAGTATACTTACGTTTCAGTTCCTGGTTAGTTAGGAGGAAGTACGGGCCACTGTGTCTATTCCTCACGGAATGAACAAGTTTTCTATCAAACCTTCGAATACTGATTCTAGGGTAACTGTGACTTTTATCCCCCGTAGACGTCCGCCCATCAGAGAAAAGAAGCAGACTGCGTCATTTACAAATACAATTGCTGAACCTTCAGTAGGATTGCTAGCTCCCTAAACCAGGCGCATGTATGTCGCAAACACACCCATTAGACGGCCACCAGAACTGTGCACCTGGTGAGTTGTGCACCTGGTGAGTAGTACGGTAGAGTCACAACCACTAGAGACTCAATCCACAAGGTGGCTAGTCAACCAGTCCAGTCAATTCACTCCATCCACTGCGCTGAATTGTTGCCAGAAGGAGTGATAGAATGGTTCTGGAGGTCTGCCCACCTTTGGACCACACCCACATTGTTGGTGGACATCCAGGGTAAACCCACCGCTCTAAACACTGCACTGAACTGTCGCCGGTTGGGGTAATCAGGTATGACTCTGGTTGGTTTGGCCTCCGCTTGGCTATACATCTGGCTATGGATTTTAGTACCTACCTTTATGCCATAACCCATAGGAGTGGTGCGAAGTGGCAAACTAGGAAGGCTGCTACTGCCTCCAAATCCAACGGGAACTGTAACCCAGACCCAACTGCACTTTGCAGCATAACCCCCCGGGAACGAGCTCAAGCCGCCCGACAGTTGGAGAGGCCTCACCTCCCAGTTCCCTACCTCTCCTTATTTCAGCCACCATTTAAGATCACCAGCCAGTTGCATCCGATGGTCACCGACTTGCGTCAGTGATGTCATGTGTCACTGGGGGTAGCAGTCCTCCGCGGACACCCTTAAGCACCGCCAGCCGCAGCACCACCTCCGCCCAAGGACTGGGCATGAGTTCCGGTCGGCTCCAGCAGCAAGAGCGGCCGAGTCAGGAGCTACCCCAGTCCACGTCCAATACAGGTAAACCAAGCACCTTAGCTTATATATCGGCCGGGGTCCAGCAAGCAGCCAATAAAGTCAGTCCCGTTATATAGCCCGTGTGTCTGACCGACACACAAAACCTTGCCCGACGGTAACATCGTCGTCAGTCACCCGACATCACGCGTTACACTCCACTCCTGTAACTGTTATCTTTTTTTTCTATCAGCATCACGTGGCTGACATTACCGTTCCTTTCCTACCTGCCTTTGTCATCCACCAATCGGCAGGAGAGAATAAACAGCACTGTGAATCACTTAACCACGCAAAGGATTACAAAGTCTTATTGGAAGAAACAAGGCCCAAATTTTTTTTCTTGGCAAACTATGAATATAAGATGGGTGGGTGTTATACCCGTGTACATAGGTACATATTTACGTTTATGGTGCAAACTTGATTTTAAAGCTAAAATTTTATACTGAACTCAACTGGACACAACTTGAAGCTGTAAAACTCAAACTCGCACATCACTACTTTGGTGATCAGTACTACTCATTAAAGTCGCTTTTTACACAAAAATATTGTTCTGAGCCAGTCGGAGTTTACCACATTTTAATTGCAACACATTTACCAATTAAAATAACTTTACTTTTAATACATGGATATTTTACTTTTCTGAAATAATTTATGTAAAAAGTTATTTGCTAGCAAAGCAATGTTTTACTCTAGACTACGACATTTTTTTTAGCAACTGTTAGGTATACACACTGATGAAGTACAGTTTTGAAGTGAAGATGTCAAACTGTTAAAATTTTATTTTATTAACGTTAATATTTTATTTCCTCATGGGAAAAAAAACATGGGTCGTATCGCAGCTGTTGCTGTGTGTATGTGTGGCGTTGCCGACTACTTGTTCAGTAGTATTTTTTTGCATAACTTGGGTATGCTTTTACTCAGAATACATTATCCTAATATATAAATTTACATTTCATCAATATAAATACATAATTTTTTCATCAGAGACATGTGAACATTACTCATATATCAAGTTGGCAAAATTTGCTGTTTGGATGCAATTTTCACGTTTAGAGGGGCCACCAGAGTAAAAATTTGGCTGTATTGGACCATTTGGAAAACACGGTCATAGGGACAAATTTTAGGGAAAATGAGTGTCTTTAAGATCGAGGTTTGACTGTATATTGGAAGTATCACAATAGAGAAGATGTGTATTGGCTAAGCACTAATATAAAATCTATGCAAGCAAAAATAAATTGAAATTAACACTTAATGAATTTTAAATACCATCAAATAAATGATTACGGATAAGAAAAATTTATACAAATTAACTCAAATATTTTAGCTGAGAAAGAAGTCTTAACTGAACTTAAATATGGTCTGAAATAAAAGGACTAACATTACAAAGTACAATATTAAAACATTTCAGTACTCATTCAATGAGATATATGCGTTTATGCAAATGTATATTCTTGCAGGTATATAGTGAATGGTTTGGACTAATACAACACCAGTCCATCAGCATTTGCTGGATGTTTATACCTAATAGTCGCATCTTAACGTGAAGTATTTTTCACTACTTCAATGTGCATATTGCCGTTTTTGTATTAATTAACTGTTTCATTAGTGTCTACTAAGGACTATTAATTTTTCCGTAGTGACTATTAATTTGTAAGCTCTATTATATCTTTCTGAGCTGTGATAAGAAAGTGTAAATCATAAAAATTGTTCGGCGTAAGAGAAGGCAAAAAGCCTTAAATGTGCTAAATAAGGACAATTTTATTATTATTATTATTATTATTTATACATGTATAATGAATGTAGTACAAGTACATCCAACAGACGAACAGCATTACTCACCTGTCTCTGCTGCCTTCAAGCGGTGGAATGTTGACAGCCACGACAGCAAATGCGGCTCCTTGTACAACCAACCAATGAACGCTTCCTCAGTAATACCCACACTGCCTTCCAACTGCGCAAAAGACAAGATAAATAATCAAACATGATCGTCAGGTCACAGAATGAAAGGAAGTATTTACTGAATACAAATTTTCCTAATGTAAAATTAATATAAAGATCATTAGAAGAACAATTCCAACATGTAATGAACACAAAAAGAGTTCAGAATCTCAACAAATCATGTGTAATGCAATACAAGCCTTACACCAACCAGTATTGTTGATGAAATAAACATGTTTCAAAGAAAAGCAGAATATTTCTGCTTTACACATGATTAAAATATTTTATCTTCTGCAGTACATATTTGTGCACTGTTTCAAACAGCATTGTAACATGATGTTTGGTTCTTTTCCTATATTTGCTCACTGCAGGCTACATTTAAATAGCTGATTCCTGCACATTTTCTAATTAGAGTTCCCTTACTAGGATATTGTGCCATTAATGAGCATTTAAAAACCCACCAAATACAAAAATTATTAAAAAAAAAAAAGTTTAGTTTTATGTTTAAAAACAAAAATGAAATAAGGAAAAATCTTCAAAATGAAATGCATAAATCTGAAATGTAACATCATTGCTATGTTAATACTGAAGATTCTCAATTTTACAAAGTGTCATGGTTTCTGGGAATGACATAAANAGGACTGTAAAATATTTGGCTGCATTTACTATCAACCTCTTCCTTATTCTTCTTCTTCTCCTATGGATTAGGCATCTTCAGCCTGTTCCAACATCCATTTCACTCGGAGTATTCCTACATCTCGTTTTCCTCTCAGTCGGTAACCCATTGCTAAAGGTGGTACTCTACTTGCTGGCATTCTTCTTAGATGTTCACACCACTTGTTTTTCTTCAGCTTATCAAGCAACACCTCTATTTCAAGTTCTTTATGTAAATCAGTACATATTGTGTTTCTTATCTAATAGGGTGACCCCTAGTGTTGATCTAATACATTTCATTTCTTCTGCTTGAATTTGTTATTTATCTTTTTCAGTTATTACTCTAGCTTCATTTTCATAAGTTAGAACTGGCACTGCAATAGTATTAGAAGTTTTACTCTTGTGTCTTTTGTTGTCTTATTTTTAAATGTCTGTGAATTGTTCTGCAGGTCTTTCAGAAGGTATTTAGCTTTTTGTCTAGATCTATTACCTTATTATAAAAAATATAACATCCTAAATATTTAAAATATTTAAATTGTCCTATTATTATTCCATTTAATACAATTTTTGTCTTTATATGTTGTTTGCCTTTAAATGGTTTTGATTTTTTCTGTTGATATTTTAAACTATATTCCTCTGTTATTTCATTTAAAATATAAACAGATTTTTGCAAATTATCTTTACTATCTTGAATGATAACTTTATCATCTGCATATAAAAGGGAGTTTATATAAATGTTACCTTTAAGGTGAATTCCTTGGTCAATTAAAGATTTCAATGTTCTGAACATATTGTTAATGTAGGTATTAAAAAGTGTCAACAATATACTACAGCCCTGTCTCGCGTCTTTGTTTGAGGGAATTTCTGCTGTCAGTTTTCTTCCTATATCCAGTATTACTGAGGTATTTCATTTAAACTTTTTATAGTTTTGATAAAAATGTTTTTGATACACTCTTCTTTTGAGTAGTCTATGTTCCATAGTAGGTTTCTATTTAAGTTATAAAATGCTTTTTGTGGAGCGATGAAAGCCAGGTGGTTTTCCACAATTAAATTCTCTTCTTCCTTCCATAATTCTTTTTGGTGTAAAAATAGCTTAGTACATGACCTTCCTTTCCTGAAGCCGGTTTGTTCTTCCAAAATTAGACTGTCTGCAATTATTTTCAATCTTACATTTCATATCCTTGCATACACTTTTTAGGTCATATGTAGTAAGCTTATACCTCTGTAATTGTTTGGATTAGTTCTGCCAAATTTCTTGTTAAGTGAAATGATTTTACTTGAATCATTTCCTTAGGACCCTTCATTTGTTTCCAGCATACTGTAGAAATGAAGTAGACGAAGGTGGAAAAGTATTCCAACATATTTTATTAGTTCTGTATTTATATTATTTAGTCCAAGTGCTTATTGATTCTTTGTTCTATTTAGTGCATCTAGCATCTCTTCTAAACTAAGACTATTTCCTTTTTGTATGATTTGTTGTTAATAATTTCTGTATGCCTTCTTTATACCACAATTGTTTGTCATATTTTTTCCAGTCTTGCTCTTCTACTGCTTTTATCTCAACATTTTCTCTTTCATTCCTATTCAGAGTTTTCATCACTTTAAAGGATAATGACTGTCTAACATACAGATCATGTTCTAAGTATCCTATAAATCTTTCCCATGATTCTGCATATGCTTTCTTAACCATTGGGGTCAGCTGTTGGCCCCCCTGCGAGTGGATAAGCTGGGCGGGAAGTTGCTGTCAGACATAAGCACTCATAGAAAGGTGCAACAGTCGTACAAACCACCACTCCGAAGAGGTGAAGGTTCCTGATGGATGTGGATAGGATTTGGGTGTTGGCACGTGCCTGCTCCGCAAGAGTGTTTGCAGATTGTTGGTTGAAATAGGAAATAGCAGGAGGCAAGGTGTTGAAACAAAGTGACAGAGAGAAATAAATCAACCAGCTTGGTTTATGCCTGTTTATTATCAGGACAACAAACACACATAACCCAGCTGTGGTGAGGCTAGATTTGTTTTTGACGACCCCCGTGGCACGTCAAGTTGTTAATTTTTTTTAATACACAGGTTTTTAAAACAATAATTACATGAGAATAATAACAACAAGTTTACTGTATTTAAGCATATTTCCGCTGAAGGTGTGACATGCCAAAAGATAACAAGGTTTTTCCATTTTTTAAATAAATCATATAGTTGTATGTATTTGTGACATGCTGAGACTGTATCTGCCAACCACACAACGACACAGCCAGAGAGAATGCTTTGCTGGAGGGCTAAAAAGCTTAACTCACAAATATAATGCACACCCATTAAAAAAAGGGGGGGATGTTATATTTGAGTATGTACAACACCGGTACTTGGACTTTCTGAGGCCACTAACAATCAACCGCCCCACAGGTGTCGACATTTATCTATTCTAGCACAGCCACGGCCCCCTCCTAAGAAGAGACTGCAACCTGCTTCGTAATACGGCGTGACGCGTACCCCTTCGGCCTTTGTAAGCAAGAGGTAAAACCAGCCACCAGCTTCGGCCGTCTCCACCACCTCACTCTCTGCTACCTCCGCACACCCTTGCGCTGACCCTGTGTATACACAGAGGCAGAAGTTCGTCGTTCAAGGCTGTCTCGCGTGGCCTGCTCTGGCTTGTCCCATGAGCTGTTTCGCCATTACCTCTCACGCCCGTCGAAGAAACTACTAACACCAAGTCGGCCCTCAGCCACAGACAAGGTGATTAGATGCCTGAATGTAACCCAAGTTACACACTGTCTCGTGTACAAACAAGGCATACTCCAACTAGCTCCCCTTGTGTCTAACGCTCCATAATTGAGCTTCCGGAAAAGGCCAGATTGACCCCAAATAGTAGTCCGTCAAATTGACGCCTGNTGACGTCGGCCAACATTAACAATACCCTATAGGTTGTGCGTCACAATAAAACTGTGACATGTGCATAAATTGATGATTTGTACAGTGTCCGTGTTCATTCACTCCCGTTTGCCTTTGTTATCATACCAGTTCTGGCGCAGGGGTAAGCTTGTGCTAGCATCATCCATCCAGGGTTTAGTCTGCTTCCATCTGCATAAATAGAATGTTTATGCACTAAACATACATTTTCATAAAAGTTTGTATATTTTAATACAGTTTTAATTTAATACTTAATTCTCTTAAATAGTATTTTATTTAATGCTAACAAATTTTGTTTTATTATTGGGCAAAAAAATTTTGCAATGGGAAAAAATACAACATATTTACCTCAGTTATTGTCGGAAATCAGTAATACTGATCTGGTAACACAATTGATTGTGGTATAAACTAGGAATAGGTCAAATAACAAAAAATATCGGTTCCGGTTCCGGTACTAATTCTAGAATTTGAATAACAGTTCCAGTATTCGGTTCTATTTTGAATACTTGCCTTTTGCTTGCAACTTCATTAAACCAAGGAAGGTAAAATTCATTAAATGTTTTATTTAACCTATGGAAGAATTGAACAATAACAAAGTGTGAAGATAAGATTTAATGTATACAGATAAACTTGTATTAAATTTATTTAAGATTAATAAATATGTAACAAATTATTCTTTTTTTACATTAATATGTGGTGATTGTGATATGTCTGGAAAACACTTTAATTAAATAACTCGCGGCGCTAAAAGCCAAAACATTGTGGCGTGCTGTATTATAAGGGTAACCTACAGACGTTAAAAGAATGTCAACAACTGCAGTGGGCGGCCGGNTTTTTCCCCCCCCCCCCGCTTCTTTTACGCAGTGACTGGGTGGCAGGATTCCTTTTTTTTATTTTTGCTTTTTTTATGCAGTGGCATGCTGGTTTTTTTGCCGTGCTGCAATGCGACACCTCTAAAAAAAAGTATCTTCTTCCCCCTCCCCACCCAACCACCACTTTCACAACTGGTAATTTTGGGTATCCTCTGCCTTACATGGAAACAAAGAAGGCTTGGAGGAATGTATCGATCTGCTAGCAGTGTTGCTTACTGGAGAGGATTGTGCGATACAGAGAGAGAAGGGAGAGGAGTGTTGATGTAAGAGTGAGAGACTGTTCCCCTACACTTCCCTCCAAACATCACCAAACAGTATATGACTACCAGTCCTTAATTTTATTTTCCGTGTATAGCACGCACCCCAGAAATTTTTTCCTTTATTTTGGGAAAAAAGGGCTCGCTATACACAAGTCAACACGGTAGTTATTTTTGTAACAACAGAGTTTTGCCATTGCTGTGTAGAAACAAGAACCGAGTAGTTGTTAACCTAAAACCTGTTCCGAGTCAAACCTCAAGAACCGGTATAAATTGGAACCAAAGAACGGAACCAACCCATCCCTACAAATTACACGTTATCGCAATGTTTGTTACAATATTTATTTGAAGAATATTTTATTGCAATAATATTACCTGCCATTAAATTATAGCAATGAAATTATTAAACTGGCAAAAAAACGTGCCATTAGAACAAACTTATGTGAAATAACAACAGTGAATTCAAAATGTTGCCATTTTAAGAAATAATTGAACAGTATTGATACATTTTCCTTTCCCAACATTCTTTTTTCCAGTTTCATTTCATTTAGAACTAGTATGATTTAAAATCACGTAATCGTTAGCACGTCAACAAGCCATTAAAGCATTTGAAGCAGCCATATTTGCTTAAGGTAACCAGAACCAACTTAGGTAACTGCGCAACTAAAAATACTCATCCACAAATTCTCCCTTTAATTTTATAGAGATCAGAAGGCGTTACTGAAAAAATTTACTGTTGTGATGTTATAAATATGTAACAGCATCTTAAAATATGTTTCTTATAAACTTAACCAGTTTGGAAATGGAATGACATTGACCCACGTTAAAATTACACAGTGCAATGCAAACCTAACAGCTCATCTTGTCGCTAGATTTCCAAAACATGCAAAATTTTTAGGTTTGTTCCATTTGGCCTATCTTTTTGCTCTTCAGGAGTCGTGAGAGTTGAGGTCAAAATGACTTGGGTCAAAAAGAGTTGTTAACACCTTCAAAGGCGAATGGAAAGCCTATAGGTGTTTTCATGTATAAAAATTAATATAGCACATGCCTTGTAGCTGACATATTAATTTTTGTGATAGTTTACATTCACAAATTAATTTTCCCCAACACATTTTATTTTAAAATACATTTTATCATCCATGATATAAATTCAATGCATTATCTCTTCAAAGATAAGTTGAAAGGATAAAGACGTTCTCATTTTGTAAACAATAAAGATGGCGAACCAGTGAAGCACGCCAATCTACCCAGCAGACGACTTGCCCTCGCAACTCCTGCTTAAGAGGAGCAAACAGCATAATCTAAGTGACCCAGGGGCATTTTGACCTGACGAATGGAACGACGCCGCCATACTACTTCTGGTGAAATAGAACACCTACAGAGACGAAAGGTCAAAGAGAGCAGCCGAATGGAACAAACCTTGTATTACTGCTAGTGGAGCTAGGAGTGTTGCGATTGTGAGCACAGCATTCATTTGATCCTATTCAAATCAGTATGCAATCAGTGTTGTAGGTTAGATATAATGTTTAGAGAGTATTCTGAGATACAATTTTTTTTCACCCCGACACCTTCAGATTTATACATTTTCTGTTTTAGTTGTTTTTTACTTTAAATAAGTTAAATAATTAATTTTGAAATAAAGCTTTATTGCGTAAGATGCTTATTAAGCCACTTCTGAGCTTTTTTTTTATTAGTATTAATATGTTCCCAATGATTGTGCATCCATAAACTAGTAGTAATATTAATCATGCCACTTGAGCAATAGACACAACAGCATTTTGATTTAATACACTATCATGTAAAGCAAATGTCTTCCAGCATATAATATCTCGTTCATCAATTTGATTTATATATGACACAGCACAACCAGGAGTATTGTGAGCACGACGATAGAAGCACATTTCCAACAATCCACTACCAGGATTAGCTGTCATTCCTTGAATACCAAATCTGTACATAAGTGAAAGTAACATGTAACTTTCTTGAGCTTGCGAAGCAGACTTAATTAAAACATCATCATCTTTAGCAACATCAGTACTAAAACTTCCTATATTACGAAAAACAGATCTTGAATAGTATCTCCTCTTAAAACGATGTGCAGACGGCATACTGGATGTGAACCACTGATTCTGTTCACAAGCACGTCCAAACAAGTCTGCGTTTAACCTAGCAATGCAAACTCCGCGGCAACGCTGAGTAAGCCTAGGCGTTGCCGCAGTGGTAGCTCCATAAGAACAATGTTAAATTATTAGTGGATGTACATCTGTCACCAACTGATAAGCACTTCTAACTACGGTCAAGGTCAAATCTGTTTTCGTGTTATTTTGTGATTCACAAAAATTTCTAGGCCCTAACTATGGGGCTTGGCCAATGTACATACTAAGAGTAT
The DNA here is from genome assembly GCA_002778355.1 of Clitarchus hookeri. Lineage (NCBI taxonomy): Eukaryota > Metazoa > Arthropoda > Insecta > Phasmatodea > Phasmatidae > Clitarchus > Clitarchus hookeri. The sequence continues at coordinate 444,881 of NQII01000084.1, read as the reverse complement.
GGGCACTGGTCCGAGATTGAGCCTGAGCCTGATCTTGCACACAGCCATCACAACATATGCACAATCATCAATGTCTTCTTCAAAATCCATGGCGGCATGCATAAGTGCAGAGATTTGGGAAGAGGAGACCATCCATTTGTTAATAAGAGGTTGTAATGGAAGCAATTAAGAGTTGTTTTGCAGCTGACTTTGACACACATTACTTTCCTTGAAGATATCCTACCAATTGTATGATTTGCCCCAGATCCTGATGTATAATAATACTGGCTGCATGCTCATAGAAGAAGTTTACTTTCCTGCAATACATGTACAAGTTAAAACACATGAACCCAACTTCTGACCACTGCCAATGTGAACCATGCCTTTTTGTTGAAATTACATTGGCATGGCATGGTTTAAAGTATGTGGGTTCTTGAACCTCCCAAACAAGAGTGTGTTCATCTTATTAGTGTCATTCAAGTTGGTGTGAAGTAGGGCAGCATGCCCTACTTTATATACCATGTCAGCTAAGAAGGCCAGATTTTGACAGGCAAAACAACAAACTTTGTAATGATGTCACAACAAATGACACCATTTACATTGACTACCATCGGCTAGTTCGTAACATAATTCATGTATTCATGCTGGTAATAATGCACACAAAGAAATTAACAAATTTAAGATTCCTATCAAAGTTAGAAGCAATACTGCATTTTCAGTATCAATCAGAATCACAGGCAAGAAAATCATTGGGAATGCAGATAAGAATTAAAGACCCACTGAAAGAGTAACAAAGAAAAGGTTCCCAGTTGAGCAGACGTATGCTCGGCAAAGACGACAGATTGCTGAGAGCAGGAATAAAACAAAGAAAACCGGGAAAATCACAGGAAGGACTAATAAAAACAATCCTGAAAATGTGAAATATGTATGAAAAATAAATTAGAATAAAGAAAAATCTTGCAGCAATGCGAGACAGTGGTGGCAGGTGTTGGCTTCAAGGAAAAGCAGACCTGGAGGGTTCCCATCCCATGAGAATATTATGCACAGTGAATGGTGAAACAACTACACCTGGACATTCAGTAGCGGTGAGGACAAATGTCCTGAAGGATCGAACACCCCTTTCAAACTACTAGTATGTTTGGGTGTGAGTGTCTCAAGAGTGATGTGGGAGGATATCAAAGGCGCACAAGAGTGCCACACAAAGGCTTCCTGTCATATTAGCCAGACATTACCCACAGTGATCAGACGTATCTTGATCACATGCCCATCAGGACAATCCCTATAAATAATAGCCTGATCGCCCGGTGCTTGAGTGATGTAATAGACATGCTGCAGAAGAGGAAGTATGAGTTGATGATGAGGACATACCTGGTGGAAGCAGGAGTCAACAGTGGCCAGGATGAACGCACTACTGAAGGTGGCAGTCTCACACAGGAAGTCCACTACATTGGTGAGATGTGACACGAGCAGCTCCAGCTTCTTTCTGGACAGGCAGCTGTTGTGGTCGGCGAGCTGCTGGAATAGATACTGATACTTGTCCTGAAGGCGCGCTGTGCTCAGCAGCACCAAGAAGACCTTTGTCTGGAGAACCTGGAGCGTGCCCAACCTCTGCCTGCGTACACAGTCACCATCAAATGTAACCACTGAGAAAGCTTATGTCACCAAATAAGGTACAGACCTCCCATAAATATTCTCTCTAAGAAGCTCATCAGTAATTTCCAGTGCCATCAATTTAAGAATAGGCAAAAGATTTCATAGTTTAATATATATTTACCTAAATTTTTCTTTAAAAAGTTAAGATTTTGGTGTTTTTAATTTTATTTTTGTGAACTCTCTATGTACATATTTAAACACATATTCAAATAAAATTTGCAATACCTAACATTTAAAAAATTGTAATTAAGAGTAAGAATTTTATTTTAAAATAAATATACATTTAATTACAATTTAGTTATTCACTATTTTCTGGTACAAATGTTGAAATTTTTACACAATGTGTACATATACCCTTTGGTTAGTATCTTACAAAAGTATTCAGAATATTATAAGAAATAATTCAAGCTTTACAGGTAGTGAATTTTTTATAATTTACTTTTATTTTGTGCCTTAACTTAAATTTTAGTGTTATGCAGTATATTAACATACATTAGGGTCAGTGTTGGAAATCCCATACAGGCATGCTGCAGATGGAACAACTGCATATCAGTTCATCACCTCATGCATAGAAGCAATAAGTAGACACAATATTTTGTGGTGTTATTTTAAGGCAAATTTTGTTTTTAAAAGTAACAGATTTTGGTTTTATCAGTTTATTATACAAAACTTATAAATTACAACTTTATTACTAAAAATATGAGTTATTAGAGCTAAAAATTTTCCAGTGTGGTTTTAACAGATTAAGAATTGTGGATTAGTTAACAATAATGTATCATTTTATGCACATTTGCATTCAAAATTTTTTATGGTTTATGCAAACACATAAATAAGAGCAAGCATTGTATTTGAACTAAAATAACCGAGTATTTCCATAAGTTACAAACATTTTTTAGGGTTTTAAGTTTTTTTATAAATCACATGTTGAGGTTCCTAGACTGTGTGGAATTTTCATTGCAATCATACACAAGTGACTAGGACATGGTTTTATTGAGAAAAAAACATTGAATCCATTTTTTCTTTTAATTTTTTTATCATTAAATTATTATTTTAGTCTTATTTATATGGTATTAGATACCTATTGTTGTTATTCACCCAGCCTAAATGACAACAACCTAAAATTAATTATTTTTTTCCCATTATCTGAAAACTCAAATTATTATTCTTACCACTTGATTTATATATTTTTGGACACAAATTGTTAATCATGGTTTTGCAGATAAAATAGTGTATATTTGCTACACTTCATTTTATTTTGTGTTTTAACTTAAATTTTGGTGTTATGTGGCATATTAACTTGCATTTTGATTTTATTTTAATATTATCGCTATTCACCACACAATCATGGCTCTAGTAATAAGGTATCTGGTGCACATACATGTGTCACTACAAGCATTTACAAGCTTCAGCCCAGGCAACTACTTAATGGGCTGGTTTTATCATGAACATTTAACTTACCAAGCCTACCATGTTAACTAAGGTAAGTAGTTTATATCTCACTGATGCCACAATGGGATTAATTTATACAATCCAGAGTTTAAGTTTAAGCATCAATTTTTTAGGCGGTTAACGTCTTAAAACAAACTCTGTTAAATGGATAGCCTGCTGAAACATATCGTGAAATATTTTGGAGGATATGAGTAATGTTCCACGAGCGCTCACATACATATCCAAGTCTCAGCCTCTCAGCCCTAGTGTACCGAAACGCAAAACGCTTCTGCTCATTTCGCATCTGTACCATTCCTATTCGCAAGCGAGTCAACCCCTTGCCGCCTGAGAGGACAGCAATCCGCATGATGCTGCACTCCAGTCTGAATGGGTGGACCCACCCCATTGCTTGCCATGCCCGGACCACAGGACCCCACAAATAAAAAGGTAAAATCCTCGTTAAGGAGACTCCATTTCCCTGGTCTCTAGAGGGATAATGGGCCTGTACACCTTCATTCATTTTTCCACGTTGAGTGAATTAGGAGTTAAGTTATTTCTTGGGGCCCAACGTGGAGCCTCCCGAAGCTCTGGTAGAGTTAGTGAAACCAGGGAACACCCAGAGAAGAGCCTCATTGTCGAGAAGAGCAAACGCCACCCCATTTACACCCGGATCACTTCAGTGTGTGTCGAAAAACTAAGTGGCACCCAAAAACCACGAACAGTACTTTCATCATGGCGACTCAGAACAGCCGTAGTACCTCACCGAATGAGAACCACCTCAACATCATACCACGTCCAATGCCTAGCTGTACCAGATAGGGAAATCTGACCATCCAATGCGCACACTATGGCGAGAATTACCACAACCTCTGCTTAGGATGGGAGGGAAAGGAAAAGGACACGGACGGACTGGAATTCCGCTGCCCCAGATGTCAAGAAAGACAAGCTCGCTGTGACGCAGCCCAATACGTCGGGGAAGGCCTATACAGAGTCTCTTGTAAATGACTATCCCGGCTATACCATTTCAAAAACTTTGGTTGGCCAGATCAAGCAAGTGACATGGAGGGGCTTACGTATAGCTGCACTGCATGTCGCACAGTCCAGAGACACGCACGAGCAGATAGCCCGCCTCAAGAAAATAGGCTAACAGGGGAAGAGGTATTAACGATCCCTGAATATGCCGGAAAACCGCAGGAAGACCTGCAAAAATTCATAGATGCATGCAAAGCCGAATTCACCTGCACCAAGCTCCCGAAGGCGTTATGGATAACGAAAGCCAAAGGCCAGCTGGAAGGCAAGGCTTGGCAATGGTGGAATCGCTACAGTGAATTTGTTACACACTGGGATCAATTTTCCGAGAGCCTAACCGCCCATTTTTCGGGGAAATCAGTGTTGTCACAACTGACCGAGGAACTGTACAACCAGTACAAAAAACATGGGGAAGAAGTTGAAATTTTCATTACGTGCAAGGTACTGCTACTTTAGCGCATATAGCCAGGCCAATCCGAAGAGGCCAACGTAGAAACGATCACGTAGCGGTTACTCCCCGAGATCAAGCATTTTCTGCGCAACCCTACCCCACAAGGGATTGAAGAGTTAGTTACGCGTGCACAGGTCTGTGAACAGGACGTAGCCGAAGAGAAGTGGGACGCAGCAGAGAAGAAGCCCACTCCAGCTGCATAACAAATAAACAGAAGGGAAAGTGAGAGATCACCCCCTCCCCCACCAATTCAGAGCCTACCTAAGTGCTCATATTGCCAGGAACGGCACTTGCATCGCGACTGCCCAGTGCTCCAAGGCAGACGCCTTGAGAAGGACGCCCAAGCCAGCGCCGCGAAGGTTAAGGACTTTGTCCAGAGCAAACCAAAGTCGAGCGATTACACACAGAAACTGGCGAGAAACGCAGTGGCCTGGGAAAATGGGGGGACACGAGCCCCGGCAAAATAAAAGAGGCTCCAAAAGTTGCGGTGTTAAAAGAAGGGGAGAAACCAAAAAACCACCGCGTATCACAGTAAAGATTGAAGGCTGCGAATTACTGGCTACGCTAGACACAGCGGCGAATGCAAATTTCATTTGACAGTCAGCTTTACCGAAGACTACCCAAGATACGGAACTCCGGGACACCACCATAGCCGTGAATATGGCCCAAGAGGGAACGCTTCTGTCAATTGAAGGTGTAATCACTCTATCGATCCAGGTGGGAGAAGAGATTATCCTGACCAAATTTTTCGTAGCTCGCAGGTTAAGAGAAACCATAATTCTAGGGCAACACTGGTTAGTCAAGCAACAGGCGATCATTGACTGCAAGCAAGGCAAAGTATATTTAGGAACCGAGAAACAGAGGTCAATCACCTGGAAGCAGGTAGCAGTAAACGAAACACAACAGGGCATTACAGGCGAAGAAGTGAACCACCAACTAGATAGACCGGCAGTAGTGCAGTTAGTAGCTATTTTGAACACGCACTACAAGGTGTTTGAACACCAAGGCACCATATGGCAAACCAGCAGCATCAAGCACGAAATTTACCTTTGTCGCCCTGACATAATACACAACAAGCCATCACCCTACCAGAGACAGCTCATTGAGAAACAAATAGAGGAGATGAAGCAGCTGGATATCATTGAACCCACCAATTCAGCCTACCGTGCTAGGGTGGTACTAGTGCCAAAAAAGGACGGAACACTGAGGTTCTGAGTGAACTATCATGACCTCAATCAAATCACGCAACAAAACAGCCGCAACCCTTATCAATATGGGTCACACACTAAACGCTCTGGGCAAAGTCAAAATTTTTAGTGTGCTTAATTTGCGCTGCAGGTATTGGCAGATCCCCAAACACGAGGAATCCAGAAAGTACATCGCATTTACTGTCCCTGACGGGGAAGTGTACCAATTTAACGTGATGCTGTTTGGCTTGAAAAACGCCCCCGCCACTTTCCAATGACTCGTGTAGGCAGCCGTCCTGACAGGTTATACAGGAGATTTCTGTCACACATAATATGGATGACGTGATAATTTTCTCTCATTCCTGGGAAGACCACATGAGACATCTGCAGCTGGTACTTGAGAGATTCGAGCTAAATGGCTTAACATGCCGGGTAGACAAATGCCACTTTGGCGAACGCGAGGTCAAATTCTTGGGGCACCACGTTACACCACAGGGAAACTTCCCACAAACACAAAAAATCTGAGCAATTAGCGAAGCTAACGTCCCCCGAAACTGAAAGCAGTTATGCAAGCTTTTAGGCATATGCAACTGACTGAAAGATTTCATCCCAAACGTAGCCGACTTAATGGAACCCCTTAATCAACTGCTACAAAAAGACCAGGCATGGAAATGGACACCCGAATCGACCAGACATTTAACATTTTAAAAACCCAGTTTGCCAAGCCTGTAATGTTGCATAGACCGATGGCCGGCACGCCCCTAATTCTGCAGACTGAAGCAAGTGGGGTCGCCTTGGAAGCTGAACTCTATCAGGAAGACGCTGAGGGCAACAAACACATGATTGTATATGCCAGCACTCTGATGTCCAACAAGCAGCGACCACAGCAAAGAGCAAGAATGCTTAGCTATCATCTGGGCTGTTAAAAAGTTCAAGATATTACCTGGAAGTTGCTCCATTCATTTTACGTATGGACAACACGGCATTAACGTGGCTACATACCGCAAGTGCCACAAAATCAAAGTTAGTCTAATAGGCGTTGCTCCTGCAGGAGCTAACTTTCGAAATTCAGCACTGCCCAAGTCAACTTAATGAACTCACCAACGCTCTATTCCGCACCCATGACGAAAACAAAGGAGAAGCAGAAGTAGATGACTGGGAGCATATGCTACCCCCTGAACGTCTGGTCAAGAAGCCCGCCCACAAGGAGCCATCAGTTCAAGCCCTTGAAGCAAAGCTGGATCGTGAGAAATTCGGCCGCTATCAGCAGAACAACCCCGAGATATGGGACACATTGGAAAAGTGCTCTAATCAGTATAAAATAGAACAAGGTAATGTATGGGCCCGCCCTCACGCACACACCGAGGACTCGATGCTGTGGGTTCCGCCCACATTACAGCAAGATTTATGCTACTATTTTCAAAAGCGTTCACATGCCGGACACCTAGGAACCGCAGAAACCCTGAGAGAACTGACCATCAGGTTTATGTGGGACGGGGTAATCATGTAAGTACTCAAGTATGTAAGCCAGTGTCTGCAGTGTGCTACTACCAAAGGCCATGGGGCTGAACACTCCAAAGGAATTCCACGGCAACCCAAGACACCTTCGACAACAATAGCAGCCAACCTAATAGGGCCTTACTTTAGATTACACAAGGGGAAAAAATACTTGTTAGTCGTGACCAACATCTACTCGCAGTGGGTACATGCAAGATGCACCCGCAAGCCAGCTCGTTGAACAGCTGACAGATTTTAAGCGACCAGATTGGACACTAACCCAGTAAGAGAGCAGCGCAACCCAGCGGTAGCAAGCGGAACCCGCCAGCAACACAAGCGCCAGAAGGCGCCGCCCACACCAGACCTGCCGCCACTACAAGCAGAAGGCGAGCGCCAGGAGGCGCCACCCACACCAGAACTGCTGCGACTCCAAACGGAGCACAGCGCAGAGGCCCCACTCATGACACAACCAGCAGCAGAGATGGCCGAGCATGCCACACCCACACCAAGGCTGGCACACAGATCGCTGCTACCGCCCGCCGCTGAGCCAGCACCCAGGCGAGGGATGGCTCACCGCCCACCAACTACGGAGCAGTCTTGGGCACTTGCCAGGCCAGATCCAGCACCTGCACAGCTGAGAAGGAAAACAGCACGTCGCTCACTGTGCCTTCCAGCACCCATCCACCAGCTGTGCCTAACAGCATGCCGCCTATAGCCCAGCTGAATTCAGACGCAGAGGTGATCAGCCTGGCCGTCTCCACCCAGCTCTTCAAGCCCGCATTGAGGACAGACTCTGTGCATAAGGGTTCGTTCACCTCTATCGCATGCTAAGAGAAATCCCCATGTGCATCGAAGAGACACTACCTCAATGCAGTGCATGGGCTTAGCCAGTATGATAGTTTATTGTTAATAGTGCTTAATGTAAACTAGCTTAGTGAAAAAAAAATGTTTGTGTATACACGTATCAATGTAACCTGTTACATCTTCCTACATGTGTGTGTTTCATATCTTTTGAGTTTTACTCACTGTTCAGTAGCATGCATTTGCAGTTAATTTGTGTTCTGTATATTTGGACTTACCACAAAAACTTTAAAATTCAATCACGCATTAATGTTTTAAGAGTAGGAGTTTTCCAAGGCCAATCATAATTAACTAATCAAGTAATATGTCTCTGCAGCAGGGTTGAACTTGAACTCACCCGCATTGTGTCTCTGGGTATTCTCAATATTCTTTGCCTAAATGTGTTATGGTGTTAGTTTGCTTTATCAGCCTTACTGACAAAACCCATTTGCATTTAATAAATGTATTTTTGCCTGCTTACCAGTCTCTCTTGCCAATAGCCTTTGTAAATAGTAATTTACTGTTTACTTAGAATGGTTTTTCCGGCCATAAGCCACATTAAGCACCTGGACTAGAGTAAATATGTGTTGTAATTAACCAGTTAACATTTTACGCAAGGCTTACCAGCCACACTTTACTGTGGCTTTTGCTATTCTTACCTTTGTGTTTAATCAACTTACCAGTATTTTCATGGCCTCAGACCCATGTCATTTAATATCATTTTTCTTTCAGCGTGATGTGTTTAACATTGTATAAATCATATTTTTCGACCTGTGAGCCACATTTAATAACCAATTTTCACTGGAGGAATACTATTTCTCTGAGTCAATGTCAACGAAGACTCTTTACGAAAAACCGGCTCAAACATAACTTTGAAGTGTCTTGAGTTTTTTTTTCTCATAAGTGACTCCAACCGAAGTTGCATGACCATTAATTAGCCCTTAGTGCCAAGCTTAAGTAGGTAATATACTCGTGCAGTAAAGTCTTCTTGTAGCTACTTATTTATGTTCTAGTTACGGAATGTAAATACATGTTTGTTGTTTTCCCATTGTAGTAGCCAGCCTTCAGATTAAAATTACTTACCTACATTTTCTCACTGAAGTCTTGCAGTCACCTTAGCTTATTCTTAAGGAGAGTTACTTTATTTATGGTTTTTGTAGCTTTTCCTGCGAACTATGAATAAGGCCACCCAGCTTTAACTTTGTTATAACCATTGAGGCCAATATGTGTAACACAGTTACGTATCCTAGAGCAGGGATTTGCATTAGCCAAGCGGCTAACCCAGTTCAGAACTCCTACCTATCTGAAGTCTGACGACTTCCACTGTAAATTTGTTGCAAGCTGCAATGTTAGTTTTCCATGCGGTTACAAGGTAACTATTACCACGCTGTGGTATACCCAAGAGAGTGTAGCTGAGAGCATGAGGGGTCACACCTTCAACGTCTTCTTCAGGATCCTGAGCTGCGAACTAATCACAACTTCAGAATGGACGGACAGTTGCACCCGAGGCGCCGACTGACGGAAAGGGTGAGGGGGGGAGGCCTTGACACGCCACGAGCGCTGTCAGATACATATCCTGAGAAGCCGGCAATCCACACAACATCACACTCCAGTCTGAGTGGGTGGACCTACCTCCTTGCTTACCTTGCCCTGGCCAGCAGGCACCGAACGAGCATGCTCGCTGCGCATCACGGGAGGTTACCTCCTCCATGCGGCCTGCTCCAGCCACCCCTCACTCGCCACGTCTCTCGAGGGTATTTATTCCTATGCACACCCTTTAGACAAGGAAGTTCGCGAGCAGTTCTTACCGGAGCATCTTCTGCAACTCTTGCTATCTCACCACACTTGCTGTACCGCTTGTCTTCAGCAGTAGCAGTTAAGACTTAATGTATAATGTTACTAATGTCAGAACGTGTGTTTCTCAACACACTAGGCAGAAGCTCTTGTCGCAGAGCCTTCTCCTTGCTTCAAGTGTTGGCCACGTGCCTCGTCCACGCCGGGCATATATGTACCGGGGTCTCTCTCGCCCTCAACTTCGATCAATATCTCGGCCGCTCTGCGGCAAACAGCTTGGCAAACTTGGTCCCTCGTCCATCAAACATTAGCGGACACAGGTCGGAGATATATGTCCTGTAAATTCCTACTGACGGAATAAAACATATATATATATATATATATATATATATAAGTTAACCACTTTTTGGTCCGATCATTCTCTTTCGCTTTCACCTCCCTTACCCACTTTGCCTTCTGTGTGCATGTCCACTCATCTACATCTCAGTGCATGCACAACGACCGCACTAGAGTTTCAAACTAAAGACCCCACTAAATGGCACTCTCACCTCCTGTCAATGTTTGGTGTCTAGTTGCTAGCTGGTAATGCCACTTTTCTAGTACCACTGTGGCAAAGGGAGAAAGAACCTTTCTCTGAGGCTTGAGGAGAACAAACACATTAAGATATAACAACTCTCAGGCTATAAGCTGGTCACGCCGCTTACTGAGAGCCATAGGGTACTTACATGGGGAATACTGTGAACCCAGAGGGGCAGTTGAGGTCTGTAGCTGGTGACACCACTCACTCAATTTCTCACCGAGAGGAATCAGGGGGGCCCTCTCCCCAAGTCGTTATGGGCCCGAGCACCATCCCTCGGCAGGGGTTTACCCCAAGGCACCGGCCCAGGAAGAGTAGATTCCTTCCTGGACAGACCCTGCCAGAACCTGTCCACCCCCGCACTGCTACGTAATAATATTATACCACCTTTACAGTCATGCCTGCGTCTCCAGGACACCCACTGAATCCGCTAAATCATAATTCTCTATTCTTCTTTTGATTTTTATCCTCTGAACATAACGTTACATCACTGACAGAGCATAACTGTGTTCCCACAGCTATTTTTTCTAAATGCCCCATCACTGAGCAGGCCAGAAAATGGCCGACAAGATCACAAGAGCCCAGACTACATGATCTGGTGAACCAGAGTCTAACGCCCCCAGGGTGTACACTCAGGACAGAGAAAAGGCAACCATCTTGCGATGGGCCACGTGTGTCCTCGCACACTCCTGGAACTCGGCGCCCGCTGCCTTTGCATTTAGAGACACCTGGTATAACATACCCCGACCACTGTCGCCTCTTCCGCCTACACCCCCGAAACTGGCATTTCCAGCAGACACGCAGCCTATTGGGGCACCCGTAGTAAGGCAGCAAAGTTATTGAGCTGTCAACACGGACCACAGGACCCCACAAATAAGACGGTAAAGGCTCATTAAGGAGACTCCATTTCCCTGGTCTCTAGAGGGATATTGGGCCTGTACACCTTCATTCATTTTTCCACGTGGAGTGTATTAGGCATCATGAGAAAACAAAAACTTTATTACAACTCCACCACTACTCATATTATGTAACAGTTACTTTGGCAGTGAAATATAAAACATTTCACAAGCCATTTTTAAGAAGATTGGGTAATGGCTAGGGCCTAGAAATTTTTGTGAATTAATAATATGATCACCATGCAAATGGTTTTGTGTTCATATTATTAATTCCACAAACGTAAGCTAAGTTTTACATAACTAGATTCATAAATTGATTGGTGGCAAAGTCGTTATCACTTTATGTACAATTTTATATAGCAACCCAAATTTCCAGACACACCTAACCTATCATTTATTATTTATATACTAAAAATTCTAGCCGAAAGTGTTGGAGATATGATGAAAGTAAATAAGTAAATATAACATAGATGAATATTTTTTTTTTGGTCAAATGTGATAATTATGCACCAAACATTTGTGCAGAATTTGTAAACACTGCCAACTATACTCATCTCCTATGCTTTGTAGGTAGGTTCTTGACAACAATTGAGAGAGGGTAGTAATTGTTGCAGACTGCTTACATTGTTAAATTGGTTAAGAATGCGTAAAATAGTAACTGTTTATGATTGTGTCCGGGAATTTTAAAGTGAAGGGTTCTACGTGTTTGACAAACTGAACATAAAGCCAACAATGCAATGTAAACATTGAGTGGGCACGAAAAGACAAGTGCATAAACATTGCTGTGCCGTATGCACAGAGGAATAAAGGGGTATATAAAAAAATTAAAGACAGCTGCATTGCAAGCAAATTTGTGTAATTTTCAGATTGACACCACTTCTTACTATAAAAATTCAACAGCTCTATAATTAGAAACTTTGTGGAAATATCTTTACTATGTAAGGAGTATTTTTATGTTATATATAATAAAATCTTTACTTGCATTTTGTAGTTTGGTTGTGGAAGAGTGAACAGGCATTTTGCCAGTGTTTGCCATTATTTCAATTTTACCTTGATTTGATGTTTTTCTTTTCCTTACTCATTATTAAATACTTGGTACTATACTTTATAGGTGGAGGCCAACTGCCTTATGCTAAAACACTGAGGGAGTCAAGTACTCAAATACACTAAGTGTAGGAACAAAAATTGAAGGAGACTGTCAAAAGACAATATGTGGAGATTCTGTGGGATTATACAACTAATTAAAAGGGACAGTGTGTTTTATTGCTTGTACTAAAATATTAATTACAAATGACCAGAATCTGTATCTGGGTGGTGTTAAATTTTTTGGAAAATGCTAGCGAGTGTCTGTTGGCAGTGTGCATTACATAATAATTGTACTCCCTAAAGACTGACCTTTCATGCTTATTGTTAAATATTTTGTAATATTTTCACCTAAATATGCACTGATAAAAATTAACGAATAACAAATTCCATTTATTTTGATTGAAATTGTTACAAAAACCACATACTAATATTCTAGTAATAATGAATACATTACCCAAACAGTTGAAGAAAGTCGAAGGGAGAGGCTACACTCAGTATTTAGGGTTGGACGAGCCCCAGAACACCAGTTGATGTAAAGTTATCATCGCATTGGCTTCCTTTGCCTTGGCAACTCAGCAGTTCACCTTACCACTGCTGTACTAGGGCTTGCTTCAGCCCCCGATACACACACTCCACTTGGGAGTGATTCTGGACTACATTAGGAAATAGTAGGGTTAGAGTCGTTCTCACGACTTCTTTATAGTTGCTCTATACTTGCTCTTTGCTTAAAAGATCCTCTTCACCTGTTATTAACGTAACTTCTGCCAGTTGCTTGATAATCATGTTGGCCTAGGAGTTAGTACAGGTCACCGTGTTTATTCTACTCAGAATAAATATGTTCAAGTTTCTGATTCCTAGGGTTATTTGTACCTTGTAAATGTCGTCACCCAAGGGAGAGGTAGGTGACTGCGTCTTGCCAACCAGTTTCCCACAAAAGAATAGGACTGCGGGCTCCTTGAAATGGGCAGTACGTACGTGGCAAAACACCACATGATTCGCCGGCCACCCATACTGTGGGCCCAGTGCGCAAAGGCACTTGGCGCGCACATACAGTACAGCCCACTACATACTACGTACACTCTACAAAGAAGCAACTGGACCACCCAAGTCAGCTAACTCACTCCATCCACTGCATGAAATTTGCCGGTTGGAGTGCCAGGTCTGATGAGGTAAGACCCAGTAGCCTCTGAGCAGCTCACGACGAAGTTTTAGCACCACCCCAAGTCAGCTAACCCATCCCAGCCACTGCGTGAAATTCACCAGTTGGAGTGCCAGGACTGCCAAGGCATGAAGCTATCACATCTGGGTACTCCAGCAACGAAATTCCATCGCCTGCCAATTGCTTGCTGCAATGACCTATAGAACTTACCCCATGCCATTTACCCAATGAGGAGGGACTAAGTGGACTGATAAGAAGAAGGCAGTTATGGCTCCTACAGCCAGCCAATTGCCAAGTAACCCATCCCAGTCTGCCTTCAGCATTTCCTCTGCTCGGGAACAAGCACAAGCCACCCACCGACTGCAGGGGCCTCACTCCTCAGTCTCCCCTACATTTATTTGAGCCACCCTGGAAGACCAGCGGGACACCTCATTTAGTCGTGGTCCGCCTTCGACTCAGACTGCCCGTGGGACTGGGCATCGCCAGCACCGTTTATCAATCACCACCAACACCCAGAGCCCAGCAGCCTCAGGACCAGCCAGTTCCAACCACACACCAACCGGCTCCGGACGGGGCTCTGAAAGTTGCCTGCAGCAGCTAGCCATTGGATAGCCTCAGCGCCAGCCTGCAGGTGGCAAGCCAGCATCAATTTTTGCCCCCGCTGCCTCAGACGCCTACATAGCTTGCTGCCGCCTGACCAGACTGACTCTTTATACCGGATCCTTAACAGCGCGGGCGAGTCCGCAGTAACCAGCCCTTAAGGCCACCAAGCGTTCTCTGCCTGAATCCGCTTAAAAACCCCCATAGACTATAGTCAGTTCACGACTGGAAGAGACTTTCTTGAAGCCCTGCTAAAGATCTACTTTCAAGCCCATTTCGTATCCTTCTGCCAAATGTAAACAAACATTGCCATGTGGCAGTCACATGGTAATGTTTACATTCCACTGTGTGTGTGTACATGTGTTCATACATGCACGTACCAATTATAAAAGTCATGTACATATTATTAATGAATATTCCACAAGCGTAAAGTTTTTAATCTTGAGAATTTCACACAAAAGAATATGTGAAGCAAGCGAAAAACATTTCATTCTATAAACCCAAAATGTGAGTATTAAAAATTTGATGTTTCGCGTGTGTGTGTGCGCGTGTGTGTGCGCAGGTTTGATTTTGATTGGGAGAATGGGTGGGGGAGAAAAACTTTCACTTTGATTACATATTATAGATGTGGCACAATACTTTGCATTTAAATGTGTCAACATTCAAGGAGTCCATCCAACAACATAAGCATGGAACCGCCAATCTCTCATAAGTCCCCGGATGGCCATGCTGTCACAAGGTCAGGAACCGAAGTTCCCATAACTCTTATAGTGGGTTTGCAACAAAAATGCAACCCAACAGACTTTTTTAAAATAATTGAGGCGGTGGTAGGCCGCTGTGTTTATGTTTTAGTTGGGCTCCGGGCCCGTATTTAATGCTGTTAACCTCTGTTGCTATCTTAAAATATTTTTCCAAACAAAAATGTAACTTAAAACTAATACGAAAAGACATTGGTTTCACTAATGTCTAATATTTAAACAATTTAATTGAAATATGTTGCTAAACAAATGCTTAGAAGAGGAACAAAATAAGTGTGCCAGAGATTTTGTAAAGAAATGACAATAACAAATTAAACATAACTAAAAAATGTGGCTCCAGTAAAAAAAATTTAGAGAGAACTGTTGTTTAAAATAATTAAAGAAGCTGACAATGGTATATCCTAACATATCCAGTTTGCATTAAGTTAAAACATCCTAAAGGCATAAGCCACAGTACTTATACATACGGTTTATTTACTTATTTATTAGTTAGTTAGAAGTACCGGTAATAACTTATGGATTGTAGTGATTCCTTTCGCTACAGAATTACCATAGATAAAAAAAAGTACATAAACAACTCAACACAGCTGCAACTATAAAAAAAAGAAAGAAATGAATACATCCATCTTCAGTACAAAAATTAGAAACCAATTATTCAAAAAAATGACATGCTTCAATAGCTGCTCTCTGATGTAGACTGCTACTTTACCTATAATGCTATAAAGCAATGCTCAACAACATTACCCTACAATTTAACACTACACAAAAAGATTTTGCAAAAAAAGGATACAGCAAACGGAATGTTGTGCTCCTGCAGCCAATTGATGATGTCATCCTTCCTCCAGCTACTGTTGGGGAACTTCTCCAGCTGAAATCACCACACGACACAACAAATTAAAATGTATTACCCTTGAATGTTGCCAACAGTATGTATGATGTATAGAATGTTTGAATTAGGCACAATTATTTCCAAAACATAAACTTTTAAATAGTTGGTTGGTTGCATAGTATTTATTGGATAACAAATGTATGATTGGAGACTTCTATAATGTGAACGTGATAAGAATGTCTATAACTACTGTGCTAGACATTCTTAAACTTCTTATCATATTACATGTAACTGTTTTCCTGATACCTGTGTTGACTAGCACAGAATCTAACATGTCACAAACAATAAAAACATTTTATTTATTAAAAAACAAAGGTTGGAGCTCACACCTATGTGCCATGACGATGACCCTTGTATGTTTTTGGTATTAGTAACTGTAGTTGACCCAGAAACTGAATTATGGTCCTTTTTAAATTATGCAAATTGGGTTTGCTATGTAGTACTGAAAGTGAAAAATATGACACTGATAATTTAAAATAACTAAAAGACAATGGCTGTAGAACAGCGGTGCTGGTGAAATGCATTAATACACAATTGTTTTCTTAAAAGATTATGACTGCAATTTCATCGATTACGATGTCCTCTCGTATTTAGTGAAGTGATACAGATATTTTTAATAGTAGGGGAAGTTCCAGTTATATCGACTGTAATCTATTTAGTGATTTATAACTATGGCAATTAATGCCGCAATGTAACTTCTAAATACAAAACAACCAGTTTCTTTAGAATCTTAAAATGCACCATCTCTCCATAACCTATTTAAAATTAATTGGCTATAACAAACTCACCACAGAGGCAATTTTCCTTTCCATTATCAGTTGTTTTTATAATAAATTTGCACTGTATATATTGGGTTGTTTATGAAGAATCCCTCGCAGGGGTACACAAATTCCAACACAAAGTAGTTTTTATTTTTAATTACACGTTGTAATACCACCTATTGGTTAGGTGATTCATACACTCACATTTGAGTCTATATAACCCTACATCCTAGGTTAGTGTAAAATCCTAAAATCCTAGGTTAGCGTAAAACCCAACAACCCTAGGTTAGTTTTAAAATGTAAAATAGTGATTCACCCATCGTGGGGGTAGGTTCTGTTAGGTTAGGTGGGCACATGTTACGAAATTAGTCGGACGTTAATGCCAGTTGTATATTCGTGTTCTGCATCATTAGTAGAGTGGAAATATTCCATTTTCCGTGAATTATTGTTATTTTTACAGAAATGCCTCTAAAATTAATAATTACCCAAATGAAACGTTAAAAAGACACGCAGACAACGTTCGACGACGTTATCAAGTTATTAACAAATTTTCTTTATGTTCTTGTAAACACATTTCGTACGCCAACATAATTGACCTTAACACACACAACTTGCAAACGCAATGGTTAATACTACATATATTTTAACATACCTTAGAACTGTGGATCTGAAGCGTTTCAACATTTCTGCCGCTCTTTCCGCGACGTTGCAGGGTTTAATTTCCCTTCGCCTAATTAGGGAATACAACGATTCGGTGAGGTTAATGATGTCCTGTTGGCGTTGATGAGTGGTGACTTCTCTTTTCTTCACCTCGCTAGAACTCATGACTGCACACAAAAACTACCACAGCATACAACGTAAAATACAGTAAATAAAATTTCAAGCAAACCTGAAATAAATTAAAAAAATATTAAACACATGAGAACGCATTACGAGTAATCTCTTATACAGGTTTCAAAAACGAAAGGACAACGAGAAATAATAAAGAGCTGATATTAGTAAAAAAAAACCGATAAATGAATTATTATAGGTTAAACAAGATAATCGCACAAATTCTCTGGCACGTGTGTCAACCACACCCAGTCAACAACACACGGAACGAAGGTTTGTAAACAAATGGCCGCGCTACTTTCACCTTGAGCGTGATCATGTATGTGACTATTCAAGAAACGTTGAAATCTAAATACGTTAGCATCAAGTCATTAAAAATTGGCATAATAAGATACAAGTCTTTTCGAAACCCATTTTTAAGCGATAAATTAACAATTACGTTAAAACTTTGGAACTATTTCCTCTCTTTGTGCTGGCAACCTAACGGCATAACTGTATCCGCGCTCGCCGCTGTTTGTAATGTTATATGCATGTAGCTAACGGCTAGGGTGTTTTTTTCAAAGGTTGATTTTCAAAAGTTTCTTCCAGTCGTGAACCGACTGTAGCTGCCTTACAGATTCTTAAGACATCAGTTGATCACAAAACATTGGACGAGGCTTCGCGCCCCACTGCCAGCGTTAAATGTGGAGAACCATATTTTTTAAAACACTATTAACCATGAATTCCTCCCAACTCTTCAGGATGACGGTTTTGGCATCTCAGTTTCGCGGCACTGTCTACTTAAGTTTGGAAAATATTGTCTACTTATTTACTTATAAATTGTCTTGATGCATAACACATCGTCTTGTTCTGGGTTGCGAGTGTTAGCTGTAATCCGAATTTGACGGTTTCATCTCATTCGATTCGTAAATAGCAGTCCGTAGACATAGTATACTTCATATATGCGGATTCGTAATGGTACCAAGTTTCAAGCTTCTAATCACATTGAATGACCGAAGTGTTGTAGAGAACGAGTTGACGTAAGGAGGCATGTAAATTACAATGTTTAATTATATAACTTTTTAAACATTTTGTAATGCATATCAGGGCTGGAGGAGGAGGTGTAAGAGGTGATATATTTGGTACGAAAGATATGGGGAGGGGAGGAATAACCAAGTATTCTGATGTTATGCATGGATTATTAGCAGATGAAAGTTTGTAAATACAGATAGTGAAATGTCTCTTCGAGTTACAATTTCGTGTAAAGCACAGTAGCAGCGTCAAAACTTCCAATGCCTTATATTTCCAGCTACCTTCAAAATTATCAGAAAGACACGACATAATATTTTAATGTGTCCTAAACTTAAAAAAAATGTACATAAGTAAAAATTTTAGGGTGAGGTATATCGAAGTTGAAATTAGCATAATTAATGTGCGAAGAACTGATAGATTTGATATAAGGGTCGACAGGTTTATCATTATAAATAACAAAGTTAAGAATAAACTCAAATGCATAAATAATAATATTAAAAATGAAATATATCTTTTTCGTATAATGTATATTTGAATATTCCTCTCGTACATATAATTTTATTATCCGTTTTTGTATCACTCTGAATGTTGAATGTCATTATGGTCCTTATGTCGTGGTACGTTGGGCTGATTTCATATTTTTACTTATATCTAGAAAATTAAGCTTCCTACATCAAAATACTTGGAATTTGTCCCCTCCCCCTTCAACACCCTCCTCATAGAGTACCCCCACACAATAATTATATTAAACACATGTTGCAATAATACAAATATTTTTCATTGAAATTTGACCCTTATGCCAGCGGTACATAAGGCCCAGTTTCATTTTTTACTAGTATATTGTAAACCATACATCCCAAGTGAAAAGTATGTAAAATGCTTTTTGCTGATGCTCGCAGTCCACACACTTAACTCCCGCTGGTCACCCATCGCTGTTCTGGCTTGTCTCTTCATTGTATTCGCACACATATCGCGTAAGGTCGCACAATCCTCTAAACTCTCAACTCTCAAAAACTGTCGGCTCGGAGTCCCGTCATGTAGTCTCGGTCGCCCGATCTAGAAGGTTTCCCGCACCCCGAGTCTCACCGAGAGGCAAGGGCACATAACCGGAACATTCTTTCAGATAACTGCAGAAATTCAATCCGCTGAAGGTCAGGAGCGCATGAGTTGCGATAGGCTTATCGCGGTGGTAGGTCTTTGTAAATTAAAGCCCTTGTAGGATTATTGCTTGCCTGTCCTTTAAACATTCTTTCGTTACTCACATTCCACTTATAATAAATTTACTCGGTTTGTATTACCTCGTAATGAAATAATCATACACTTTTAATTGGCAATACAAATTATTTAATGCGAATAAACATACACAGACATAAACACATTTCCTTCTCCTCTTTCTCCTCCTCCTCCTCAGACATACCTTGCACTTAAAAACTAAATTTTTTACTTTACAAAGACATATAAAAATATTTCAATACCTGCTTTCCTCTTCCTCCTTCTCTTTCTGTTCCTCCTTTTTCTACTCTTCAGACATAACTTAATTTTTTTTTGGATATAATGAATATTAGATAAATCATAATCAATCTTCCTAGCATGTCATTCATCTACTTAAGCCAAGATGGCGTGTGGAGCGCATGCGACAGATGTCCAATCTAGAGGACTAATACTTGTAATAAAATGGATATTAAATAAGTCATAATCAATCCGCCTAGCATGTTATTCATCGACTTAAGCCAAGATGGCAGTCAATAATAATACTTTTAATAAAATTAACATTAAATATATCATACTTATAATACAATAAAATATATAAAAATAGGTGGAATGACAGAGCATGAAGTATACATCATCCAAGATGCCGGATGGCTCCCCGGCTCCCCCGCCCCTTTCTTGTGAGAGAGGCGAGAGAGAGAGAACAGACGAGAGATGCAAGAAGGAATGACAGAGCATAAAGTAGCAAGGCGGAATGACAGAGCATGAAAGGAAAAATAATACCACAATGAACTGGAACATTCTCGAAACAAGATGGATTCGAACAGAGGTGATGACATAGGGAGGCAGTGATGTTATCGGAATGATGACGACATAGGAGTGATGACGACATAATGGTGGTGACGACATCGACATAGGGGTAGTGACGTCATCGGTACGATTATATAGGAGTGATGACATAGAAGTGGTGACGTCATAGGGACAGTGACGTCATCCAAAATGCCGGCCAAAGGTCAAGGTAATCCAATGTGGCCGACCGGAATGACAGAGCAGGTGGTAACGCAACCCAAGATGGCTCCTGGCGCCTACCACCACTACCGGTTGTCCCAGATTCTCCTTTTCTACTACTGTGGGACATGTACGTTTGTAATACACCTTAATAATCATTAGTGATAGCTAGGACCACCTGTTTTTTCGCGAATAGATTACACGACAAGTTGTACTGGAAAACCCGTTGGTTCAGAAACAATTTCAGGGTTAGATGATTTGAACTGTCACGCGTCTGAGGTATCAGCCAGCCAGTCACAGAAGTTCAGTGCTGTAGTAACTTAATTCTACAGGCCCATTCAAATAGGGAATGTTTCCTCGCATAGACACCCGGCCAATAGCCAAAGGATACATGCTTGTGTGCACGTAGAATGTCGATGTCTTTGCTGCGCACAGATCTTTTCGTGAAAAACAGGTGGCCCTAGTGATAGCAAATACTAATAACATTGGCTTGTTTTCAGTGTATTAGATTTGTTGAGTGATGCTATTTATGTGTATATTACAATGTAAGACATGGTAAGTAATAAATTTCTGGCCATGAGAGACTTGTATCAAAACGAAATATGTAATTCTATTCCTATGAAACCAGAACACAACTAAAACCCCAGATGTCGCTCTTAGGTTATCCTACTAAAATTATAAATGTGAAAGTTCATGTGTGTGTAGGTTTGTTACCACTCAGCTCCATAACGGCTGAACGGATTTTGATGAAATTTTGTATGTAGGGACTTTAGGTCCAGGAATAGGACATATAACACTTTTTAACCCGGAAAATTGTACGGTTCCTGTGGAATAACAACAAAACGTAATTCTGCAAGGGCTGGGAACGTGACCGAAACATTTTTTTTCCTCTGGTGTCAGAGTTTATCAGACCACCCAAGGACCTCTGAAATAGCTTAACGACTGCTATCAATCGATAACAACCGCGACCGAATATTTAACGTGCCCTCCGAAGCCCGGAAGCGCTCAGATGTTATGCCACTAAACGGCCACCCATCCAAATGTGTGCCGCTGGGAATATTGCTTAACTTTGGTGATCGATTAAGATCCCTCAACCAAGCGCAAAAAGTAGTACCTATGTACACTTATTTCTAAAGCTACAACTTGATGAAACTCACGTTTTGATTTTCATACATCAACGCTGGAAAGCGGAAATGTGGTAACTACGCGATAGTTGCACAGATATACTCCAAAAACAATATTCCTACTTCTTGGCTATCGGGTAAAAAATATTTCCTTCCTTTCGGGTTGCCGTAATCAGTTAAAAACCTAGGCCAACATAGTATACTTTTATAATTCTGTTTTCTTATAAATTAATTGTCTTTTCACAATTTATTTGTTAGTGTATCACTGTAAAACTCAATTGTACCCGGGTGAAGTCGGGCCAGTTCGCTATTTTGTAATTAAATTCTGTAAAATTTCTTGTATCACACTTTTGAAAAGTAATGTTAATTTTATAAATTTTTAAGGATGATAAGTAAGAAATAGAAATAAGTTGTACTGCACTGAAAATTCTAAGTTGAAATTAGTGAAGGACGTTATCAACATTCAACCCAATGTCAGACGTACAATAAGCTGTGAAAATATGTTGTCAGTATTGTCGGTAAACATATTTTACAAAACCGCATTTAGTTCGAAAGTAATAACCCTCAAAATATAAATTCTAAATTTTGGGTAAATTAGAACTCTTAGAAATAAAATGGGAAATTGTGATTAGAGCTTGGATATTTATTAGTCGTCGAGATAACTAATTGTCATGATTCAAAACCAAGTACTCAAGACCGTAACCCAATAAATAAACTCGGTTCACCTTCTAAAGCCGAATTTCAAACGAAATCTTGACATAGCTAAAAATATTAGAAATTTTTCATTACTTCCGTGACGTGCAGACAATATGGAGGTGCGATGAAACTGTAAACTTACAATAAATTTGCACTATACTGTAAACGTAACTATAACCAGTAGCCAAAAGATAGCTCGGTCTTCTGGAGGGGAGAGGCGAGGAGGAAACGTTTTAGCATCCCTTATAGATATTTTGCTTCCCTTACTGATCTCATGCTGGCTCAACAGCATGGTGTTGAATTAGAACAAAAAATACACGGAGAAGAGTTCTTGAAAGACAAAGAGTACGTTTTCATATGTGCTTGTTACAGGGAATGAGAGATGTGAAAAATTTTCTTGGGTTCTCTGAGCAGCAAAGCGAGATAATATTTACAAGTTTTCACTGTAAAGACATTTTGGAAAAATGCACAGAAATTAAGGAACACTGTGAACCTTCAATAAACACAGTTTTCATGTAAGGTTTATCATGAAAATCACGTGCACTTATTCAAAGTTCGGGTTTATATGTGAACGAGCGTAGGCAACAACACTATGGTATCTCTACTTTCTAGTACACTTATTATGTAGTAACTTATTTTGTGGCGTAATTGTTTAAAACTGTTTTTTACGCCTTTTCGTACACAAATAATAACTATAATAATTAGGGATAATGTCAGAAATAAAAATAAAAAGAACATGTTCCTACAATGACGTGATATTGTTCTGAAAGTTACACAAGCAGTAGTGTGCCATGTGTAGCTAGACTTGAGAAACCGGAAATACGGAGATTAAAAATGCCTATATTTAATTAAATTTAATACAAAATATACATGTACGTGGGCATTATATTTTCCTTCAAGAAAACCCATGAATGTAAATAAAATATCCTTTCAACTCGAATATATTTTTTACTTTTTCTTGAACTGTGTTGGAGGACTTGTAGTGGAGGTTTGACCTCATGGTCTCTCTCTCCTTGAACCGTGATATCTTCTAAGTCGTGCTATAGACACGCTGTTCTCACCTCTGTAGGTGCGCGGAGCGGGATGCGACGATTAGCTGCTGGGGAAAGGGGGAAGATCCCTCTGACCGCACACTTGTCAGGGAGGACTCAGGGCCACATGATGGGAACCCGTCGTCGCCACTGTTCTCAAGTTGGGACGAAGCTGGACGAGACGGCCCCCCGCTGATATCCCTGCATCACACGCCGCGGCATGTCTCCTTCCAGAGCAGGACTTGTCACCTCGCCCGGCTACCGTCCTCAAAGGACACCCTTCACCGTCGCGAGACACCTTCGTGCTCGCTCCTTTATGCCAGCGTGGGTGCAGACTTTGTCTCGCGAGTTTCCCATGTCTGAACAGGTATTATGTAAGAAGGAGCGGGCAGGTAGTCTGGGGACCCGTCAAAGCCCTGCCTGCATATGTAATTACACGCCTACCTTACCTAGCTCCGCCTTAAGACGCCAATCATTGAGCACTGCTCTAGAAACCATAACATTTCATAAAACATTTTTTGAATGGCAAATGTTTACAACTAATAGTTTTAAAAATTATTCTTTACATCCGCAATACCAGCCAACGTAATTGCAATAATAATAATTATGATGATGATGATAATAATAATCATCACAGTAATAATAACGTTTCCTGGATAGTTTTTGGGAATGAAAATTTTGACTTTTGCTGAGTGGCAGGGCCAACGGTTGATGACCCATTGTTGCGCGCTGCATGACTGCAAGAATGCCTGCCAGTTCAACACCTTTTTTGTTTTAAATTAGCCCCTTTACAAACTTTTTGATATTTTTTTTGTTGCTGCATTCACCAGTAATATCCAAACCGGGTGCGCGGTACGCATATTAATCAATTATTCAATACTGCCACGAAACACTTTACACGTAGTCATTTCGTAACTCACTGTTTGCTACGAACATGTATCAAAAGTTTTATTATAGTCAAGCACTTTGCCCTCGCTCAGCTGGGTCGCCCTCCCAATAATGAGAGTATATAATTATAGTACAATTATCGTTTAGAGACGCCTTTCGCTTAATACGGCATGGCAGTTATCGCATAACCTTGTTCCCATTCACGATTAAACTCCGGGTCTTTCGCTCAACTCGGCGATCGACGGAGGTGCAGGTGGTATAATTTTCACAAAACCAGCCGGCCGACGGCGCAGACGTCTACAGGCAGTCGGGCAACTGGCGTGATGGATAACGGGTTATAATCCAGATAAAATTTAAGAAGCCGTGTTCCCGATGGGCTCTAGTGTTGAGCGAAACATTTAACAAATCACAGAGCCAGGACGAAAGACTTACGTAAGGACAAGCAGAGGAAACATTGTGTAACCTCAAAGTCTGTTACACTGTGGTTTAAATGCAATCATGCTGACATAAAATCATTACCAGGGTAACCTGTTTTTCGCGAAAATATTTAAGGACAAGTTGTGTTCCAAAAAACTTTAGTTTAGAGCCACTTTTGTCATTGGATCTTTTTGAATTGTTAAGTGTCTTATCAATCTGCCCACCAATCACAGACGGTAAGTATCGGATAAACTTAATTCTGATCGGCTTACGCATGTAAGAGACTGTCTTCACTCAAAGACAGGTGACCAATAGCCAAAGGAAAGCTGCAAGTGTGCACGTAGAATATAGCCAACGCGTAAATATTATCGCGTAAATATTATCGCGTAAATACTATCGCGTAAAATAGGTGACTCTAGTCATGACTTTTAACTTCCCACTTCCGCGTTTAATATTAAGATTCCATGTAGGTGGCAAATGACTATGGCCCACAAAGATGGGCGCCTACAGCTTAGTTTACCCATCAGCTGTAAAGTATATAATAATAGAAACGAAACCATAAGATAATTTCTCAGAGTTTTTGAAGTTAGTTGCCTTGTCCTACACGAGGTAGCTCTGTAATCACTTACATATGTCGGTCCATGGCGCTAACACGAGGCGGGCAAAGTAACTTGGCCGGTAATCAGCTACTATTTCTCAGAGAGTCAGATATAGGCGCCACTTAGGTGTGTCGCTGGAAGGGGGAAGATAGTAATGAAGGCTAGCATTAAGGTACTTGGCCACCGCACGATGACGCCACGGACAAACGGGGGCGATTACAGTGCTACCTTGCGCCCGGTCAGAATACTAGATCAAAACGCGATAAATTATCTAATGGCTTCGCCAGTTATGTATTCATATTTAGTGGCATGACTCAGCCAGCATACCTGGATAAGAGAGAATGTAAACAACAAGAAGAGACAGTCGTACTGTGTGATACTCTCTGAAAAATAAGCACAGACTTAATGTAGGGCCTTTACTGTTTTTAATAATTTATAATTTACTTTTCAGGTTATTGGTGGCTGCATATTGAAAGTATGTAATAGCAACTAAGTCTAATCACATACGCACACTGCTAAGACGGCAATCGAGCTCACTGTCTCCTGGTTCGCAGGAAGGAACCACGCCTCTTACACAACCTTAGGGCCTTCGAACGATCTAAAATAAGAGTATTGTCGAAGCTATCATTCTTCGCGGATAGAAGCCAGTTAATTTGCAGTGGGCCGGTATTGAATCTGTACGAGTCAAGACACTCTAACCGAATTATGGGCTGTTCACGGTAAAGTAAGCACTTTTGAAAGACCTGCTTAAGATCTACTTCTATTCTCATTTGTTGCCCTTCCGTCTTATGTAAAATTTACATTGCCACGGGCCTAATTACTTTAGTCATGCGTCACTCAAGTAAAATTTGTAAGGAGTGGAGAGATTTGGGCAGCTCTTAACACCGGGGTTTGAGAGCTGTTGAAGGTGAAGCTAGGTTGATATGGCGCAGTGCTGTAAGGGCGTGGGAAACGATAAATTCCCGATAAAACCCACCGACCAGCGGCATCGTCAGACACGATTCCCACGTGCAAAAGTCCGGGAGCGACCCCTCCGGGAATCGAACCCGGTTCGTCTTGGTGGGAAGCGAACGCCCTAGTTGCTGCGTCACGCTGCCTCCTCAGTGGCAGGTTCTCCACGTGTCTCATGAGGGCGGGCCGCGACAGTCACACCCCGGCGATCTTGCCAAGCGCCCTTCCGCTTGACAGTTCTGCGCGGGACGTCAAGAGGAGGACGTGGAGAACGTGGGAAACCGCCCTGAGATCCCGCCGCGATGGCGTCGTCAGGTGAGCCATCCGTAGTCTTCCTCTCTGCCGTGCTTGGTGACCCTTGGTCTGAAGCGGAACCGCGAGGGACTCCCTACCCCCTTCCCCCACACCAATTACACTAGCGAGTGCGGCTATCTCTCTCGCCCCATCCTCGTCGGTCGTGTGGTACGGTACAGGCCAGCTGCAACACCTGTCAGGTCAGGGCGGCGGAGGTCAGGACCTAATTAAACCGGGCACCGCCGCTCAGGCTGAAAACGCGAGCGCTGCCCACGGCGGTCCACGCCACTTCTTCCGGAGACTGGGCCGCCGCGGCGCAAGCAAAAATGAACCATGTGTGCGTCCCTGCGACGAGCTAGCATGTCCAAGTCTGCCTCGATCATTACAAGCTGTTTGTGGTTAACTGAGCATTTTCGAAATCAACTTTTAAAAAAAGTCCTTCTCCGTTGTAGCATGGTTGTGATGTAAGCGCTGGCTGAAACATTCATGGTAAAGGGTGGCAATGAGTTAGTAAAATCGTTCCACATTTTAACGTCGTATTAACAGTCTGATGTGAAAGTTTGTGGATACTGAATTTATTAAATTGAATGTGTGTTTATCTTTACACAAAGGAGTAAGAAATAACAATTTAGTTACATACATGTGTGCCTTATAATGTAACAGTTTTTATTGATAACGGCATATTATTGAAGTGGTATGGTTCTTGACAATGATCAATATTAATTTTGAATGTGATGGAATGATAACCAATTGACATAGACGTAGGTCCTAATAAGGGCTTACAAAAGTGTTTAATTGCGGACAGCCTTTATCGTCCCTTATTTTATGTTTGAATTAAATCGATGAACAGCTTAAAACTAAAACTAACCTACGCTTACATTATACATATATAAAATGTAAAAAATTTTTTTTGAGTATATATGCATGTATACATATGTAAATATATAAATATATATACAAACACAAGGTTTATCCAGAATTCGATCCTGTAACCTCGTTTTTCAGAGGACGACGACGAGGCCACATCTGATTACTAATTATTTCGTCGATTTAACCTTCACGTACGAAGTAGAGATGACGGTAGTCGACAATGTGATATTGACATTAACTTTCTGAAACAGAAACCGTCAGTTAGGATACGCGTGAGTTTCGTAATGCGTCATTTCCGAAACTACAATGCTCGGAAAAAAATGCACGTTCGATGCAAACAGCGGTTAGATATGTTTCATACTTCTGTCTAACACTAAGGGCCTTATTCATATTCAGATCTTAATCCAAGGATGATGCAGAGATCATCCTCCTCGTAGTTGGTCTGAGGCCGGTTCGGACTAAGGGTGGACTAACTATATCGTATTCATAAACCCCGACTAGAGTGGGACTAACTTTAGGCTAGTGATCATCTAAGTACACTGTTGACAGGCATGCAGCGCATGCGCATTGCAGATTCCCGTCTCAAATAAAAGCTTTACTACGAAAGGAAACTCACATTTGAGACGACACACACATCAAAATTAGCTTCAGTCATATCAAATAGAGATTGTTAGTTTACCTAATGACCAAATTTCCTGTAAATATCAACTTATTCAGTATTTAATTTATGATTTAATGGTCGGGAATATTTCAATTTGTTAAATCAATAACATCAATGACTGTGTAGAGGAGTGGATAAGGTGCTTGCTTCTTAAATGTGAACTGTAGGTACGAATCTGACTAGTTCGCTCGAAATTTTCAATATGACTATTTATTTCGATGGCAAGTACATGTTTACGAAATTAATTATTTCCTTTATTATTTTTTCTATAAATGCAAAACAAAAATTTTAACATTTTTTACGTACCTGACACTTGATTCTGTATTGTAATACCGCAGGATGGAGAACGAAAAAATTAATATACTCTTTTGTTTCAGTTGGATTTGTTTGTTAAATTTTCGTAGCATACACCTATGCACTGGTATTATTGGTTGTTTTTTTTTGTTTTACGCCAATACTGCCTTTACAATGATGATAAATTTGTATTTTACTGCTATATACATTACTATATATATATAAAAGAAGTTCACCCAGGCGAGATTTGAACTCGCACCCTTGCGCTCATCAAGCCATGTGGTAACCATTGAACTACCGATGCACTTGAAATAATTCAAAACTTTACGTGCTATATTTTGAAATTAATATTTGTATTAAAATAATTTTTTGGAAGTATTAATATCACTTCTGGTAAGAATATGTTTACAGAGAAGGCATTTGATTAAAATAGAAATTCGTAAGGCATTGCTGTAGCTTAACGCTGATGTATTATTATTGTGTTTCCTTTGAAATATTATTCACAGAGCATTTTGCCCATTAATTAAGCTTGTTTTTGCCTCAACGGATTGAAAGAATCGGCCTTAACGTATTTTTTGTGTATCGTAAACTTTATCTAGCTTTCACTTGCATGAAAATTTGTCTTATTTTAAGTTTGCCATGTTTCTTTTTGACTTTAATATGTCGTTTGTCCTACCCTAAGTCTGGACAAAATTTTGTCCGTACTATAAAGCCAGATGATCCTCGGACTAGCAATAATATGGCTCTCTGAATACGAAAATATTTGGTCGGAGGATGATCATTCCTTAGTCCGGACTAAAAACGTCTATGAATAAGGCCCTAAAAGTTTGCTTTGTTTAATCGTTTTTTTTACTGGGAATCAACTCGCCCCATAAAAATTTTGATCTAATACTGTACTGATAAAATAACATACTGAAATCATTTATGTTATAATATTTATGTTAATATTGAGCCGATTAATATTTTAAAGTGTGTAAGTAAACAATTCAGTAGCTGCCAATTTTAAAGCTGCACTTCCAGTAAGATGTTAAAACATAGGGCTATACGCATAGTTGATTTGAATTATAGTCTAAGTTAGCGTCTCTCTTTAATTACTAACATTTTAAACAACACTGCACATACAGCTAATGATTGAACAAATGTTTTGCATGCAAAGCTGTTAAAATAGCTAGTGTTTAAGATAAAGTTTCTCACCACCTGGGCTACATAAATCTATGCTTACAGTTCATAAACTACGTACGTATTATGAGAGACCGCGGTGGTGTAGTGGTTGGATTAGTTGCCTCACACCTAGGCGAACCGGGCTCGATTCCCGGCGGGGTCGCTCCCGGATTTTCGCATGTGGGAATCGTGCCGGACGATGCCGCTGGTCAGCACCTCGGGATCTTCCGCTTCCTCCGCCTCATTATTCCGGCGCTGCT
Organism: Clitarchus hookeri; assembly: GCA_002778355.1. NCBI lineage: Eukaryota > Metazoa > Arthropoda > Insecta > Phasmatodea > Phasmatidae > Clitarchus > Clitarchus hookeri. Next base: position 414,992 of record NQII01000084.1, on the reverse strand, counting down.
CTATATTCACTTCTATTACCCTCACCAGCTCTCAAGCCCTCGCTGTTAAGAGCCGCCCAAATCTATTCAATCACTCACTCATACGTCTTATAAATTGCTGCCAACGCTGCTGTAAGTATATACTCCTGCCCACGTTTCCATTAAAATGTACGTGCAATTACGAGCTAGTTTTATTTTGAAAGGTTAATTTCGAAACAGTTCAGTTAGTGGTGTATCATTTTGTTAACCATTATCACCATTATCACATACAATTGAAGGATATTGGGGAATTTAGTAAAGGAAACTTCCTAGCGGAATCATTTAGGAGAACCATGGAAAACCGACGTCAGTATGACTAGACGGGAAATCAAATCAATGTTCTGAATATGTATGCAGTGTTTCACCATTGCGACACCTTGCTGGGTCTAGCAAACTTTGAATCCTTAAATTCTCTAAAGAATATCATTATACGAAATACATATTTTAAAATATAAATGGAAATTTATGAGTACCATTGCAGAATATATAGAATAAGTACTTTACAGTACGTAACTTTCTCAAAATATTAAATATACCAGCCAGTACTGTACGTTTCACCTTACATACATGTTATTAATATTAATTAATACCTTGACAAAGTTTCTGACATACAGACACAATATAAAAAACTTCTATGACATGCTCTTGTTAAGTAGCAAAACAGAATTGCAACATATAGGTCTACGCTTCTCTGGTGATACAGACGTTTTAATAATTTTCTCCAATACACTAAACAGTATAGAAAAGGCAATCACATAATATACAAGGTTAAGTGTTTCTTTTAGTTGATACTAAAATGTGGAATCATATTAATTGTCTCAACTTATGTACTACTAAAACTTAAGCCTCATGATCTTGCCTACTATTATGTTTTGATAGATCTGTATAGACCTAATGTCATGAAGCTACACACAAAAATTATACACCACAATGATTATTTATATCTACACAATAAAATTTTAAAAATGATATGCTAAAGTATTTCACAAGACCATATGTAACAAACTGCAGTGTACAAGAATATTCATTAAAAGTAACACATATTGCGTGGATAGAGAAAATTGAAAAATTCAAAATAAATGCTACTCCAAGCTGCTTAGCTGTTACCATTAAAGTTTTATACATATTACGCATCACTTAGAAACCAAAAATTAACTATGTGCATTAGTGGCACATAAAAAAATCAGCCTGCTTTCATGTAACTTAAATATTTTGTTACCTAGCATAGAAAAAAATTCACATACTGCAAGCAGTGTTTCTATGTAGAATAAATTATTGACTTCTCTGGGTTTCTAAATACCAGCCACCCTGTGTAACTAAAAATACCTTCTAATGTTGCAGTCACTGGTGTTGAAGTATTTTCAGCTTTCTGCAAATTGGATTTCACTTTTGAAGGATTTGACAAGTCACGGTTTCTTCTTGTGCACCATCATGGTAGTGCAATGCTGCACCAAGCTGTTATAACTTCACCCTTTAGGTGTGTGGCACGTACTGAACAACACTTGTGAAACCACTGGAAGTTCAAACAATTGCTTAGAGCAGATGTGACTTTCTAAGCTACAGTTTTTAGAATAATCATGATCGCTGAGAATAAACACGTTAGTTCCGAGGGCATAAACATGATCCAATATTATGCTTTTGTTTTGAGTCAGAGGTTCGTTTCCCACGTTTCTAGTGGGTTGAACCAATTCAGAAACACTATTATTTACTACAGGTTTGATGAGCTTAGCAGCACTAGTCGGAGGTTTACATGCACCGCTGTCTGCAACTTCAGAGATGTGTGAAGAAGTCTCATCTACGTGCTGTACAACAGTATTGTCATTTTTATTTCCTGGATGTGAGCAATTACCGACACAAAATTAATCTTCCACTTTAATGGTAGGCACAGCTCCATAAATAAGTAAATATCCATCGGGATCTCTATACTTGTCCTCGGAGAAGTGTAATTTGCACAAGTAGAGGTCTGTTTTTCTCGAACCCGAGATCATAGGGTTCTGGGTAAATTCAATCCATTTCTGATACCTGCAACAACAGAGGGCAATCCATATTAATAAACATCTCTGAATCCATTATTGGACATTGTCACAAAATCATCAAAATTATAAAAATGATGTATAAAAAGCCATTACCAACCTTACAGGGATACAAAGGAATTCTTATTTTAATATGCACTAATTTTTAATGAGAATGTCAAAAATTGTGTTTTATCTTCATTAAATATAATATGAGCATTAAGTAAGGTAAAATCATCTGCAACTAACATTTGTGGCATTAATAACAAGGTGTGAATTCCATAAAGAAATGGATTCCAGTCCAGAGTAGCAATTAAATGTGCAACAACCTACTAACCTTGCTTGTTCAGATGGTGTTTTTCCTTGCGGGAAACGATAAAACCTGTATTGTGATGGCAGCGGATTACAGCCTACCGCAACACATTTATTTTCCATAAATACGGGGCAGACATCTTCGACTTCTCAAATCAAATCATGTTACACTATCATCAGAAAACAGTTTGCATTTTGCATTCTTACAATAATAAAATAATATGATTATTACCACGCGTATTTTGTAAACATCGTACGAAACGCAAACAAACAATTAAACATCATTAGCACTCCTGTCTAGCGAGTGAGGAAACCTCCAACTACGAGATTAAGAAAACCATTGAACCATTTTCCATATTCGAGTTACTCCCCTCCTCCCATGACCAAACCTCTCTTCAGGACAAATTTTTACGCCGTTTGAGTGAAAGACCACCAAATTTATGATACTAAATCGTAACATTCCTAACTTAAATTCGTTATGCCTGCATGTGTAATGTTATTATCAATGCTCAAAAGTAGTTAAAAATTATTTAATTTTAGCGCGAATTGAAAAATATTATCCGCCTGGCTTTAATATGTAGGTATTTGAATTAACTTAGAGGTACCATGTTTCACTGAAGAACTGAAATTTTCGGTAGGGTTTGGCAGAAGTAAAAAATATACCGATATGAGTATTAATGATACACTAGTGTTTGTGAAAATTGCAGCACCCAGAAAGAATGGCCCGAATGAATCCAAACTCCGAGGATGTGTAGAACAGTGTACCAGCAATAAGTGATTACGATTGTAGAGATATGGCGTACATGTAGGCTCAGCAGCACCCTCTAATGTGTGACCGGAAAGGTCAGTGTTACATAAAGCTCAGTCAGTAAAGAGCCATCTATCACAGTAAAAGTAAATGCCAGTATGCCACGTCGATGCCAAAGGGAACCATATCAGCATGCAAGTGAGTCCGAACGGGGCAGAATGATCGGTCTTCGGGAAACGGGCTTGTCATACCGTGAAATTTCGACTCGTACAGAACATGCTGCTATGAGAGTGATGCAACGGGTGTGGACCGGTCAGCGTCGACGGTTTGACGCGGTATGCTGCAGGTTGGACTGGTGGCATGCATGCCATTGCGTCGGCATCCGTTGTCCAGAAACCACAAACGCCTCAGACTGCAATGGGTACGTGAACGCCGCCGCTGGCGTACTGAGTGGCAAAATGTAGTCTTTTCAGACGAGTCCCGCTTCAACCTGCCCTACAGTGATGGCCGCATACATGCTAGACGCTACCGTGGTGACCGCATTCTGTCAGCCTGCATTGTGGAGCGGTATAGCGGACAAAGGCCAAGTGCGATGGTTTGGGGCGTCATTAGATATATGTGATCTCGACTCCTACGTATTGAGGGCAATTTGAACAGCAGCCGCTACATCAGGGAGGTTTTAGATCATGAGGTACTGCACCCCCCTTTCAGGCAATCTAAATGCCATATTTCAGCGGGACAATGCCAGGACACATGCGGCGAGGAAAGTGCAAGCCTTCTTCAACGAACGACGGGTACCACTGCTTCGCTGGCCTACACGTACGCCTGATATGCCGCCCATCGAACATGTCTGGGATATGTCCTCCAGCAACCCCTGTTGATGCTTTGTGAACACGCATACAAACCGCGTGGAGGGGGATTCCCCAGGAACATATCCAGGTCCTCTTCGATTCAAGACCAAGACATTTAGGGGCTCTGATTGCAGTATGTGAGGGCTTCACACCATACTGAATTCTCAAGGGCAGAGTTCACGTACAGTTTTGTAATCCTAATAAATTGTGTATTTTCAGTCATGTACCTAATATGTGGTTTAAAGTTCATTTTAATCACGTGTCTCATTCATGGTGTTGCATTTCCCACAAACGTTAGTGTATATTCAAACAAATCTCAAATGAGAAATCATACGATCTTCATGAATTTCAAAGTTTCGCAGTCTGTGACACGTAAGACTTTTTTGGAAGACGTAATACATCAGCATGAAAGGTATGGACGAGCAATTCTAATGGACACTATTTACTAGCATGAATGTGACATTCAACAATTTTTTAAAGGCAGAAGCTGAAGCTAATACACAATAAGTATCCGCAGTGTTCGTCTTACGCCTGAATACATGACATGCCACACCAGATATAGTCTTTCAGATCTGCTGTCAACATTGGCAGTATACTTTCTGTTATTCCAGCTGTAATCAGTGCTACTGCACCAGCATAATCATAACTCGGTAGATAGCCAACGTTTTCCTATAAAATTTGCTTCTTTTTAGAAGTCACGAAACCATACGTGTTTTATTCAATAAGCTTTCTTATACTTTCAATACTCGTTATGAACACCACTACATTTAGTAATGAACGTTTACAACACGCGTGAATTAACCATTTCAGTTATACGCGACAACACATAGTAACTGTTATTATTAAATTGATATGACCAAATAGTTAACATATATTCCTAACATTCTCACATATGTACATTGCCAGTGAAGGGGTAAAATGAACGCAAATGTAAGGATTAACGTCTCATCGATAGCGAGGTCATAAGCGACGGAGCAAGTGGCTTGGACAAGTAGGAACTGGGAAGGAATCGACCATGGCCTTTATAAAGGAACCATCCCAGAATTCACTTGTTATGATTTCGGGAACCATGGAAAATTGAAATCAAAATGGCCGGACCGGGAATTGAAACCTGGTCTTCCCGAATGCGAATCCAGTAGTGTACCACTGCGCCACCTCGCTAAGTAAAGAATGCAAACATCGCCAGATATATAGGCTAGTAAAATAAGCATAATGTATACACTGATGATTGCAATTTCATACAGTTTCATGCAGCTATTGGTGTCATAATGTTAGAAAATTTACCACGGTTAAAATAAATGAACATTCATGTTTATTAATGCTGTAGTTATATTGTAAAAATAAGCAGTACGTTTAAAGTTAAAGTTCCACGAAAACACAGATATAAAGTAATGTTACCATTTTGGTAGCATCTGACAATTAAAAATAATAAAATGACATACATTTTGAATTTTAATAATGTGGTTATTTCACTCTGTAAAATAAATATCACTAACAATTGCAATTTGTTGTAATTTTAGTTCAACAGAATGGTGTGAAACTGTATTTCCATGCAAACGTTAAGCTCGTAAGCAAACACTTAAAATAACTACATATTTTGTAAATTGAAAAGAACGATGCCATTGTGAATAGACGCGCCACGTATAAGGCATATAACTACTACATTTCCATGAGAATATATGCAGCCACTTATATGTTGCGATTTAGACGGGACTACTGCGTAAATTTAGGCAGCCATTGTGAGATGAAATTACACGATATGTGTTAATTTGCCATAATTTATTCACTCAATTTACACAAGCAGCTATATAATTTTAAAATAACTAGTTAACTTTAGCACAATAACACGCAACCGTAAAGAGTGAGAGGGACAATATTTTTGTAATAGAATCCATGAGGTTACACATATAAAAGAAGATATATTTTTATTTTACACTACTTGACGTATTTATTTACCAGTTTCCACAACAGAAAGTGAAAAATTACACTTTCCATATTGACGTGTTGTAATGAGTTATTTAAATTTTATACCTTGAAATCATTCAACATTTTTAATTTGACAATTACAATTTCATATAATTTCACACAGAAGATATGGTATGTTATATCATCATAACGAAATAGTTGAGATACGCAAACATTTCATGTATTAAAATAGTGGGTGACGAGGTAAAATAATACAACTGATACATATCAACGATATTTTACTCAAACATTGGTGCAGTTATTTAAAAGTGACTGTTCTGTTAATATATGCTACCATTGTGAGGTGAAATAATGTGCCACGTGTAAAACTGCCCTCAAGTGTTTATACACTGAAGAGCCAAAAAAATGGCATAGGCGTGCGTATGCAAATAACAGAGGTATGGAACCAATCAGAGTAACGCGATGCGGTCGGCAGCTAGATCGGTTACTGCTGCTACAGTGGCAGGTTATCAAGATTTAAGTGAGTTTGAACGTGGTGTTATAGTCGGCGCACGATAGATGGGACATAGCATCTCTGAGGTAGCGATCAAATTTGGATTTTCGCGTACGACCATTTCACGAGTGTACCGTGAATATCGGGAATCAGGTAAAACATCAAATCTTTGACATCGCCGCGGCCGGAAAAAGATCGTGAACGAACGGGACAAACGACGACTGACGAGAATCATTAAACGTGACAGACGTGCAACCCTTTGTCAAAATGGCGCATATTTCAATGCTGGGGCATCAACAAGTGCCAGCGTGCGAACTATTCAACGGACCATCATTGATATGGGCTTTCGGAGCCGAAGGCCCACTCGTGTACCATTGTTGACTGCACGACACGAAGCTTTATGCCTCGTCTCGGCCCGCCAACACCGCCATTGGACTGTTGATGACTGGAAACACGTTGCCTGGTTTGACGAGTCTCGTTTCCCCAATTGTTATGGGCGGATGGACGCGTACGGGTGTGGAGACAACCTCATGAATCCATGGACCCTACATGTCAACAGGGGACTGTTCAAGCTGGTGGAGGCTCTGTCATGGTATGGGGCGTGTGCAGTTGGCGTGAAATGGAACCACTGATATGTCTAGATATGACTCTGACAGGTGACAGATACGTAAGCATCCTGTCCGATCACCTGCACCCATTTATGTCCATTGTGCATTCCGACGGAAGTGGACAATTCCAGCAGGACAATGCGACATCCCGCACGTCGAGAGTTACTACCGATTGGCTCCAGGAACACTCTTCTGACTTTAGACACTTCCATTGGCCACCTAAATCACCAGACATGAACATTATTGAGCATATCTGGGATGCCTTGCAACGTGCTGTTCAGAAGAGATCTCCACCGCCTCGCACTCCTATGGATTTGTGGACTGCCCTGCAGGATTCATAGTGTGAATTGCCTCCTGCATACCTTAATACATTAGTCGAGTCGATTTCACGTCGTCTTGCGGCACTTCTGCGTGCTCGCGGGGGCCCTACACGATATTAGGCAGGTGTACCAGTTTTTTTGGCACTTCAGTACGTCTTTACGTAGGTTCCTGGCAAACATACGAAGTATAATGCTTTTAACTTAAAGTTTGTGCATCCTGTTGGATAACAAAACTAATTTATTTCTACAACCTGTTTAGTAAATCCCGCACACATAAAAATCATACTTACAATAATAGGTAAAAAAATATTTGAAGATATATCAACAACCAAATTTTACTTTTTATTCACAGGGATTTGAAGTACTTTATTTCCTCCCCTATATTTAATCTGCCGCTTCTCCACCCTCATCTCGTCTCACCTTATCCATTCATCGGCTGCTTTGCTCGAGTTAGCACCAGTCTCCTCTCATGCCATACTGTGACCCTGCCTCAGGTGTGGACCACATGTGCATTTCCATTTCCTCCTTTTTATTTACACACGAAATATTAATTAATGTCTGTTGCATTGCAGCAATCGAGAACACATTTTAGCAGAAGCAAAGCTGAAAATATATATTTACATGTAAACTTGTGGATATGTACATTACTTTTTATCTAGTAATTTAATACGTGTATTGGTAGACATACAACATATATTAGTTTAAAATTCCTGGAAGGTAGTCAATGGCAGAAAAAATGTGTTCGTTGATCTGCAAAGATCTGAATTATAAGGGCTCTAAATTTCCAATTATATTAATGTGTTCCCTAAAAGTTCTGGTAACAGTCCAAATACATCAATAGTATAGAGTTAAAGGAGAGAAGTAACACATTTTTATAAAGGCATAATAAATAATGAATAAGATACATGCTTTTAAACAGTACCTTTTGTCTCATATATATATATATATATATATATATATACACACACACACACTTATTATTTTGGGTTTAAAATGGCACAGCAATCATAAATAATCTTTGTGCTACTGGTGATGTGCAAAGATATAAACCTAACAAAAATACTACGGTTAACTAACTGGCTCGAACCTGTGATCTATATCGCAGTCCAGTGCCAAGCTAAGATCGTCAATATGATCTGATATGTCACGAGAAACTAAAATTAATATTACAAGTTGATACATTGGTTTAATACTATGTTGCTTCCATGATGTTATACAGCCTATTCACAGTAAAGTGAGCTCGTTTTAGGGCTCTCCGAACATACATAATAATAAATAAATATAGTTTATTGTGGCAGTAGAGTCCAGAGTCCAGGAGTGGATATCTAGACCATCATTTTGGAGGTGGATGGGAGGGAAACATTATCTCACCATAATTTTAGGAAACGATATTAAATTAATAAAATAAAATCGGCATTAAAAAAATAAAAATATTATTTTATTTCATTAAAAAAAAATTACAGTACACTTTTATGCCAACGTGAGAGTATTTCTTAAAGGGAGGGATGACCCTGTGACCCTTCCCCCCACCCTCAAGGATCTCCCCTGGCGCAGACGTTAACTTTTGAGAGCGGTGAAGTGTATGTGTATAGGGCCTGAACTGTGTTTATTAGTCACATGGCAATATCTATATTTACAGTTACAAGGAGTCGAAATATACAAATCGACTGAAAATACAAATAAATAAGGGCCTTAAAAAGGGCTCACTTTACTATTTTAAATAAATAATTATGTGCGGTGCGATTGTAAACATTGCAGAACGCACCATCTCTGTGATTTTACGACGTACATCGAAGATTTAGTGTACGAGAACGTGTATGATGACAATTACAAGGAGCCAGGTAGCTTACACCAATTCACGTACGTATATACAATGGCGTAGGTCCTCGTAGAGTGCTACGTCCTTACGTCTTTCAATTTTCACAATCCTCTTAACATACACTCGTGGTGTACACACATTTTATAATTCAAAATTTCTTCACTTTTTTTTGGAATGTACAGCATTGCAAAAAATGCCCCATCAAAATAACATATTTTTTATTCACATTATTTATTTTTTTCTTAGAGTCCTCTCAAGGAATATAAAAAACGGAAGTCCTCACATAATACCTTAAACACGCATATGAGTCAGTGCGTGTGTGGCACCCCCTTACAACTTTTAAACGCGAGAAACGAATTTCGCCAAACTCGGTACAAATATAGTACTTAGTAAGGACATTTGACTTTAATAGTTTTCGACAAATCCTGGCACTAACTTTCGAAATTGCGGCCATTTTAACATGTAGGGTGATGTGCCATATCTCGGGAACCATTTAACCCATTTAAACCAAATTTTGTAAGTTGACAGTGCATAATGTAAGCAATAAATTTAAAGTCGGATATTGTTATTAGTCAACAAATTCTTGACAAATTTGGCAAGAAAGTAATGCTATACTAGACCATGTAAATGTATGATACATAAATTGATTAGACACTTATTTTCAAATTGGCATCCTATAAATATTTTAGCTCATTTTTTTATTTTTACGAAACTACGAAACAAATCTCAATTTAAGCTCTAACTTTGAATGTGGGTAATATGCATTATAACGATCGAATTTTTTTATATAGTGTCTCATTTCTCCGCCATTTTGTAAGATAGCCCCACATGAAATTCTAAAATTTTTATGTCTTATCTTGGGATACAATCAACCGATTCTTACCAAAATTGTCGAAGAAGTTTTACTGTAGTAGACCATATTAATTTATATGTTTTAAGTGTGCCAGCCACTTATTGTAGAATTATGGCTATACAACATTTTAGCTTAGTGTGCTATATCTACTAAACTATGTAGCCAATTTCAACTTTGTATACTGGCAGTATCTATGACAATAATATAATGTGCTAAAACATAAAAACTTTTTGTAAACCAGTTATAAAGATCTTCGCATGAAAAAATGAAGGTTTTTATCATATATCGATAACAAATCAACCGATTCCCACCAAATTTTACAAGCAACTAGTGCTACAGCAGGGTATGTAAATAATTGTTTTAGGTATGGTAGACCTTTTTAATGGTATTTATAAAAAGTGTGTTAAACCTATTTAATATTTCAACAAAAGTCATCCAAATTTTGTACACTAACTGTATTCAAAAGACGGATTAGTTGTGGATTCAGAGATACGCTTTTGCCGGCCTTTATACAAAGTAGTGCTAGGTGAGAAAATGCAACATTTTGCCAATTTCCCAGAACAATTCAACAAATTTCCACAAAATTCTTTACACCAGTAGTGCTACAGAAGGCCATGCAAACTTACATGGTTTAAATGGGTTCAGACATTTACTATAAAAATAGAACTTTGTAAATAATTTTATAAGTTTGTCGTATATATTAAACAATTTAACCAAATTCATCCAAACTTTGTATGTTGACGGTGTCTATTTGAAGTTCGTATACAGAACCTATTTTTGGGCAATTTTGTAAGTAGTTATAAATAGTATGTTTTGGTACAGGGGCGTAGGGCTGGGGAGGAGCCGCAGCCATCTTGGATGACATCACTAGTCAAACCACCTGCTCTGTCATTCCTTCCCGACGGCGGCTATTTTCGCATCCAGTAAAGACGGCGGTGATTTGTGTCCCCTACTTCATTCACGCTCCTGCATTTCGTCCTATCTGTCCCGACATCATGCTCCTTCATTCCTACTCATCTCTCTCTCACTCGTTTTCTCTCTATCATTCCTCGTCGGCACTGTTATTTCACCTTGGTTTTCTCATGCGACCATTTTTAATTCTCGCACTCACCACCAGAGTGTGTGTGCTTATCCCAAGTTCTACTATTTCGTGGCCGGGAGCGCTGGTATCGGTGCGGCCATCTTGTGTTGGTAAACACTTCGCCTGCAGGGGTGCGCTAGTATAGGAGAGTTAAGTTCTACCGGCGGCCACTACGAGTGCTGCGATCTGCCATGATCACGTACGTTGTCACAATGTAAAGATGGAATCATTGCTTGAAGACTTACCATCTGTTACTGCATCGTCAACAGCAAGGGACCCTGAAGATTTGCTCCTTACATCGCGACGACATGAAAGTAGCCATTTTCGCCCGCAGCGATAGTCTGAATAGACATAGCAAGAAGTGTAAAGATAATGTTTGTTGTTCATCGGGAAGTGAGTTGGAAGTACTGTAGCAAGACAGTCACTTGCAACCTCTCAGTAATTTATAAACAAATAGCAGTAGGTACATTTCTTAGTAGATAAAAATATAAAAAAACGTTAATTTTTATGTTTTTATTTATTTATATTTATAAACAAATCATACGCATACATGAAATGTCATTCAATAAAGCCTTTAGCTTCGAGTTAGTCAATAAGCGAATTTCTCTCTTTGCCGACAGAAAAATGTCAACTTCTCTGCAATGTAACCAACACCCATAGTCTATCAACCAGGTCATTGGGGTCTTTAGAAAATAGGTAGTTAGACTTCACGTCACTCTTCGCAGATGTTTCACGATACACGTCAGCATCTATGTTCTTCCATGATGAGTAGTTTGCGAGATACCTCTGGTTCAGATTACTTGGTTCGAATGTGCGCAGAGCATGATACACATTCCTGCTATGATGCCAGGTGAAAGGATGTCAGAAGGAATATTAGAAAACCGAAGTGAAATGTTAGAACATGATACACGTCCCCGTCAGGGCGCCAGGTGAAAGGTGCTCGGAAGGAATATGAGTAAACTAAGGTGTAATGACAGAGCATGAGACACATCCCATCAGGGAGTCAGGTGAAACGAGACCGGAAGAAATATGAGAAAATCATGGTGGAAATGTAGAGCATAATACTCGTCCCCACCAGGACATCAGGTGAAAGGTGCCCAGAAGGAATATGAAAAAACCAGGGTGGAATGGCTGTTGTACAGACAGGATGATCTGGTCTTGTCAGCATCATATAAAGCAACGTACAATAACCTACCCTTGTGCATTATGTGCTGGTTGGTAAGTGTTTATAACTTGTTTCCTTTACATTTTTATATTTTTTATATCTGTTTTGCATTGCTATGCAGCAGTGTCGACCTTGTCATTCTTCCTGCTTCTTGACAGTGTCATAGTAATTTATTTTAGTCTAATGCTATGTACGAGGGTTATTCGAAAATTAAGGTCCCAATCGCCGTAGCTAATCGAATGCCACGCGAACATTGTAACGTGTATACGCACCGACTCCAGGCATGCCTTCCTCGTCAAACGACGTCATTTGAATTGGTATTATTGCAGTGTGCTGTTTACAGTGCCAGTTCAAAATGTTTAAAACAATTGATAAGCTCGCCGACTGTGAAATACGGTCAGTGATTAGGTTTTTGACAGCAAGGAACGTTTCAGCAGTGGAAGTTCATCGACAGATAAGTCGAGTGAATGGCCCTAATGCGATGAGTGACAGCAAAGTGCGTAAGTGGGTGAGAGTTTCAACGACAGATGGGAAAATATCCATGATGAACCGCGATCAGGCCGACCATCAGTGATCACAGAAAATTTGGTCAAAGCAGTAGACGAAAAGATTCGTGAAGACTGGTGATTCACATTTTCAACTTTAGCATTGGAATTTCCGAATGTGGGTAGAACAACTTTGCACGAATTTGTCTCTGAAAATCTGCAATTTCACAAATTGTGCCCACATTGGGTTCCCAGGCTGTTAACTGAGGAACACCAAATGAAAGAATGGCTTGTGCTCTTGATTTTTTGGACCGATATCATAAGGAAGGTGATCCATTTTTAGAGAAGATTGTCACAGGGGACGAGACGTGAAAGAAGCAGTTACAGACTGGTTATCCTCAGAGGCGGCAGACGTCTATGACTTAGGCATACAAAAGCTTGTAGAACGTTATGACAAATGTTTAAACAAATATGAAAACTATGTAGAAAAATAGAAAAACATGTAAGGAATAAAAATATTTTTTTGAAAAAAATCTGTGATGGTTTATTTTTTATACGAAATCGGACCTTACTTTTGAATAAACCTCGTACGTTGCTCGATGTTCGTACATTATGTGTTGGTTGGCAGTGTAATTCGCATCCCTCTGTACTGTATCATGGCTTGGTCGGAGCGTGTACGTGGGAAAAACGTTTACTATTTTGTCGTGCTAACCAAGGCTACCATGTTAGTTTTCAGACGGTGTTGTCTAGTATCGAGTGATGCGCTGTACATTGCTCGACACTTGTGCAATACGTTTTGGTTCTTTTTCACATTGACGAACATTCCAGCTGTTTGCTAAAGTTCTCGGCGCAATAGCAACACTGATATCGCTATACTGCACGTATAGGTGTGTGCTGTGCATTCTGCACATCGGAATTCGGTCATGTGTGTCGACACAAGTGCTCCTACCATCCGACATTGGTAACACAAACGATGTTGGCGTCCCCCTGACAGGTGGCAGGGGAAACGAAGATGGCTGTAGGCCTCTGCGACCCTAGCAGATGCTGGTCGCCCACACTAGCGGTCGACTGGAGAAGCGAAGATGTCGAGTGCATCTGTGTGAAATGCTCAAGCATCCGATCCATAGGAAACTGAGTTCGAGACTTGACACTAATGCTCTACCATCCCACCTCGTTTTTCTCATATTCCTTCTGACATCCATTCACCTGATGTCCTGGTGGGGACAAGTATCATGCTCTTCTTTTCCACCATGATTTTCTTATATATCTTCCGGTCTCCTTTCACCTGACTCCCCGATGGGATGTGTCTCATGCTCTGTCATTACACCTTAGTTTACTCATATTCCTTCCGAGCACCTTTCACCTGGCGCCCTGACGGGGACGTGTATCATGTTCTAACATTTCACTTCGGTTTTCTAATATTCCTTCTGACATCCTTTCACCTGGCATCATAGCAGGAATGTGTATCATGCTCTGCGCACATTCGAACCAAGTAATCTGAACCAGAGGTATCTCGCAAACTACTCATCATGGAAGAACATAGATGCTGACGTGTATCGTGAAACATCTGCGAAGAGTGACGTGAAGTCTAACTACCTATTTTCTAAAGACCCCAATGACCTGGTTGATAGACTATGGCTGTTGGTTACATTGCAGAGAATTTGACATCTTTCTGTCGGCAAAGAGATAAATTCGCTTATTGACTAACTCGAAGCTAAAGGCTTTATTGAATGACATCTCATGTATGTGTATGATTTGTTTATAAATATAAATAAATAAAAACATAAAAATAAATGTTTTTTTCATATTTTTTATCGACTAAGAAATGTACCTACTGCTATTTGTTTATAAATTACTGAGAGGTTGCAAGTGACTGTCTTGCTACAGTACTTCNACTAAGAAATGTACCTACTGCTATTTGTTTATAAATTACTGAGAGGTTGCAAGTGACTGTCTTGCTACAGTACTTCCAACTCACTTCCCGATGAACAACAAACATTATCTTTACACTTCTTGCTATGTCTATTCAGACTATCGCTGCGGGCGAAAATGGCTACTTTCATGTCGTCGCGATGTAAGGAGCAAATCTTCAGNTATGTCTATTCAGACTATCGCTGCGGGCGAAAATGGCTACTTTCATGTCGTCGCGATGTAAGGAGCAAATCTTCAGAGTCCCTTGCTGTTGACGATGCAGTTACAGATGGTAAGTCTTCAACCAATGATTCCATCTTTACATTGTGACAACGTACGTGATCGTGGCAGATGCTTTTACACGATTATCATGGTATGATGGTTGGTGTTGTTCGTCTCGGGTTGTCCTAGCATGACCTGCTTATTACCTACTGATTAAGGTCTGACTGGCTGCTAGTATTTGAGATAAACATACATTGAGTATGGTCATGTACGAAAAAATTTATAGAGATATAGTTCATTACGATTTTTATGTATATATATATATATATATATATATATATATATATAATACAGAAGTTTTTGAATTGCATGTCATGTTGTATTTTTAATTGTGAAAATATCGGTCTCGCTATAGGGTTTTAACCTGCGGTACCTTATTTTCAAGGAAGATGCACTCTCTCCGGTGCCATCAGGATACATGAGTTATTTCCTTTAAACAGCATGTAGCAGTGTCGTCTCTCTTGCATGACAAATGGTTTGAATGTATGTTGTTTCGTATGTGTTTACATTACTAACACTATAAATGCTATGTATTCAAATAAGTACATGCATATATTTCGTATTTAAAACTGGATAAATTGATACCTTGTAATGTAAAACTGAATTTCTCTCGTAAAGGGAAGTGTATGTGTGTGACCGTGAAGCCTGACGCAACTCTCTCTCGGCCAGTTTTCTGTGTCATCCATTCGACTTGCCGAGACCTGCATGGGGCTCGCATCGGCGGCCGACCATTTGTGCTACTTCACATATTACCTGTTAGTTGAGCGCACAACGACTGTCGCGTCGGATGTGTTATGCTGCTAGTGTTGTACTCTGAATGCGATGGTTTCGTTTCAGTCGGTTTGTAAGGAAGTTGTCTGCTATTCTGTTGTACTGACCAGGATTGTCTGGTATTTTATAGCATCGTTTAACATACAGAGTACAGTCCACGATGCTTGTGTAATATGTAATTGCAATTGTTGGCGAGTGTTTATAACTATTTTCTCTTACTTTTTTTAAATATCTGTTTGCATTAATGTGTAGTATTGTTTACCTTATCACATCTGTGCTTTTTGGCTTCGCAAAAGTTTTTTTTGACTAACATGAGGTATAGCACACCATGCTCGCACAATATACATAGGTTGTTAAAAGGTTATAACTATTGCATTAATAATTATTTTTTTGATCTGTTTGCATCAGCACACTACATTGAAAACATCATANAAAAGGTTATAACTATTGCATTAATAATTATTTTTTTGATCTGTTTGCATCAGCACACTACATTGAAAACATCATAGGCATGGGAGATAGCTAAGAATCTCTTCGTCCTGCTAAAGATAGACAGGTAGGTGTCTGTATATGGATTTTATTTTGTGTTCTACATATGTGAGGAGGAATTCTTTGGGAAGTATGCCAACTTGGTATCTGAGTACTGTAAGTGATTTAATTTTTTCTGTTTGACATGATATCTAATACAATTATATGACCACTATAAGAACATCCTATCATTCTCACAATGTATTCNTTTTTCTGTTTGACATGATATCTAATACAATTATATGACCACTATAAGAACATCCTATCATTCTCACAATGTATTCTCGACGACGAGAGAATGAAGTTCTGAGTGATGCATGGTGGTACGAACTACTTTAACAGACCTTAACGTGAATAAGGTAGGCAGAAGCGATATCGTCTACCAACACCAGTTTATTCGAAGCATTATTTGGAATAGTTATGCTTGATGTTATCAAACGAAATAAATTGTTAACTTGCACTGTATAACTGAATTACTCTCATAAAATAGCATGCATGTGTAATATGTGATTGGGAAGGTTGATAAGTGCTTGTAACTATTTTCCTTTTCACTTTTTTTTTTTTAAATATCAGTTTGCATCAGTGTTATTATTATCGTTCCCACACTTCACAACAGAAATATCTTCGCCTATTATAACATTTAGCGCACGATGCTCACACATATGTATTTTTCGGTACATGTGAAGAAATATTTACTTTTATAATCATTTCTTTTAACAATGTTTGTCTCAGTGCATAGCTGTGCCGCGTCTCTCTTGCGCGACTTATGGTTTAAATGTGTGTTGTTTCTAATGTTCTTATGATTCTGCTAATATATAATTTATATATATTCAAAATATGTACATATATAAATATAGTATTTAAAACATGATGATAGTTGATCGTGTAAGTCGGTCGGGTTTGGATGTGTTCCTCTGCTAGTGTTGTGAGAGTTAGAATTTCACTTAATGTGAGGGTTTAGTTTCAGTCGGTTCGTATGGAAGTTCGCTGCTATGCTGTTGTACTGGCCAGGATGGTCTGGTATTGTATAACATCGTTTAACAAACAGCGTACAGCACTCGATGCTTGTGTAATATGCAATTGTGCTGGTTGATAAGTTTTTATAACTATTTTCCCTTAAATAGTCATGCTTGATGTATTCAAACGAAATAATTTGTTAACTTGCACTCTATAACTGAATTGCTCTCGTAATAGAGCATGCTT
This sequence comes from Clitarchus hookeri, assembly GCA_002778355.1. Taxonomy (NCBI): domain Eukaryota; kingdom Metazoa; phylum Arthropoda; class Insecta; order Phasmatodea; family Phasmatidae; genus Clitarchus; species Clitarchus hookeri. The sequence goes on along the minus strand of NQII01000084.1, from coordinate 397,606 downwards.
GTGTAATATGTGATTGGGAACATTAACAAGTGCTTACAAATATTTTCCTTTAAATTTTAATTTTTTATAGTAGTTCGTTCCCACACTTCGCAACGGAAATTTCTTCACCTGTCATTACTTACAGCACACGATGCTCACACACATGTGTTTGTCGGTACACGTGAATAACTATTTACTTTTATAATTTTTCTTTATATTTGTTTGNCGATGCTCACACACATGTGTTTGTCGGTACACGTGAATAACTATTTACTTTTATAATTTTTCTTTATATTTGTTTGGCTCAGTGCGTAGCAGTGTCGTCTCTCTCCTGAACGACTAATGGTTTAAATGTGTGTGTTGTTTCTTATGTGCTTATTGTTCTGTAATCTCTAAATGATGCGAATTTAAAAATGATTATATATATATATAGTATTTAAAACATGATAAATTATTAGATCGTACTGTACAAGTGAATTTCTCTCGTAAAGGAAAGTGCATGTGTGACTCGGCTGGTCTGTCACTCTGGAGCCTGACGCATCTCTCTCTTGGCTAGTGTTCTGTTTTGTCCCTTTGCTTGTCGAGACCTGCACTGTGCTCGCGCTGGCTGACGGCTGGCTGGCTGGGGAGAGGAACTACAGTTTAATGATGTTAGTTAATCGTGCGAAGTCGGTCGGGTCGAATGTGTTCCTCTGCTAGTGTTGTGAGTATTAGTTGCTCACTAAATGCAAGGATTTCGTTTCAGTCGGTTCGTACGAAAGTCATTTACTATTCTGTTGTACTGGCCAGGACGGTCTGGTATTGTATAACATTGTTTAACAAACTGTGTACAGCACTCGATGCTTGTGTAATATGTAATTGTGCTGGTTGGTAAGAGCTTATAACTATTCTCCCTTTACATTTTGTTTTTATATCTATTTGCATCAGTGTGTAGTAGTGTTGCCTTATCGCACCTGTGCTTATCGGCTTCGCAGAACTATTTTTTTCGACTAACATGATGTACAGCAAACGATGATCGCGCAATATACATAGGTTTTTAAATGCTGATAACTATTAGTTTTATAATTATTTTTATATCCGTTTGCATCAGTATGTTGCATTGACGTCTCTCTTGGTTGACTAATGGTGTAAATGTTTGTTGTTTTATGACACGCAAAGAAAAACTGTCTTTACAAGTCGTATAATACGTATCGCAATTGTATTGTATTCATTTTTGTGGTTGGTACTTGTGATCATTCGTTCTTTCTCAAGTCGACATGCATTCTAGCTTTTTACTAAACTTCTTGGTGTGATATCAGCACTGATATAACTATTATGGACTGTAGCTCCATCGAGGTTTTTTTTTATAATTGCGCTTAAGACATACTTGAAACTTGCGACCTTTTTCGTTGTCTGGGGTGATGCCTATGTTTTGAATTTGGTGACTGGATCTTAAAAGTAACGGAAATTATGGCTAACTATGCTCAGAAGTACGCAATGAGAGCCTCTTGCAGTCAATCAGTGACAAGACTCTTTCGAGAGCCTCGCATAGCCAATCAGTGAAAAGGGTAAAAAGGGAAATCCAAGGAAGATCACAGGAATGCAAGAGCATGATTCATAACAGGTAGGTCGGAATGCGAGAGTATGAAGTTGGAACATCTGGTAGGAATGTGAGAGCATGCAGTAGGGCTCACGATCGACATCACCGTCGGCCGGGAATGCGAGAGCGCGAAGTAGGGATAACTATCAGGAAGGAATGCAAGAGCATAAAGTAGCGAAATTCCACCTAGGCAAACCGGGTTCAATCCCCAGCGGCGCCGCAGCTCTGGAAGTTTCGCACGTGGGAATTGTGCCGGAAGATGCCGCTAGTTGGGGGTTTCCTCGGGCATCTCCCGTTTCCCCCACCCATGCATTCCGGCGCTGATCCATACTCACCTCGCTTCACCCTCATCAGTTGTCAAGACCACGATGTTATTAACCACCCAAACTTCACTTCTCTTACAAAGTTGGGAATTACACTACGCACTTGATTCTTTCATTAACAAGTGCAATGCATNCAACTCGACACGACGAGTCGTTTGCTATTTGTAGTTTCTCTCTCTCTCTTTATATATATATATTTCTATAACTTTTGATGGATGTTATTATATACACACATTTATATTTTCTGAATAATGGAATTGCTATATTTTTGATATATATAACATTATATAACTTTTATATAAAGTCGCGGCCTGCCCAAATTTTTTTCCGAGTGATGGGATGTGTTTATCTAGTGTTTATCTATATTTATACGACATTAAACATGTTTTTCTATATGCCACAGTAGTCTTGTGGTCAGGATGCTCGGTTAACGACGTGAGTGTTGCGAGAACGATCCCGCGCGCCTCCGGCATTTTTTGCGTTCCGAAACAATCAACTATAAAAATTCCATCCCTCCTAGTGGCCTACGATAGAACTAAACTCTCAGAGCTCTCCAATACTAGCGCACCCCTGCAGGCGAAGTGATTACCAACTCAAGATGGCCGCACCAATACCAGCACTCCTAGACGCGAACAGTAGAACTTGGGATCAGCACACGCGCACTGTAGTGGCGGGTGCGAGCATTAAAGACGGCCTCATAAGGAGTGAGAGAGAGGTGAGTAGGATTGCGAGAGCATGAGGTGGAGTGGGACATGTAGGACGAAATGCAGGAGCGTGAAGTAGGGGACAAAAATCACCGCCGTCGGTACTGGCTGCCAAAATTGCCACCGTCGGGATGGAATTACAGAGCAGGAGGTTTGACTCGTGACGTTTTTCAAGATGGCTGTGGCTCGTCTCCTAATTATAATTATTTTTGTAAGATATTATAAAATAAAATAATAAAGTTCTTATGCCACATCTCACGGACCAATCAACCGATTTCCACCAAATTCTTCACACAAGTAGCACTACGGTAGACCATGTATTCTTAAGTGTTTTAAGTAGCTGAGACACTTATTTTCAAAATGATGGCCCTGATAATATTTTAGGTTAGTAAACCTCATCATTCAAAACATTAGACTGAATATATCCAAAGATAGTGATCCGAATCCTATCTCTGTAATGCACTTGAGTACACTACATTACGGTACGAGGTTTCCGAGTCCCGGGGAAGACACGCATTTATTTGTAATTGTCTCAATACTGTTGCATATGTCTCTGGTTTAATCTCTAAAGATATTACTGTTAAAAAATATGGCAATGTATACCTATCATCTAAGCTTTTAAAAACTTCATAAAAAAATTGTACCCATGTAGAAGAAAGTAGGCTCATTAGTTATATCAGCAAGTTCTTGTTTTATTTATAGCCGATACTTCGTCAGACAAGGATAGGACACGAAAATTAATACGTAAACCGTCGAACTATGGGTGCAATTTTGACACTGGTTCACTTTCATGGTGTTGTTACATCTGTAGTGCTGGATAGTATATTCACGGTTTCTTCCCATTTTAACAATCAACCCTTTGAAAAATCACCCTATGTATGACGCGTTTAGTTCTTTTCTAAATATGCCACGTATTACAAGCGTTTTATACACGTGTTAATATAAAAGCACCCTTTTTTATACTTAAATTGAGCTTTTACTTATAGTTTATTTATAAATTATAATATTTCATTTATATTTAAGACGAATAAATACAAGGAGAAAAAAGCGGTGTTGGTAACGCCTGGTAAGAAATAGTTCTTATGCAAATAATATTACATTCACTGCGCATAATAATGTGCGTTGTCACTTAGGTGTAATTTTTTATACTTGGTCAAGCTTCGTTTGTATAAGGCGGAGGAATTTCCTGGAAATATAACTTTAGCAGGGCTTCAGAAAAGGTTTGAAGTATCCGTGAACAGCCTATAGTTAATATTATGGCACAGGAAGTGCAGGCTTACATTGTGGAAGATCAGAATAAGGCAGTGTTAGTTTGGTACGTGAGAGACCTCTGCTTAGCTGAAAGTGCGGCACTGTTAAGCTACACATATAAAAAATATGTTTAAAAAAGTTTCCTCTAGTTTACGCGTCTCACCACGCTTGTAATACTGACTTCACAAGAACTGAGTCCGCAGCGGCAAGCGGAACCCAGTCTCTCCAAACACGGCATAGCTGCACAGCTAGTTTGTTATGTACGAGCCGTGAGCGGACCGCTTCACTTACTGCCAGCTGTGCCGGGCAGTTGTCGGCCAGCTAAGAGTTCACCGCCAGATCAACACCTGCGTCATGCAAACTGCCTGCAATAGTTCCCGAGTGGTGCTCTCGCCTAGCTGGCAGTTTGCTAATCGCATCTCGCCGCACCTGGCTGGTAGGGGTCACACGTTGTCTTCGTCGAACTAAGATTTATTCTGCTCAGTTTGGGAACTATTTTAGTTTGGTAACTAAAATTTTTCGCCTCCAGGGTGCACTAGGGTCGCACGTGTACCGGATTTTTTCGTTTTTTTTGTATGTAAGCAAATGGGATAATTGCAATTTTCATGAAATAAATATAATTGTTAAAATCTTCCGATTTGTTTTGTGTTAGAACCTACACAAATAATACATTTTATTGTTCGCATTGAATTGGAAACGTAACGAAATATGTTCACATGTTTTTAGTATTCTGTCATGAAAGGGATTTAGCAAGATGTTGGCTTACGCAATAATTTTATTTAAATATGACAATTGAATAAAAAAAAATCATGAAATGGATAAAAAAAATACTATTTTTAAGGTTTTACTGCAAAATTTCCTTAAGGGAAAGGAGAAAAGTACCTACAAAGTTCTTTTCGATGATAGATCTATTATTTCACACATAAATTTATAACGTGTTTCCATTTAAATAAGCTTACTTCTGAACTATCAGTGTCTAATACACTCGTATTTATATTGTTTACTGGTTTTATTGGTTTACTCTTGTAAACGCAATTAGGAAGGCGTGAATCATAGTTACGAAAGAAGATAATAAAGTTTTGACTGGGGCAAGTATATATTACAATTCCAGCTAAACACTAACTTTTACACACAAATGATATAATTTCTCCTTTTTACCGCTGTGGCCTCTTCGGAACACCAGCGCACCTTACGGCGGAAATTTTCTCTATGCCAAACTCTCTCATAAGAAATCTTGCTGTGTTCCTAACCTGAGTAGAATAAACCTTGGCCGAACTCACTTTCCTTTAGAATTTGTACGCGGAAGTCACCCTGAAAGTGAGAAATTTATGATTATCTTTACTAACTGTTATGTAATGAATCAAATCGGCACCATACTCTGAAGTGAGATGTTTGGAAATGTTCATATTAAGTAACTGGACGGACATTCGCCTGGAAAGAAATTAAGTGGGTTGTAGAAAATCACATGAGAAAATCATACTCATTACAGACAGATGGGATCGAACCCAGGACCTCAGAATGCCACTCAAATGTTGGCATACTTCCATAAAACGAACTTTCTCAATTACTTAAATATTTGATTAAGAACGTGATTTGACTGTGAAAAAAATTATATATATTTATTATTCTCAACACTCCAAAAATTAAATCGAATTAGGTTAGTTGAGGACACGATTGAGAGAAGGCAAGAATGAAAGAGAAAATACAAGAGCATTCTGATAATTGTCACAGTTGATATATCATTAGAATCATATCATCCGTATGAAATTACACCTATAACAATTTTGCCAAATTTCTTGAGACCAGAAATTGCAAATCTTGCATGGGTAATAAATATGGAGAGATTTATAGACTAAGTGATCAAATAATTTATTGGTCACGTAACTTATTGCAATGACATCGTCTCCCACTTCGGAGAAACTGTAAAATGTGCTGAGTTAATAACGCAATTGTTTATCTGAAAAATCCCACGATTTGCGTTGTGTAGGCTCGAGGAGCGGTGGTCACTTGTTTCACTCTTGCTTTCATACTACTCGTACGCTGTTTGTGTTCCAGGACTAGATCAGTCTACGTTGGCGGAGAACTTCAGGAAACAACAGGCTCTGGTAGAGAAAGGAAAGTACACATTACCACGCTTGCAGTCCCCTTTCTCTCCAATCTGTCCGTCGCGTGGATAATTCGTACAATCACCTGCCTTGCTCGAGAACGTCACTTCTCGCACTGGAGCAACTCACGTCGTTGTTACGTCGTGGCTTGTTCACAAGTGCCTCGTGTAGCTTGCATTGCCACCTCTGACTCCAGTGTTTTGGAAAGGTGTGGGATGAAGACTGCCCAGCCGTGCGCAGTTTCCTTTCAGAGAATGGCCGTGTGGGAGGACGAGAAATTTCCTGCTAAAGATGAAACTGACTGAATGTGAATACTCGCTGTTCACGTAGATGCAGAGAAGAACACATGCCCTCACATCTGTGAATTACACGCTTCAATAATAAGGGGATTCCCATACGGATACTGTTGCAGATATGCCAGTAGCTTGAGTTGTTTCTCCCATGTCTTCCTCTGACTTCATTTCGTTGTTTCTTCCCTCTCATACCATCTCACCGGATGCCTTACCCAAGGTTGTCTTGAAAGTACTACGGAAATTGTATTTACACCCATACCATCTACACGAAGTTCATGACTTGAGTCGTGCTAACTTGTCACCTGACGTATTCAATGAGTGGTTACTGCAGCGCTGTTTGTTCAATCCCCACTTTTCTGCGTAAGTACTTTTCACCGGTGAAGCCTGTTTCATGTTTAAAGTTGGAATAGGCCTCTGTGGACCGGTATGAATCACTGTGCTACAATTGTGAGGAGCCATCAAGTAAGATTATTATAGGAATGTTTAGCGTTGCTACTATACAAAGTTGGGAACTTCCATATGCATTTGGGGCCGCGGTGGCGTACTGGTCAGACTAATCGCCTCCCACCTACGCGAAACGGGTTAGATTCCCGGCGGGGTCACTCCCAGATGCTCGTATGTGGGAATAGTACCGAACGATGTCGCTGGTCGTTTCCTCTCGACGTTAAGAGCCGCTCAAATCTCTCCGCTCCACTCTATACGCATTTAACTATTTCCTGAGCAAATGGATGTATGGGGAAAAAAACTTCACCGTTTGCTCTCTTCAACTACATGTATACAATTATGTGGGAAATGTGAGAATAATTTCTTATAGTCTTGGATTATGTCTTGGTTGATGTTCGTCGATACACGTGGTTCAACATGATGAGACCCCAGCGCATTTTGCAAATGGTACTCGTTAATATTTAAATCAGACTTCTCTGAAAAGTGGCCAGGAAGGAGGTCCTGTTTCCGTGCCAGCTCGTTCGCCAGATCTGATCTCATTTGATTTTTCTTTGTGGCATCATATAACAAATCTTGTCTACGAGACGCTTATAGAGAATGAAAAGCATCTCTTTAAAAAATCCTATCTTCTTCTGACATCCTTATATCGATTATAACGACTCTAGGGATATTTGACCAGATACGACAGAGATTACTGCAGTATCATACTTGAATAAAAGTTGGATTAAACTACTGCAATTTTAAATTTAACCTTCGTAGCTTGATTGTAACAAATGTATTGAAGCTACAAACAAAGATATTTCGGGGTTTCTTATTCTATTTTATTAGGAATCCCAAAACGGTTTAAATTTAAAACTTTTGTCTAAAATGTTTCCGGACCAGGGTACCTTATCACAACCTTAGTTATTGCACATCTCCATTATCCCTGAAAGTTTGTAACATCATGCAAATAGCCTGTATATAGTTTTCTCTGGGCAATACGAGATCTTAGCTCCTATTCTTCTTTGGCATATCTTGCACTGAAATAAAATAGAAATATTTGCGGCGTCAGATATATCTAAACAAAAATGCGTTACTTTGGCAAAATATATGCTCTCAAAGCTGACAAACTTTCAGATAGACTGGCATTGCCATTTCTTTGTTTAACTAGATTGTCTTCCAAAAATATGTGGATTTCAATTAACGTTTTTAGAATTAACGTATGCCCTACGCTATACGAAAGGTTGTCAGGGGCGCAGTTCGGCAAACCTAGCGCTGAATAACTTAGGGAATAACTTGAATCAATTCTGGGGAATAGTACCAAAGGCGCTCGGAAGTCGTGCAAGTGCCACAGAGCTCCAGAATTCGTGCGGAACTAGGATGTTTGAAAACGGCCAAGAAATTAATTCGTATGCTGGAGTTTCACTGGAATAGTACTAGGAAAAGTTATTGCCTCAACATTTATTTACGGCCCTGCTTAACTCCAGTTGTAGATACAGATCGTGTATAAAAACTATTCTGCGTTTTTGTAGGAAACTAAGTTTTCTTTGGTTTAGGGAATTTTTCATAAAATCTGCTTGGTCGTAATTTTATTTTACATGCATAATTCTCACAATTACTAATATTTACGACATATTGGAACTTTAAAAATTCACGTATATTCGAAATTTGAAATTAAAAATTTCTCTAACATAAAAATGTTTTTATTGGTGATAAGTCGTTGTCCAACTCGTTCCTTCAATAACACGAGTATTATAAACGGCAAAGACAGATACCCACTGAATGTCACTGATATTACGAAAATTAAGATTCTAGTGAATTCCTCTAGCCTGGGCACTGATTTCTCACGAATTCAACTGATTCACCAATCAGTGGAAACGTGTTTACGGAATTTTCGATATATTGGACTGATTAAAGTAATCTATTCAAGTGTCACAATTACTCCGCGGCTGTAGCTGCTGTAAATATTCTCAACGCTTCAGATTCTAGAACTGGCTGACCATGGAACACACCATTTTCCAACAAATGGAGAGGCAGATGCTCTCACCAATCTCTGCAGGCTCTAGCATAGTAACAATGGGGCCACCTATGAAGAAATTGCCTGGAGTCAGAGCGATTAGGTGTGACGTGTCAGTTGAATTCTGGGTAAGAGGTCTCGAGTTAGAAAGTGCTCACATGTGTACAGACAATTGCACTGAGTCATTGAAAATCGTTCTAGGTCTGTACAAACAGGATAAGCATTCCTTGTTACTAGTATCAGGTCACGACATTCATAGTAAGGGAAAACATACTGGTTGCTCTTCCTATGGAGGATATATCACATGTCTATTAACAGGAATCTGGGGTGGGAGCCGTATGTTCTCGTCATCTGTGAAGCGTGACGTGAAACGATGCTAGGATGGAACAGCGACGGCGGTACAACGGGAGCGTCCTGAGAAAAGCCACCAGTCGTCAACACGAGCCCTGTTCTGCAAACGAAGGTCCAGATTGAGGTATCGAGCCCGGGTTATCGTGGTGGGAAACCTCCGTCCTGAACGCCTCATCACGGCCCGGCGTCCTGCAGTTGACTTCCACGACGTCAGAATTTTTTTTCAACACGTCTTCAAATAAATAATAAATTGTGAAAACATCTACTTATGCGTTTATACCTAAACTGACAAATTGAGGTAGAATTTTTTTTCATTTGCGGCCAAATTTTTCCCTACGTTTATGTAAATTGCAAATTTGCTTTAAAAAAAAAAGTTACATGCGTTTACTGTGTATTAACCTTAACCTATCGACATTCCTTCCTATATTAAATATAAACTATTGTAATGGCGTAAAAAAACACGATTTTCTTAAAATAATTTATGTGATTTGATTTTTAACGTATAGTGAACTTATGATACGCGTTTAATAAAAACAGCAATAACAAAAATACTAATAATAATCTAAAGCTGTTTTTAAATCTGACTACCAAAGATAACTGTTTTCTATACCCTAGACCGACACACTTAAAACTGTTTTCCTTACTTCTTCAATTCAAAAATTATTATATTATAGAATATAGTGGGCTCTGAACCAAATGGACTGAGTTAGGTCGACCGCTGAGCTACAGTTATCGCTGTCCCTGTCTACTTGCCATATAGGCACAGATTTTAATAGAAACCAAACCGTACTATGCGATAGGGTAGCCGACCGCCGTGGCACAGGTGGTTGCGTGTCGGCTTACGCGAAGTGTTCCGTGTTCGAGTCTCAGTTAAGTCATGGACGCCGATTTGTGTTTGTCCCAATGGTGGTGTGCGAGTCACTGACCACGAGAATTGTCACTGAAAATGAAAAGAGCCCCTGAAACTCTAACTGAGTTCATACTGTGAAAACGTTATAGAAAATGTACGTGACTCGCATCGCGACCAGCTTCATTCGAGTTGGGTCTGTTTCATCTCCCTTTGAGAAGAAAGCTGACTCAGTTCTTCGGCTTGAACCTTCCTCAGTTACTTACCCACAGCGGCCTGCGGTGGTGTAGTGGTAAAACTATTCGCCTCCGACTATGGCGAACCTATTTCGACTCCCGGTGAGGTCACACCATGATCTTCACATGTGGAAAACGTGGCGGACGTTTCCGTTGTCTAGTTGGCTTCCTCCGGGTACTCCTGTTTCTCCCACCATTGCATTCCGGCACTATTTTATCTCTGGTTTGCTTCACCGCCATCGGCGTTGAACACTTCAACTGTTGAGCGCTGCTCATATCTCACACTTCACCCCTGTTACTCATTAGTTTAAACTCCTAGTTAGCCTCTAAGGAAATGAATATTATGTTATTTCACGTAAAATCACCTGTTTAGGTAGTCGCTTAGCTGGAGGTATTTTGTGTGTCTGAGGCGTGGAAGCATGGAAGCACTAAGGACGGCCCAGGTATGATCATCACGCCTTATCGTAGTCTCTACGCTCGTCACTTGACTGGCGTGCAGTCTTCCCGTCGGTAGCGCTACTCTAAGAGACTTTCAGCGACGACCATATCATTTTATGACATTATACTAAAGATAAATGTGTGCTAGATTTCTATCTTTTTAAAAATTCTGCACACGGAGCCGGCGAAAACATAAATTTTGACCATTTTCACTCGAAAGAATATTGGCTCTACAGAAAAATTTAAAACCAGAAGCTAGCATACACATGTGAAACGTTTTATAAAAGTTATTTATAAAAATACATTATTCACGCAGGTTTAGCAGTTTTTGAATAATTTTTTTTTTGCCAAAGCTCTGCACATTATTTGGCGGCGTGGGCAGGTGACTCTAAGTTAAATTTGATGTAAGGATATCAAATAAAAATATGTATCCTAGTACGAAATAGTATATGAAAGATTCTGACTACGTGGAGCAATTTTGCTTGTCTGTTAGGCATAAGGACGATAACATTTAGGGCACGTGCATCAAATGCTGCGTCATCTTCGTGCGCAAGGCACAGAATCGACGATTTTCTGTGCTCTGGTGAGCGCCATGGGACTTTAAGTGATAAATTAGATGTATAACAGCAAATATAAAGATACGCTTCACGTATAGTAAGTATTTTAATATTTATATACCAGGACTTCTGCGCAAAAATTGTTATAAACCTTCTATTTCAATGATTTTCACGCCAAACTGAAATGTCTCCGAGCGCTATTCATAAGCAAACCCGTTAAAAAAAATGTTAACTCTTTTAATGGAAGCAATGTTAATACTGTCGTGATGAACTGTGTAGACTAGATTATTAAGCTCGTGTACAAAACGTTGGAGAAGTACCACGAATTCTAGGCAGACTCGCGTTTGCGAAGAAGACGGCTGCTGGCAAGCTGGCTGACCCTGGAAACCTAATTATGCCGCGAGTGGCAGAACAAACAGGTCATTTATCTCGGTGACGGGCTGTGCGGAGGGGGTAAGGAGGAGAGAGGCCACAATGGTAATATCAAATCTTGGCTTCCATCTGCCATTAGAAGGAAGATAGTATGTGGCGCGGTGCCCACGCCCCTCCGCGGGAGGGGGCACCCCGCCCCGGCGGTCGGGAACAATGTGGCGAGGGAAGGCGGCGATAAACGGCGGTAGTCATTACGGCGTCCACCCACGCGGCAAGTCAATCACTGCTCGTCAGCGGCGGCCGCGGGGCGCAGAGGTGGTCCCATCTTCCCCACTAGAACCCCACCCCGGACCGGGGATGTCTTGTCTGCTCGAGGGCGATTTTCCCTCAATGTTAACAGTTTGGCAAAGGTAACATTTTCGCCACTAGGTACGCTCTATTGCCGCACGTGTACTAGATTTTGTCTATTTTATACCTTAAATACAGTCTGATATCAATAATCATAAACTAAACATAAACTAACTTCGTAAGTAAGTAAAATCTTTTTCTTGTATAATGAACGCAGTTAAAATTTTTAATTCAAAGTTAGCTTTTGGAACACTGCACCCCTAGTGGCGGAAATTTTCCCTCTACCAAACTCTCCCATAAGAATTTCGTTTCGTTCCTAACCTGAGTAGAATTAACCTTACCCCTGTTTCACTTCTTCATGTCGTATTACGTTAGGCCCGGCTCACAATGCGAAGTCGCCAGTGGGAAATAAATTGCCATTACTCATATACGTGTGTTCACAATGTGCAGTCAGCAGTCGAGCAGTCTGCAGTTCAGAAGTCGGATATGGATAAACTTTGTCTCCGACTGCTCGACTGCCGACTGCAGGTATATTTGAACCAATCATGTGCGATGATACCTCATCACGTGATGTAAACAATATTGAGCTCGTGGTCCTCAATATTTCCAACACGTGCACGAAATTCTTTTACTCTATCAAACATATAATAATTTATATCCGTGGAAAATAAATATAAAATCTTTATATAAGGGTGCGTGCTTTCACAACGCAGTCAATTAGCGAGTTTTCGTGCTACAGTAACTGTAATTAAGGAAGTAATTTCTGTGCCCGACGATTCGGTTGTCTTTCAAAGAAAACATTAAAGTTACTTTTGTGTTAATATTATAATGGCCTGATGATAAGATTTTGCCCACGTGGACTATTTGTTTTAATTTTGGCCACTCTCAGACATTTTTAATATTTACAGCCTTTATTTTCATATTGGTATCCATTTATTCGTAGATGTTTATATCAAATAATTTTCTACATTTTATCGCTTTTTAGTAATACAATTTTCAATTTTGCGGTACCTTCGACAATGTAAAATATGTACCAAATTGCAAATAACTATAACCTATAAATATTCATAAAAATTGCTGCCTGACAAGCTCTAAACTACGCATTGAGCATGGTTTCGACTGCCGACTGCCTACTGGTGACTATGGATTGCTGACTGCCGACTGCGCATTGTGAATAAGGCCACTTCTGCAGTGCGCTAAATGCGCAAACGAGTCGTCCCGTTCCTGTATAGAGGCGCACCTGTGTACATCATACGCCACTATACTTCCGGCAAAATTGCATGTGGGCTGGAGAAGATATGGTTAGTGCACTGACGTCACGTTGGTGTGAATTGCTGGCGGTAACGTGCCACAAGTTGATTGTTAGGTCGAAATGCTAAAATATGTTCAATGGTGTCGTAGGCGTGTGTCTAGAAGATGCATTTATGCTGTTTTTAGTATAGTTAAGCAACCTTACGTATACAATGTACATTGAAATATTTACGTACGCAAAGTAAGGTTAAGGTGTGAGAAGATTGTTTACATTTTTTGCAGTTTCTTTGTTTTCAACTACTGGTGAATTAGGCGTACGGTTGTTGTTCCGTTACCTTGCGCACTCAAGAATGTCTTTTATAATGGAATAACGCCGCAAAGGTTTTCTAGCAGCTGCATTAATGCAGAAAACGGAGCAGAGCCCCATTCATAAATTTCCCACCAGTTTGTTTGAGGACAAAACATCTGTACTCAATGTTCGTCTGTGTCGTCATCGTTGGGTCGTCTAGAATGGTTTGCGTGTATTTGTATATACTATCTTGTATTTATTGCTCGTTCGTTACTGTCTTGTATTGTTCGGTTTCGTTTAGCTTGGAAAAACTTTTAACTGAATTCCTGCTGAAATTTTTTTTATATTTTAAATATACATTGAAAATAGATAGTCTTGGTTTGTTTTCTTGTATGTTTTAAATGGCATCCTCTGTGTTTTCATTGGCAACACAACTCTGAAATAGCGTATGCCGAAGAAATTTTTCACTTAAGCATGTACTCCCATTGCAAGTATCATTCAAAGATAATTCCCACCACAAATTTTATTCAGAAAAGGCATATACATATTAGGCTTTGACATTCTTTAATTGTTGCAACTTCATTGGTTTTATTATATTTCAACTGGCAAAGACTGGACTATAATATGAGATTTAACATTATGTAGGTAGGGAGGGAGGTAGTGTGGTTTAACATCTTGCCAACAGTAAAGTGTTACGAGGTGTAGTCAGGCACTTAGCTGAGCGCCCTGCCTGATCACACCTTCACTTACACTGAAGAGCCAAAAAAACTGGTACATCTGCTTATCATCGTGTAGGACCCCCACGAGACGCAGAAGTGCCGCATGGACTCGACTAATGTATGAATGTATCCAGGAGGCAATTCACACCATGAATCCTGCAGGGCAGTCCACAAATCCATCGGAGTGCGAGGAGGTGGAGATCTCTTCTGAACAGTACGTTGCAAGGCATCCCAGATATGCTCAATAATGTTCATGTCGATTTAGGTGGCCAATGGAAGTGTCTAAAGTCAGAAGAGTGTTTCTGGAGCCAATCGGTAGTAACTCTTGACGTGCGGGATGTCGCATTGTCCTGCTGGAATTGTCCACTTCCGTCGGAATGCACAATGGACATGAATGGGTGCAGGTGATCGGACAGGATGCTTACGTATCTGTCACCTGTCAGAGTCATATCTAGACGTATCAGGGGTCCCATTTCACGCCAACTGCACACGCCCCATACCATGACAGAGCCTCCACCAGCTTGAACAGTCCCCTGTTGACATGTAGGGTCCATGGATTCATGAGGTTGTCTCCACACCCGTACGCGTCCATCCGCCCGATCCAATAAGAAACGAGACTCGTCAGAACAGGTAACGTGTTTCCAGTCATCAACAATCCAATGGCGGTGTTGGTGGGCCGAAGCGAGGCGTAAAGCTTTGTGTCGTGCAGTCAACAACGGTACACGAGTGGGCTTTCGGCTCCTATTGCCCATATCAATGATGGTCCGTTGAATAGTTCGCACGCTGGCACTTGTTGATGCCCCAGCATTGAAATATGCACCAATTTGAGAAAGGGTTGTACGTCTACGTTTAATGATTCTCGTCAGTCGTCGTTTGTCCCGTTCGTTCACGACCTTTTTCCGGCCGCAGCGATGTCTATGATTTGATGTTTTACCAGATTCCCGATATTCACGGTACACTCGTGAAATGGTCGTACGCGAAAATCCAAATTTGACCGCTACCTCGGAGATGCTACGTCCCATCTCTCGTGCGCCGACTATAACACCACGTTAAAACTCACTTAAATCTTGATAACCTACCATTCTAGCAGCGGGCAACCGATCTAGGAACTTTGCCAGACGCTTGTTGTCTTATATAGGCGGTGCTGACCGCATAGCGTTACTCTGATTGGTTCCATACTTCTGTTATTTGCATACGCACGCCTATACCAGTTTTTTTTGGCTCTCCGGTGTATTTATTTAGGACACGGGGTGTGATGGCTGAAACTAGTTATGAAATTGAAAACCACAGAAACCCCCTCCACCGGTCAGTAAACTGGGACAACGCAGCCGATATAGGGCAATGTTGTCCGTGGGTGGTGTCTTTTGTCGTCGGGCCATTGGAACGAGAAGACCACTGAATATGGGTGTGTCCGGCCGTTGACTTGCGCCATATTAATCAGCCTCCGGAATCATGAACAAGGTGGGGACTCTGCAATTAAGCTTTACTCAAAACCTGGTTGGTTAAATCTTTATAAAATAATATCATTTAATCTTTCAGTATATTTGTATAGCTCCCCCCGTTCATATTCAATCATATTTATATTGGAATAATATTGTACAACCTTAATGTTAAATAAACTTATTTTATATAGTGTTCCTTGCATAACTCTTATCAATAACTTGTTACGCCCCTATATCCCCGTTATGGATAAATATCAACAAAATGTCAAAATCATAACAGATGTCATTAGAGTCGGTACTTTACGGAGGCAGATACAAAATTAATAATGGCAAACTTACTGCTCCCATCTACGTGGTGCTTGAACTGCGTTCCAGGGTGTTTGAAATACACGCTTTCCCACGAAACTTTTAAACGTGCTTCTAATGTGCTGATCTACAAAAGGAAAACACACTTCAGACGAGGGATGTTGAGTACTTTCAAAATGTCACGCACATCAGAAATACCATTTCAGAGTACACCAAAATGACTAAAAACGGCTTTTTCAAAGCGATATATCTCAAAATATACTTACTCGACAGATAGATACAAAACTACTGAAATGCCTGGCACTGAACATTCCTGCAAACTTCCCACCAAAAAAATAATAGGGTCACGGCCGAAATTGCCATAGGTAAACGCAGTGCGACTAGAACACTGCACGCTAGTTCAGAGCCTTGCGCTTAGCGGCGATGGCGTTCTCGATGATGCGCGAGGCAGTGTCGGCATTATCGCTCCTGCACTTCTCAGCCTCTAAAGCCGAAATAAAGCTTTAGGTAGGCGAGAGCCGTAAGAAAATTATTTAAGCTAAAATATATTCCCGGTAAACCAAAAATCTTGTAAGGTTGGAGCTGAAATTCTATAAATTCAATATGGCGGAGGGCAGGGCTTTCACGGAAATTATGGCTGCTAGCGTTCGTTCGCTGCCTCCTGCAGCGTCCTCAATATCTGTGATCGATAGCGCGTCATGCTAATGTCGCAGGAAGGGAAAACCATTGTTGATACTTACTTATTTCTTGAATTATTTTCCTGTCGATCCCACGTGGAGCAAATATTCCGGGACGTTGATGAGGTCGGAATTGAATAAGTGTTTACACGATACGCAGAACTCGCAGTACACTCAGTAATGATTACAAGTAAATAAGGATAAACGAAATCACTTGATTGAATAATTTATCCAACTATAGGCTTACAAATTCGCTTACTTCTTTATCAATTTAAAAATTCTGAAGAATAGCTTGAATTAGCTTTAAAATAACAAGTTGTCCACAATATATCTATTCATAATTTTCTTCACCTAATACAAAAAATAAATTCAGGTTGTAAAAAGGATACTTTAAACATACATTATCACAATTATTTATTAATACTGAAAAACTTGGAATATTTGTTCAATTCAGTGGCAATTAATTATACAGCTTTGTTTTCATGATATATTCCGAAAGCTTTTCGAAAAACATTTCTGTCATTCTCATTATTTGTGAACACCTGATGAGAGCTATTTGCCTCCCACCAAGGCTATTCGGATTCGATACCTGACGGGGGGCAACCCGATTTCTCACACACAGAGAACGTGGTGGATGTTGCCGTTGGCCGGCGGGTTTTCTCTTGGCACTCCCGTTTGCCTTTGTATTCCACTATTGCTTCATCCTTGCCTCATTTTATCCTCGCTGACGCTTAAGAGCTCACTTTAAAGTTTCGACCAAACCTCTCTCTCCCTTTCAATCTCTCACCTGATGGCAGCACGGATTTCGTCCCATAGGAATTTGTAGGACTTGTTTTACAGACCCAAACATGCATTTTAATTAAGAATCATTTATTACAAAGGCATGTGCCCTGAAGATATTTCTCCTTAAAATAATTTACTCTCTACTCACTTAAACAGGCACTAGGCCTACCCTTCGTGTCGGCTTGGTACATTCGCATTTTACAAAACCACGAATTTTAACTGGCAATGGTTATCTGCACATATATTAATTTTAATACAGAGTTTAATGTAAAGTGTTATTGAATATTACTAATACGCGTCACAATTCAGCTGTCAAAATCATTCTTACGTTTCACTGTATTATTTCCCGTGTGCAGTAATTTGAAAACTCATAAGGTGCTAACTACTAGGAGTAGGAACTTGTATTGTCACTCGGTCATCACGCCGGCTCTCAACCGCAGCGATCTGGGGTTACCCATTGTCGGCGGGTTTTATCGAGGTACTCTCATTTCCTCGACTGGAACAGTCCGCCACTTGCTCCACCCCAGGGTCTTGGTTCATTCCGCGTTACAGACAAAAACTTTGTTAGATTTGTTTTCAGAGACTATGGCAGGTCAAACTCATTGAGGAGATCGAATATTTATCATGCTGTAACAGAATATTTTGCCGATAAAGAATTTTACAGTGATTTTGTCCAAACTGAAGTTTTTCTCCAATAATATTCTTTATTTTGTGGCACTTTTGGATATTCGTAATGCAATTATGAGACTGAAAGAAGTCATTATGTCAGCAAGGGAGGGGTCTTAACCAGATAGACTCCTCCCTTATATACGGTTAAGTATGCAGGCCTACTTCTCATTTTTGTAACTAGAATCGTTTTATTAGTTTTTCTGTTAGCTTACATAATACACTTCATTATCATTAATATTTTTTACCGTTATTGTTGTTTGCCTCTTATTAATAAAATATACTAATGTCCTTTACGAGTGTTGAAACTGGTTTTAAGTTTCTCCCCTAGCTAAACGCGCAATTATTACTAATATAAAAAAAAGTCACGCTCAGTAAGTTATTAATTCATCAAATATTCAATAAACTCGTTAGTACTTGGGCCCACTGATGTTAAGAAGACACACGGCATGTAAAGCATTAGTAATAGAATTTTCATTTGAAAACTGTATGATTAGTTGAATGTGTCAAAAATACTTTTAAGAACGCTTCACACCTTTTGTTTAGCCTACCAAGTGTATGTTTTAAAAAGGGTAAAATGAGAAAAACGAGTGTTTTCAGAATAAATTTTAAGCGAAAATAGTAGAGAACAAAATAATTAACTGAATAATTATACCCAAGTTAAAATTTTCACCACTTAAAAAAGTTATTTTTGCTCTATGAATGACCTCAAGTTCGCAAGCAAGTGCACAGGGACGATGGAATATTAACCCTTGTTACAGAGCCTCATACGAAAGCAACACGACCATCTTCGAGCAAGGCAATCTATGGCGAGTAAAGTCACATGAGACTAGTTGTACCTCGTACCAGGCATGGAGATTATGATGTACCTTAATATCAAGACAATTATTTGCAAAAGAGCTAAGTAAAAATCATGTGCTTTGTATGGAAAATTAGCATGCTTACTTCCTGGAACACGGAAGTTTATAGTATTAAACAATTTTGCGTCGTCACTATCGTAAAATAAAAATGCTGTACTCGAACACTCGACTCTGCACAAATAAAATCTCGTCTAAGATAAGAAACGTTTTGCTTCAAATGGTTATGAAGGCTTAAATCGTGGATAACGATCCGAACCACAGTTCATTCGAGTTTTTGCCTCGGGGTGATATACGATTATGGCAGCTGGTATCTGTGTGTCATAGCTGGTATCACAGTAGCATCGATACATTCACTTGGTACCTATAATTTTGTTTGCCTTGCTTGTAAAAACCCGAACCTGTTATGTCTTCTGTCTGGCTTCCAGGATTGTCTTGCTTCCGGGATTGTCTTGATTTCAGGCTTGTCTTGCTCGTAATAATTCTGAGAAGTTCACGTACGAGACCATGAGCAAATTTAGCGTCTAGCCCAACTTTATCATGCATCTTGCCTCGAGGGTGAGCGTGTGCGTTCTGCCCCTAAGGGTTACCGATAAAAAGAGGAATATAAGAGGAAATCTGATAAAAAACGAGTAAAGAAGAGATAAAGATAGTAGCACTTATTAACGTATTTGTATTATGCCGGTAGGCAGACCTGGAGGTGGCTTACTTGCAAAGCTAACGTAAACTTATGTTTGAAGGCTGCGAACAACTGTAACTTACCCTCAATTCGAACTCAGAACCTTGTGGCAAGAGCGTCTTCGATGAAAGGATAAAAACTAAGATGACTGGTAAATAATTTTAAAAGGGCAATATTTTATGTTCGTGGTTATTTGTTATTTAATTATACCCAAATTTAATGAATAGAAAATGTTAATTTTTATTTTAAAAGCATACCATACCTTTAAATCCTTATTTTTTTATTGGGCTGCTACGTTTAGTATTGAGATATGATATGAAGTATAGGTGTAATTTGGTTATGAAGTATGCAAGAGTTTGAGGTACTGTAATTTAACAGGATATTCTTGGATAAGTGTAGGTGAGAGGGCTGATTTGCAAATCTCCCGCCACGTGTGTGCTACGCACGAGTCCCGCTGATAGGTGCGGGAGAGGGGCGGAGCGTATGCTAGAGCGGATATCGCCGCGGCCGCGTGTCTGTGTTCTCACGGCCCTGTGCGGGGGATGGCCACAGGGGATCACGACCCGAGCACTTTCCCTCCCGGGACGATTCGCGCAGCGCGGACCCCGGCCGAGGAGGGAGAAACGCCGACGACGTGTCCCGTTAGCGGTATTAATTCGGCTGAACTATCGCAG
>NQII01000084.1:343376-377346 GCA_002778355.1 Clitarchus hookeri | reverse complement strand
GGGGGGGGGGGTGGCGGGGAGGCGAGCAATTTCCTCCTGCCACGCTAATAGTCGAGGGGCTCGTTATGCCTTCAAGACCCACCTGCGGCGCACGCGAACCGACTCTCTCCACCTCCCCCCACCAAGCCTGACAAAGCGACGACCTCTGCCTGCTCCACTCAAGTTTTCGACGTGTCTGAAACTTGCCAAGATTTTAGTAACACTTTTTAACGCCTTATCTTCCTGTCCACTGCGAAGCATCACTACCTGTGTTGAACACACAGTCTGTCGATTCATANAAAAAAAAAAAAAAAAAAAAAAAAAAAAAAAAAAAAAAAAAAAAAAAACACTAACCGATTGTTTGTCTACATAAAACAATAGTATTCCAACTTGCAGTAATTTAATTGGAAACTCTGTACTTTAAGAAAGTACAACAGTTTAAAATTATTTGCTACATTTTTAGCACACATCCTTTTTAGTTGTAAAATGAGACAGTTGTCTGAAAAAAGTATGACACGTAGAAAAACTACTTAAAATAACTTACATTTTAAATTTGTATAATTTTTCGAGCAAATATTTAAATTGAGCAAAATAATACATAAGGTTAAAGTGAGTGAAGAGGGTAGAGAGAGAGAGAGAGAGAGAGAGAGAGGTTTGGGTGGCTCTTAAAACCGAGGTCTTGAGAGCCGACTAGGGTGAAGCTATGTGAATACGGAGCAGCACCTGAATGAAGGGGCGGGGGAAGCGGGAGATCACTGAGAAAGCCCACCTACCAACGGCATAGTCTGGCACAATGCCCACATGCGAAAATCCAGGAGTGACCCGCCGGGAATCGAGCCCGGTTCGCCTATGTGAGAGACGTGTAGTCTAACCACTACACCACCGCGGCATCTACATTAGGATAAAGTTCTTGTTATTAGAATGACACGAATTATATTTCATGGAAATTTGTTTTGCAGTTCGCCCTTATTTTAGTTTTACCTTTTGAGATATATATTATAGTTAAAATAGCTAAGTTAAATCCATACCGCAGGTGAACCAAGCGTTGGATCTCAAAGCAATAGCAACATGCCTCTTATGTGACTTAAATAAAAATTTTGACAACATTTGTGTGCAAATATGCAAATAACTTTTTGAAATTTATACGAATCACGATTTTAAGTTAAAATTGTTACATTTGCGCTAACAACACATTGAATGTTATATTCTCCAAATGAGTTGGAATTCTAATAACATTGTAATTGACATTGTGGCCACGAAACTACACTGAAGAGCCAAAAAAACTGGTATACCTGCTTAGTATCGTGTAGCCCGCCCCTCCCCCAGCACGTAGAAGTGCCGAAAGACGACGTGGCATGGACTCGACTAATGTCTGAAGGAATGCAGGAGGCAATTCACACCATGGATCCTCCAGGGCATTCCACAAATCCAGTCTGCACCAATTTGAGAAAGGGTTGCACGCCTATCACGTTTAATGATTCTCGTCAGTCGTCGTTTGTCCCGTTCTTTCGCGATCTTTTTCCGGCCGCAGCGATGTTGAAGATGTGATGTTTTACCGGATTCCCGATATTCACGGCACACTCGTGAAATGGTCGTACGGGAAAATCCAAATTTTATCGCTACCTCGGAGATGCTATGTCCCATCTCTCGTGCGCTGACTAAAACACCACGTTCAAACTCACTTAAATCTTGATAACCTGCCACTGTAGCAGCAGTAACCGATCTAGCTGCCGACCGCATCGTGTTACTCTGATTGGTCCCATACCTTTGTTATTTGCATACGCACGCCTATACCAGTTTTTTTTGGCTCTTCAGTTTATAAAGCATCGTTAAAACGTAGAAATTTTTTTCTGGCTGCTTAAGCAGATCACCAAAGTAATTATGAATAAAATTTCAGACTTTGGGATACAGTTCGAATACCGTGTTAGTTATAGCTATACGTGTGCCATTTTTATACGAAAAATTAAATTAATTCAGTAAGAAAGTCGCTCCTTGGTTATAGCTTACCGGCATAAAACATAAGTGTTTTATATACATAATCAAAATTTTACCAAAAACCCGTAACATATAATCAAATAAAACTATAAGCATTACTGATTTCTATAACACTTGGCGAGATTTCAGTCTCCAGTGTTTTTACCGACAGGAATTTGGCCATATGACAAAGACCAGTCCAACCAGTCTGAAGCCTGTAGTTCATTTAACGTATCATGCACAGACACGTGTGGCAAAAAAGCATTATTTCAGAATCAAGCAAAACATATATCCTTAAATTCTTATTTATTTTTATTATAAAACCTTTGTGATTTTTAGCAAACACAGAGGTACAGCGTAAAAGGCAATATTAAGAAAAAAAATCCTTATAAATTTATAATGGATGTAAGTGGCAGCAGTTTCCCCACTTACCTAAGGGGTATTATCACCATTTCAAAGTGCGTGTGTGTTTAGCATGATATTTGTGTAAAATATTTATGTAGTAGCCTTAAATTCTCACGAAATGATTTGGTAAATACACTTCACAGTTCACGTCATCATTCACCTTCTGTAGATATGTATACATACTAGTTAATAGTATGAATTATCAGGGCATGTCGTAATTTTACACATGTATTTGTTGATATGAAAAATTTTAAAACACATTTCCACTTATTTTACTGGACACTCTCTACGCCTTATTTTACACATTGGGGACTATTCCGTTTCAAACTCACGACTTTGATAACTAGTCACACAACGTAACCACTAGACCATCACAAATCATAATTTTCAAAAAGAGTGATAGACCGTTGCGTGACATTTCCTGAATCTGTCTGCAGTTCGGAAGACACGTTTTGTTTCCCCGCCACACTTGTTTCCGCTGGATTATGCAAGTAATATAGAAACACACCCAGAAACGTGATACAACTGAGCTATGTATGTCTAATTCCTTTCTGCAGTCATTAAATAAAACAATTTGCCTGTGGAGACCTATTAAAATGCTGAAAGATACATTATTTAGTTTAAAACTATTATATTATTAAAACATTTTTACTTCCACGTACGTTATCAGCGAGAATATAATGTTATTATATCGTTTAAATAGCTGTGGGGCATCTGAGGCCGTGTTNCTTCCACGTACGTTATCAGCGAGAATATAATGTTATTATATCGTTTAAATAGCTGTGGGGCATCTGAGGCCGTGTTAAACTTCGTTTAAATTTTCTTTGTATTTTGCGTTTTACATTTTGTAACATTTAGATTCGAACATGATCAAATTGAACTGTTCATCTCAGGCACCCTTGGAAACTGGGATGCCTGAGAATCTTGCTCAAGGGATACAACAAAGAATTAAACTACCCTAAGTCCTATAGGTCTTTGACGTTGCTTCCGGTGCTGGGCAAAGTGTATGAGAAATTGATTAATCGCAGATTAATAATNAGTCCTATAGGTCTTTGACGTTGCTTCCGGTGCTGGGCAAAGTGTATGAGAAATTGATTAATCGCAGATTAATAATGGCTCTTGAGGCAGAGGGAACACTGAATGAACACCAGTATGGATTCAGGAGAGGCACAGGAACTGACTTTGCCTTTCACGATGTGATGGAAAGGATCAGGGGTACCTCTACAAAGTACATAATGGCAATATTTCTGGACATATCTGGAAGTGATGCATCGGCTGAAGGACAAGAAATGTCCAGCAAATATCTACAGGGTCATCTTAAACTTATTCTGTGAAAGATGGAGCATTTATACCTCGAAGACAGCTCAGGTCAGGAAGTTGTTGACGAAGGGATGTCTCCAGGTGTATGTCCTAGGATAGATCTTATGGAACGTCCTATTCGACGGGTTCTTGGAGTTGGGTCTTCCGCCTGGGTGCACGGTGTATGGGTACGCGGACGATGGACTACTCCTTGTTTCTGGGAATTGAAGGTTGGAACTGGAGACAAAAGCCTCAGAAATCCTGAACAAGACCTGGAGGTGGTCAAAAACAGTTAAGCTTGATTTCTCAGTCGAGAAAACAAAGATAATGTTGGTTAAGGGAACATTAAAGAGGTACCCAACCGTGTACTTCGGCGGGAGACCGGTCAATATGTGAATGAGGTCAGGTATCTCGGAGTCATCATGGATGATAAGATGAGTTTTTTAAAGCACATAGAGTATGTGTCACGGAAGGCAGTCATGGTGTTTCAAAAACTTAGAAGAATTGGCAATACCAACTGGGGCCTTAATTATGGCACACTGAGAGTCATTTATAAGGCGGTATTTGAGTCAATTATAGCATATGAGGCTGTAATGTGGCATCATAGGGCTGGACTTTCGTGGCATAGGAGAAAACTTGTAAGTGCTCAAAGAGCGGTTCTGCTGACCATTACAAGTGCATATAAGACTGTATCCAATGAGTCGCTCCCGGTGATAGCTGGTGTGCTTCCGGTCGATTTGCTGGTCAGATGCAGAAGATTGACAGCAGAGAGAGAGCGCGAGTCGGAGGACTGCCAAGAGAAGGCAAATAACTTATTAAGAATGAGATTCTAGTAGAATGGCAAGACAGATGGACCAACTCGGAAAAGGGAAGAATAACAAATGAGTTGCTGCCAAATATCGAATTGAGAATGCGCTGTTAGTGGATCAATGCGAACCACTACAGTATGCAACTATTTGCAGGTCATGGGAACTTCAAGGCGAAGTTATACGGCTTCCGACTTGTGTAATCTCCGCTGTGGGATGTATACGGAGTAGACGATACGTTGCATCACGTTGTTGCTGACTGCCGCAAGACTAAGGATATCAGGGTTTGGCTCAAGGAGCAAACACAAGAAATGGGCATTCACTGGAGTGTTGAATATGCTATTGTAAATTAAGATCTTCACAAGATATGGAACAAATTCACTACTCTAATCGGTAAACGATTAGAGGAGTTTGACAAATGGTACCAGCGAATTTCTGATGACCCATAATGGGGTATAGTTACAGCGCGGGAGGGTTGGAGGGTGCGCTGGCCTTCAGGCCTTAAAAACCTGTTCATCTCAGACAATGCGGCTAAATTTTCAACTTCGCTGATGCCAGAAACGAGTGTAGTCATAATTTTAAAACTAAAAAACACGACACTTGTTAAAGTTAAGGTGATTTATTCATAAAAGTGTTTATAACACTAACATATACTATTAGCAGAATAACATGATTAAAGAGAAAATTTGTTGCTGAACGCTATGCAGGGGAAATATTTGGGCGGCTCTTAACATCGAGGTCTTGAGAGCCGATGATTGTGAAGCGAGGTGAGTATGGAGCAGTGAATGGGCGGGGGAAACGGGAGATCGCCGAGATAACCCGCCGACAAGCAGCATCGTCCGGCACGATTACCACATGCGAAAATCCGGGAGTGACTCAGNGGGGGGAGGTGAGAGGTCTAATCACTAGACCACTACGGCCCCGTGTCGACGAACATGACTGTTTCAGTGACTTACGAGTGGCATAGTATTTTACACATGTCTGGTGTAGATTTACACAGAGGCGTCGGAAACTTTCTCGTTTTTGACAAGGGGGTGGAGATTGAAGATATTTTGGCACCCCTAGTGCTGGAAAAATCTCCCTCTTCCAAAACCTAGTTTCGAAATTAATTATGCCGGTACTCACATGCACACACATACTCATTATGCTCCTTACTCACATATTTTACACACTAAAGATTGTACCGTTAAAAACAATACTATTTAACTTTAATTGTTTATGACCTAGAGTTTTAGAAAATTTCCAAGTATGAAAATTAATCTACAATTACGCTGAAGAGTAAAAAAAACTGGTACACCGACTTAATATCGTATACGGCCCCCGCGAGCACGCAGAAGTGCCACAAGACGACGTGGCATGGACTCGACTAATGTCTGAAGGTATGCAGAAGGCAATTCACACTATGAATCCTGCAGGGCAGTCCACAATCCATAGGAGTGCGAGGCGGTGGAGATCTCTTCTGTACAGCACGTTGCACGACATCCCAGATATTCTCAATAATGTTCATGTCTGGTGATTTAGGTGGCCAATGAAAGTGTCTAAAGTCAGAAGAGTGTTCCTGGAGCCACTCGTTAGCAACTATCGACGTGTCGGGTGTCGCATTGTCCTGCTGGAATTGTCCACGTCCGTCGGAATGCACGGTGGACATGAATGGGTGCAGGTGATCGGACAGGATGCTTACGTATCTCTCACCTGTCAGAGTTGTATGTAGACATATCAGGGGTCCCATTTCACGCCAACTGCACACTCCCCATACCATGACAGAGCCTCCACCAGCTTGAACAGTCCCCTGTTGACATGTAGGGTCCATGGATTCATGAGGATGTCTCCATACCCGTACACGTCCATCCGCCCGATACAATTGGAAACGAGACTCTTCAGATCAGGCAACGTATTTCCAGTCATCAACAGTCCAATGGTGGTGTTGGCGGGCCTAGGTGAGGCGTAAAGCTTTGTGTCGTGCAGTCAACAACGGTACACGAGTGGGTCTTCGGCTCCTATTGCCCATATCATAGATGGTCCGTTGAATAGTTCGCACGCTGGCACTTGTTGATGCCCCACCATTGAAATCTGCGCTAATTTGAGAAAGGGTTGCACCTCTGTCACGTTTAATGATTCTCGTCAGTCGTCGTTTGTCCCGTTCGTTCACAATCTTTTTCCGGCCTCAGCGATGTCGAAGATTTGATGTTTTATCAGATTCCCGATATTTACGGTACTCTCGTGAAATGGCCGTACGTGAAAATCAAAATTTATTGCTACCTTGGAGATGCTACGTCCTATCTCTTGTGCGCCGATTATAACACCACGTTCAAACTCACTTAAATCTTGATAACCTGCCATTTTAGCAGCAGTAACCGATCTAGCAACTTTGCCAGATGCTTGTAGTCTTATATGGGCGCTGCCGACCGCATCGCGTTACTCTGATTGGTTCCATACCTCTGTTATTTGCATACGTACGCCTATACCATTTTTTGGCTCTTAATTGTATATACCTGTACATATCAAGTGGAAGAAACATATATTTTTACAACTTAACTGCATAGGAAAATAAATCTCATAATTATACACTGTGATCGACCATTAGACCTACATGAAAATAAATCAATATTTTAGAACACTGTGTAAATTAAACAAGCAAAATGTTGAGGTAAATCATTGCTCAGAAAAATGAAATAAGCAAGCAAATTATTGTCATTAAAACATTTTCTAGAACACTGAAATAAATGAGCAAAATACTGACATACAACATTATTCAGAACACTGAAATAAAAAAGCAAATTATTGGCTTAAAAACTTGACTAGGGTCCCAGAATAATCAAATAAACGAGAAAAATATTTAAATGAAACATTTTCCAAACCACTGAAATATACAAGCAAAGTATNCCAGAATAATCAAATAAACGAGAAAAATATTTAAATGAAACATTTTCCAAACCACTGAAATATACAAGCAAAGTATGGACATAAAATATTGTCCAGAACACTGAAATAAACAAGAAAAATATAGCTTTGATACTATGCACTCAGGCTCTCAAACTGTTAGGAGTGTTTTGTTTTTCAGCATTTCTACCGTGAGAACTTAAATTGTCAAATATCTTCTCTGGTTCGTTGTGCAAGTACTAGAAAAAACACATACAAAATGTATTTACATTATATATATATTCCATGACAGNTTCTCTGGTTCGTTGTGCAAGTACTAGAAAAAACACATACAAAATGTATTTACATTATATATATATTCCATGACAGCACTTACATTTTCCCGAAAATTCCGGCTCGAAAGGAGCTGTGTATAAAATTTTTCATCAGATCCTCAACCCTCATTTCATCCACTCTTTCTGGGTAAGTATGTATTACACATATATGGTTTAGCCTCTCCTAGCTAACAGTAGAGCAAATGAGCGATTTAAGTCTTTTCCTGGAGAAAGATCTCTCTGCAATATCAGAAGTCGAAGGAACAACAAGAATTGTCTTCAAAATGGTGGACAGCAGAGGATACATTCTTCGGTTTTCTGGATCTAGGGAGAGTAATTTTTGTTTGACTGATTCTATACTTTTAGTTGTCGAATCAGTAATCAACATATCATGTTCCAAGGCCAGTTTTTCTGCATCTATGTTATATTTTGCAGCGATGAGGTGCATTTCTTCATTCCACGATGTAGAAAGTTTAAACAGTATTTCTTCGAGAGCCACTAAAGTATTGAAACTTTCCTGCTGTAATCGCCTTTCAATTTCAGACGATACACAATCCATAGCTTCATAAAATATTTTCTTCGATATCATTTTCTTGGATCTATGTTCGTCTTGTGTGGTCTCTGCATACTGAACAAACCTGAAAGTAAATCAGTTTGACTAATTTTACATTACTGTGTAAACATCTAGTATCTTCATCGCATGACTTCGTTAAAATTGAGTTTGATCATGAATATGTACATTAAATTATTCCAGATCAAGCTACTTACCTTTGAGGGACGCGTTTTCTCCCATAGTCACTCGTCTTTCGGGATGAATCAGGTCGTACTCATGGGTTTTCTCTTCCATTTCAATACACAGGTTTTCGAAATGCTCCTCAGATATTTTTGTTACAGCTACGGTAGAACAAAAATCACTGCCTCCCTTGTACCTGATACTGTTTGTGCAAGGTTTTTAATTTGTGTCTGTAAAGTTTCTGTCAGTTGAAATATGTCTTTGCCTGGAAGCCGATGTACTTGAATCCTCTCTCGAGTTGAAACAGAAGTCCTCTTGCCTTTGCTGATATTTCTACTGCAGAATCCCCAAGCTCTACAAGGAATCGCAAAACAATTGGGTAGCTTTTAAGGATGCTATCGATAGACCTAAGTCTGACTGTTCATCATGTTGGGCACAAAGATATCATACACACCTCAAAAAAAGTTTTGCACCACCTGTAGTTTGTTTGCTGTTGAAGGATGTTCGCTTTGAGAGTTGTTGCATTACAAGACGACATCGAATGAAATGTAACAACACCTGTTATGTGTATGTGGACTTAATGCACGAAGTTTCAATACAGTCCGGTAGAGTGCACTCTTTGGACGCAGCATGCAAATGCAGTGTGTCCTGTTCAGCTGTATGAAACATGCTTCGAAGAGTAATAACGGCATTTGATTGTACATGCATAGTGACTTTGCGTCAGCAAGACGTCTCAGTGAGGGAAATTGCCCGCCTCGTCGGTGTACACCATAGTGACGTTGTTCTGACATACAACCGCTATTGTGTTACACACAATGTTGCAGATCGTTCTCGCAGTTGTCATCCACGGTCAATACCAGAAGCTGACGACTGTTTCATGCGAATTCTGTCTTGCAGGAACCACGAAGACACCGCAACCGAACTGCATAATGCCCTCCTGCAGGCAACTGAGACGGCGGTCTCTATTCAGACAATCCGAAATCGTCTTCATAGGGACAACCTACATGCAAGAGTTCTTTGGCGAGTACCTGCATGCATACCCCAACACCGTGGCACCAGGTGCAGATGGGCAAGGGAGCGCTTGGACTGGGCCCTGGCAGAATGGCGTCAGGTCCTCTTCACTGATGAGTGCCTAATGAACGCCTGATAATCGTTAGAGGAGAGTTTGGAGAAAGCGAGGTAACGCCAGACGAGTCCTGTACACCGTCCCATAGGTCCAACAGGGAGGCGGATCCGTCATATTTTGGGGCGGCATTATGTATGGACGTCGGCGCCACTAATCGTCGTCGAAGGCAATTTTACAGGTGTACAATACCGGGTCAAAATCCTCAGGCCCATTGTTAAGCCATACCGGCAACATATCGGCATCAGGTTCGTTCTGCAAGATGACAATGAGCGCCTGCACCGCACCCATCTTGTTAGCAATTTCCTCAGGGAGGTCCAACTCAATCGGATGGAATGGCTTGTGATGTTTGCAGACATGAATTCAATTTAACATGCCTGGGACAAGCTGAAACAGGCAGTGCAACGATGCAGGAATCAACATCTCATCCTGGCCCACCTCCGGAGGGCTGTTGTCGAAAAGTGGGACAGAACAGAGCAGGGCAGCTTCAACCGCCTTGTGTACAGCATGCCATGAAGGGTCAGATCATGCATCATTGCACGAGGTGGCGTAACACCAAACTGAGAAGCAGAGTCTGAGTTCTATGTTTGATTGGCGGATGCACATTGACAAAGAATATTGTTTGTTTTCCTTATTCGTATGTGGTTTCTTTAAATCAGTCGTGTTATTCTTTACAGATAGTGTGTATTTGCATCCCATACTGTCACTTGCTTCGTATGCAACCTAGTACCTCAGCACGCCAGGTGGTGCAAAACGTTTTTTAAGTTGTGTATAATGGTTCTTAGATCCTTGTTATTAAATTTCAGATATTCCACATAAAAAAATTGACATTGATTTCTTGTGGCACCACTTGTGGAGTCTTTGTCACCTTTTATTGGTATTAGGGGGGGGGGGAAATGCCCCCATTTCCCCCTTTTCCGACCCCCCTGGATTGAAATACAGTATATACCCCCTTTTGGTGTAAATTCACAGGATATCTTATGTGTTTTAACCGACTCACAGTTGTGTTTGTCTCCATTTTAATACAAGAATGTAAATTTACATTACACGTTTGCATTTTTCTGAAAAACGTTACCAAAACGTTATTTTACAGCCTTACTGTACACGCAGTTTTAAACAATTTTAAAGTACCTAATTCATTAATGCTAAATTACCAAAAATATTCATGTGTAAATTTTTTTCTTTTCATGATTTCACTTACTGTAATTTGTTGATATAAATTTACATGTTAACTGTATGGCCGTTGTATGATTGCACCTGTAATATTACAATATAATGTACTGTACGTGTTAATACACTATTATTATTTTGAAAATACGCATTATTTTTGTGTATTTTTACACATAGTTTAGCATATGTAATTTAACTACAATGTTATTGTTGATGTATCTATAGATACATTAGTGTACGTAAAACAGAAAAATGCAGGGTTATTTTAGATTCTTAGGGATATTTGTTTAAATTTATGCAATATGCCTTTGTTTTTAAACTTACCAATAAAAAAATGTTAAATTACAATAAACTTGTTTACGTAAACTTAACACTTTTTTTGACAGTGATGAAGTAGACGTTATTTCTGGATCTCTTAATTTTACAGTTTTCACATGTAGGTATACCGAGAAACATCATAACAGTTTTCAAATCTGAAATTACGTGAACTTTTATTCGTTGAAAGGGGGAACGGAATTCGAGTACAAATACATCTCTGTGATTCCTATATGTCGCGGAGAGCTGATCTAACAGTGGGGGAAATATTGAACCCTGGCAGAGCCATTAACGATTCCTAGCTGATCGCCCTTAAATTTATCCATCCATGGCTAATAATAGTAATGCTGTTATTTATGTTAATTATAACCTGTCAAACACATATAAATTAACGTAGTTGGTGTAAAATGGGGCATTAGAGAAATACATCAGTATCCGACTGGGTACAGGCTTGCCATGTTAGGGGCTTTAATCGTTATTTCAGGCTACTATCTTGCTAAGATGTTCGATCGGCTGTTTACGGTATTTGGACTACTCTAAAAAAAATAATCAGGCAAGTAAAGATTTATACATTTTCTGTAATTACATGTTTTTTAAAATCCTGTGCCATGTGTCGAAGTACGCATTTGTGAACTTCCGAACCAGCCATGCTAACCACACGGCTTGGCCTCTTTATTATCGCGGTTTGCTAACATGTCCCACTTCACTGTCCGCCGTTAATATCTTGCGTACCGAGGCGATGGGACACGCCGCAATCTCTTCAGGCAGCCCTGGTTCGACCGTCGGCTGTGTTAAAGAACGTGTTTCTCTCGAGTATTTCTCATAATTATTTATCCGTAAAGAAATCAACGATAAAGATTACCACCTCACTGCTTAAGCGATCTCTGAGAGTTGACGTCCATGACTTCAGATGATTTTTAATTGCCGTCTCTCCCTTTCTGAAACAAGCTACCTAAAATTTAAATCTGCATTTGAAAAAAAAAAAGCCTTGCAATTATATTTGTGTATTTCAACGTAAACACTGATTATGAAACTTACGGAACCAAAAATGGCGGCTCATCAACATATGTTCCTTAAAGGCAGTAAAAACGCTATATTGGTGACTAATAAAAAAATTCCTTTCAAAGTTTTATCTTAGAAACAACGAAATCCTACATGAATATTATGTAATTATTAAATAATAATGTTTAGTTGATGTAATAAGCCAAGAAGAGGACTGAAACTTGGTAAGAAATGCAATATTTAAATATCCAATGATCATGAGGCATATTAAATGATGTTTTGAAAACTTTTTCGAGTTTCAGTTAGTTCGCTTTTATAATATAAATTCCAGATGAAGCCTGATATCCTACGGTTAGATTTTTTTATTTTAACACATGGCCACACAGTAGTCCTCATTCTATTCAAATACAACCTCGAGCACCTAACACCATTTACTAATAATTCATGTATCGTATTCACAACTTGTATGCATATTTTAATTTTTTCTGTTTCCAAGACATTCCTTGACACGTAAAATGTGTTATATTTTTTCATATCTTCATATTTATTATTTATTAACAGTACAGGTTAAGATTTGTAACTACAATACTATTATTTATTTACAATACAGATTATGATTTATTATACAATACTATTTTCTTCCCTTCAAGTGTCAGGCTTAAATATTGTGTAAAAGAATTTCTGTCATTGTTTGGACTAAAATGATTTACCTAAATGGTTCCCTAAAACATATTTTAAATATTGCCTGTGCATAATATGCAAACTGATAGATGCAAGATGATATTTTGTGAGTTAGTCAAGAAGTGTTAAAGTAATGATTGTTCTTTGAAATATTACAAATACTGCATATAAATATTCTTGAAATTAGCAATGGAATAAAACTTAGACAAAATATGTAAAGACAACACTAGTCTCGTGCAATGGGCAAGGTAGATACTTACATCACAAAGTGTTTACAAAAATAAAAATAAAAAGTTATAAAATACTTGTGATATTGAAAAGAACTTATATTTGAATAACTGGAATAAGTATTTTTGCTTCCTCTTACCATATTTTTCAACTTAAAAAAATGCTTCATGAAACATACAACATAAAAGTGTTACATCATTACAGGACAGTACTTTCATGGTGAAAATCTTGGGTTTTCACGTTTTTCGACTCCAAAAATTTCTGCCTTCACTAAAAGTCTTACAAAATCGCGTATACTTCATTCAAGATAAAATTCAACTTTTTTGGACAATTGCTCTAACCTAAATTTTCATTTTGACAGTTTAAAACTAATTTCATATAAAAATATTTACTTTATATTACATGATTGGCTAGTCTGTCGCTTTACGAATCTGTGATTTGTTTTTTCTACAATAACCAGTTGTCAGTCATAATGTTGTGTGTCGATGTTACAGGCTATAATAATTCCATATTATTCTGCATGAATGGAATACTGTATCAATAATTAAATCATTACAATTTGTGACAAATATTACGTATTTTGGTTTAAGAGAAATTTTCATATAACTTGCATTTTGTCCAGGCCTCTGAAAATTATCAGAACCCTGATATAGCGTAGTTGTCGGGGGATATGACATACACACGCATTTAAGCTAACCGAACAGTATTGGGATATTGTTAGGGAACTGCAGTAAATTGGAGAGTGTTATATTGGTACTCTACTGTAATAAAGTCGCGGTGCGGTGGCTTCAACAATTTTAGGAGACCCCGCTTTGGTTTGAGGGCCACAACCATGTATCTTTCTGTTAGAAATAAACAAAAAATCGTTTCCGTGTGACTAAAATGTTTACACAGCTATTTGAAATGTTAAAATTTTTATGTTAAAATTTATAGGCATATAGCAAATACTGGGAGAGAGAAATAAAAACTGTCATACTCCATTAATTTGTATTTATAATGCTTATAAAGCCCCCCTCAATTTGTGGTTGTATTATGTCCTGTAGTTTTGAAATTACATATGTTAAAAACATACTTTTAATAGTTTACAGAATAGAAAAACCTTGGGATATGTTGTATGTATTTTTCTGGTTCTTAATCTTGTTCCAATACAGTTGGAAAAGTAGTTAATTAGTGAGTGAAAAACTTGCACTAAAATGTAATTACCTCAGCCACTGTGTAATTTGGTAGGTACTTGGACATTTTTCACAATATAGATATAACAAACAAGTAAAGTGAAATTGTATTTTATGCAGTAGAGTGATCTTAATATGTGCGGACTTTATATAATCATTGTTGATGAATTTAATTAGCTCATGCAGTATATTTGTGTCCGTAACTTATAAAAGTATGAGGTTAAATCTCACAAACGCCAAATCCTGGCAACATCTATGATCGGCACATAAATAAGTTGTGTAATTTGGCTGACTTGCCCTGGTATCTTTATATGCATGCTCGTAAAGTTATCATTTGTTGTCATATTACATTGTTGCTATTCACAATAAGATGATACCTTTTAGCACAGGAACAAACTCATCAGGTACAGACAAAACAAAACTTTGTGACAGTTCAACCCGGGCCAGTATCATTTGGCAAAATTGTAATTATCAGATGTTCATACTAACCTGCTTAAAGTTTACATGAACATTGGAATTTTGATTATATTGTCAATTTCTAAGCGCAGATCAATCTCGTTGAGTGCTTTTTAAATTATGAACAGCATTGTGACCCAAACATTACAGCAGGAATTATAGTGAAATATGATATCTTTTTTTATTTACGATATATCATAAAACACTTAATGATATTTTGTTGTACGTTATTATTTGAGCATTGAATTATATTTTCATTGCAAACAGTGTGATATTTTCTAAGTATGATTAATAACCCAAGCACGCGCGACCCGGCTGCCATTACGTGAATTCACGGAAGACAAAGCATAAACACCGGGTCCTGTTTACACATAAGTTGATATGATATTGAGTATTGATAGACTAAAACAGCAATTTTTAAATTTTTTCTGTATGTGTATGTACGCATAACACAAAAACTAATGAACAGATTTTTATGAAACTTAGTGTAGTCGCATCTTATGTCCTGAGTCAGGATCTGGGATACTTTTTATCCCAAAACTTTACATAGTTCCAGAGGAATCATCATAAAGTCCACATAGCGACTTCACGAAAAAAACAATGTTAGTGATTTCAGTTAAACATAGGGCACGAATAGTTTTTGTCCTGGATTAATATCCCGATTTGTTACATAGTTTTTTATAGTGCGTATTAACATCTCCGCCTTTGTGCCAGCAGGTTTATTGGGAGACGGCCTGTCAACTAACTTGACCTAAGGACAACACAAAACACCCATTATATTGCCAAAATACACAGTGTTGTTTTAAAATGTCGCAGGATGTATTTTATGTTAATCAAGACTACATATACTGTATAATAAGCATATGATGCTGGAAGTAATTCATTCGAGTCTGAAGAAGTTTAGTAATAAATTCTAAGACTGAAATTGCCTTAATCTATAAGTCATTGTTTTGTGAGGCAGCATCCTATATGCATGCTTAAACCACACACATTTGAAGTATTTTAGCAATAAACTTACGTCGCACAAATTAATTGTGATTAAAATAAGAACGCCAGGCCATTAAGTCTCAGCCCATTGAGTAAAACAGACCTAAGCATAGAGATATCATTAATTTTCGCAGTGAACATTCATACTTGGTATTAATAATAAATCAAATTCAACAGAAACATCATGAAAATGCAATTTAACACTGCCGCTGCAGCGATAGTCATAAGCACCAAATATTTCTGGATGAGTGAAATTTTTTTTTCATATATCTAATGGAATTCGTTTACCATTATTTGCTAATCATATTTATATTTATATCTCAATTTGATTTTCCATCAATAAATTATTTCTTGTTATTTATAACGATTACATGTACAAATATGATAATAACATATCGTAATATAAATAAGAAAAAAATATTTTTTGCATTCCTAATTCGGATTGGATTTTGAGAATATTTTTTACTACCTGTTTCTTTAAGCATTCCTTGCTAGGTGAGCTTTCCAAAAATAACTGAGTTATTGCTTTCGAAAGTGCTCAGAAAAGTGCAGAGAGCCGGAAAATGCATTAGTGAATATGTATTTAGCCGGTTAGCGGAAATTATGCACTTTTGAAATACAACTGTATATACGGGTTAATTAAGCTAAGTTTTTCACCTCAAATATCTTTAGAATGGATGAACATCTTAGCTAAATAACCTTGTATTTTAATACACTTATATGCTCCCAGTAAAGTTGGCAGCAATGTAGAAAAAGTAGATTGATGTCTTAAAGTCGTATTAAAATTGTGATGTTTAAATTTTCGGAATATAAATGTATTTCATTCGTATGCGTTTCTCTTACGCAAATATGAGCAAGAACTGGCGTATTAATTTTAGACTTGATGGACAAACGAATANGGACATCTTAGCTAAATAACCTTGTATTTTAATACACTTATATGCTCCCAGTAAAGTTGGCAGCAATGTAGAAAAAG
Organism: Clitarchus hookeri; assembly: GCA_002778355.1. Lineage (NCBI taxonomy): Eukaryota > Metazoa > Arthropoda > Insecta > Phasmatodea > Phasmatidae > Clitarchus > Clitarchus hookeri. Next base: position 360,846 of record NQII01000084.1, on the reverse strand, counting down.
TAGATTGATGTCTTAAAGTCGTATTAAAATTGTGATGTTTAAATTTTCGGAATATAAATGTATTTGATTCGTATGCGTTTCTCTTACGCAAATATGAGCAAGAACTGGCGTATTAATTTTAGACTTGATGGACAAACGAATAAAGTGATTGGATGGATCAATGTCAGTGATAATTTCACGTATGGAAAAAGGGATACAAAATAAGTAGAAAAGAAGATCCTAACCAGGGCTCTGAAACGTGTCCAGTTAACCGCAAACGGCCTCCAAAATAAGTAGAGTGAATGTGGGGTGGAGCGCGCATGCCGACGGCACATAACGAATCTCCACGTCCCAATACTGAACTACTTTTCTTCCTACACAACTGTCGAAACTACATGTCTTTGACTAAGATTAGTACACTGTTTACTAAAATAAATGTTTTGATGTGCTAGTGCACCACTTTGCACAAAGTTGTAACACAGATATTCTGTAATCAAGTTACACAAATTTGTAGTTTATTTTGTGAAAGCTCGGGTTTGTCGTAAAACCAAATGTAAACAAACGGCACTATATTGTAGAAACACGTAAATTTGAGATTTGTTTTGGCAGCCCCAGAGTCGATGTTATTGACGTGCGCAAAAGGCGATAACCAGCCGGCCCTGTGTTTATCGAATAGTATAATTTGTACGGAGGGTGTGGATGCAGACAGCGCAGCGGCGGCGTGATGACGTGGCCGTGTGATTACCGGCGCGGCTTCCTCAGAGTCGGCCACGTCATCGCCCCGCTGCGCCGGGAGCCGGGACACGCCTGGGCGGAGCACCTGAAGCCGCCTGTGGCCTGGGAACTCGCTCTCTCTCGCTCCTCACCGCACTTGTCGCTTCCCGGGGTGGGCGCCCTGCCTGCCTGCCTGCATGCCTGTCTGCATGCCCGACAATCTATGGCCCCTACATAGTCCACTCGCTGGGTGGTGACAGGTAGACCCTTCTCCCTCTTCCAAGCGTGCTACCATCTGTGGCTCACGATTTACCACCAGAGGTCTCAGAGATCATAAATGTTTACATTTACTTTTGGCGTGATAAGTTTTTATATTCATTCCTACACATGGGTTACGTGGACGGAAACTGCGATATAACTTAATGTTTGCAGGGTGATCCATTCTGACAATATGGGTAATATTCGTTGGCAAGTCTCAAGGTAGAGCTTTATACAGTATTGACGATCTCTCAAGACAGTATTATTAACGATATATGTTTCACAACTGGCAAATAAGACGATATTCGTGAAGACGGCGTGCTCCGTCTCTACTTCCGGTTTAGGGGTGAATTAAGAGATTTGGGCGGCTCGTAACAGCGTGGTCTTGAGAGCCGATGAGGGTGAAGTGATGTGAGCACGGAGCAGCGCTGGAGTGAAGAGGCGGAAGAAATGGGAGATTCCCGAGAAAACCCCCCGACCAGTGGCATCGTCCGGCACGATTACCACTTGCGAAAATCCGGAGTGAACCGGACGGGGATTGAACCCAGTTTGCCTTGGTGGGAGGCGAGAAGTTTAACCGCTGAGCCACCGTGGCCCCCTTACGGCTTAGGCTCGAACTGAAACGCAACATGACAGCTAGACTCGAACAAGAAATAAAAAAGTATTATTTGTCACCACGACGTGGCAGGAGTAACAATGACTCTACGCATGTTTCCAGGCGCTGGAAGCCAGGGGACCGGCCGGTGAACACGAAAGGGGTAAAGGTGTAAGGTGCAAAATCGCCTTTGGGACTAAGCACCCTGGAGGCTAGAGCAGTTCCCTCTTTGGCTTAAGGTACTTGAAAGGCGTGAGGGCTGTGGCCGCAGTCTTCTACATCTGGATTGTTTTAGCCTGGTGTCAAGGAACCGGCCTGTAATGCGTGTAAGGTTGCAGTCCAAGAGACTAAATACCCGGTGGGTTTGTCGTGACTGGAAAAGAGAATGACACTCCCTCCTCGACTGTATGGTCACTGGATTAGCACAGCGAGACTCGACCTTTGAATGGGTGTAAGATTTTCCGACGTTATGTGGTCTACTCGGTGGGAGTGCCCGAAACTAAGGGATAGGACCTTCCCCTAGCTGATACGAAACAGTGATCAGCCTTACGTTGGAGTTCAACTGGACAATGAAGTATCGGGGCTTCTGCCAATACACAGGATCGATGACCAGTTGTTCCATAGTTACGGAAAGGGCTAGTCATGCGCAAGTCTACAGCCTCTGCTAGCCTATGGGGACCCACACCTCCTCATGGTACCGCTGGGCGATCCTCTTGGGAGGTGGTTAGCAAACGTGGGTAACCCGGGCGTTCCCTAAACTATTCGCGAACTTATTCGCAAATTTACTATATGAGTGTAAACGTAGAGTGAGAAAGCGCGAATGGTGAAGTTATTTTCCATACATTCATGCTAGCGTTCCTACATTTGCTCAGGAAACAGTCAAATGCGTAGGAAACTCCTCAACTTTGTGTAGTAACGACGCGAACCATTCCATATCTGTAGCCAGATGCGTGGTGTTATTTCCATACGATATATGGGTTAAATACTTCCAATTCAGTTTAGGAAGTTTACCAGAATTTGTCTAGAGTGTATGCCAAGTCTTAGACTGAAATGGGTATCTGACTTTAGGCCAGGCTTAATTACGGCAGATAGAAATGGCATGTGCATGGAGGTGGTCTGGTCAAATTCTTTACAGTCAGACCATTGGGGCCCAAAAGAAAGGGTTTCATAGTTAGAAACCTATTGATATGGTAACGGACGAGAGGCGAGGCAAGTCCGCGTCTGTGGGGGTCGATCAAGGCCGGGGTTGACTCGCACTGGTGCAGGCGTACCGGACCTCGGCAAAACCCACAACTGTCATGAAAATGAAGTAGTAATACGGGGTGACCTATGGACCCGTGTTGGAGGTTCTCTCTGGCACCAGGTCACAAAGGGAAAGGACTCGTGCTGGCAGTGGTTGAAAATTCACACTCAGGGCCAAAAACATGGCATATAACTAAAGGCAAACATATAATGAATAAGTCAAAGTGCAATGCCAACAGTTTTAAAAAAACTAAAGTACAGCAAATGTCATAAAAGCTGTAGCCTGGGAGATAGGTGCCCCCAACCCCTCTTATTGTCTTCAAGACAAATTGAAGTCTAGGAAGACCCGGTAAGGCGTATGCTAAGAGGGTCCAAAGTGGTTTTATGTTATGTTATGTCTCCACGACGTAATTCCCGGTACTATACGCCAATATACAAACAAAATATTCTTTGAGTTTTTCGAATAAATAAAATCGTGGTTTGAAACATAATGGCGCTAATTCACTAAAGTGTAACGGAATTTCTTTTTTTTTTTGCTCTTGGAAGTGTTTTGGAAGAGTATAATAATATGCTGTTAAAATAACTGTATGGATTAAGGTATTTATAATTTATTTACACGAGCAGGGCATAAGTAACTTAGCGTATGATCGTGGGCATTCATTTTGAACTACGATAATCATAATTCATACAAAACGCAAATGTTAATCATATACACTTTGTACCTATAAGCACCCATATTTAATACATGTAGGGCGATTTTAATTACATTTTTTACTAAACGTACAGTTAGGTTTGTTGTATTGTGTTTATTACTATGTGATATTTGTAAAATTACATTTACGTTTAAGAACAACTAAAATAGGCTATATATTTGTAAAGAAGTGTTATTACATGTTGCGTTGTCTAGTTGCTGCAGTGTAATTAGTGCTATTAGTGCTCTTAAATTTGAAAACTATTCTTATCTGTGGAATTACAGTTCTGTAAACACTTTCTTCCCAGAGCAGAAAAATGTTAATTTTTGGCCACGTAGGCCTATTTAAATCTCAAGCAGTAACTATGCAACATAAATATTCAGTCTCAAAGCACGCAAAAAAAAAAGACGGCCTCCGTGAAGACCATCTTAAGTGCACATGCCTGATACAAGATTGAACAGTGCTTATGAAATGAAAATATGAACTTAAGACATCAGATCAGATTGTCTTGGAGCTAGTAATCAAAATATGTTTATGAACACCGCCCTATAATTTTGTGACTATTAAAATGATTGAAATAAATGGGGTTTCGTTCAATTGGATATACGACTAGGATGTGAGCATGACCGTGAGTTGGCGACGCGTATGCGCCAAGTGTGGGTGGGGGCCCGTGGCGACTGCTAGCAATTTTGGGCATGGATGAACATTTTCGAGCAGTATACTGTACCTCGCGATTCCGATATGCTAGAGCGCTGGTTCTGGTACCAAACAAAAGTTCTCGTCTAGATCTGTAATTTAAAGTAGGCATAACCCTTTCGTAACTTCATTTTCATTCCTATATCCCAAAGAAAATATTACCTTCTAACGCAGGCGTATTCACGTAAAACCTACGGGCGTGTACCTGACATAGTCACGCCCCCATTTTTTTCTCCACCAAACCCGTTATGTTATATAGAAATACCTTTCATTACTTAAATAGATATTAGTCCTGGTAAACTGTTAGATGAACTTGATTTAACATTTTAAAACACAAATTTACTAACTATTAGCTGGAACTATATCGTTTTGACATGTCTGTTGGCAAAATATCTGTTTAGCGTCGTTGCTGAGTTTGATTACTTCGCCATTAATATGCACACTTTAACCCATACTCCGTTTATGCAAGATACTAGATAGGGCTAGAGTGTAATTATTATTCTTATTTTGCACTGAAGATTACGTGTATACCATCACCGGAATCACAATCTCTTCGTATCGTATGTACGTACGCACTCACGTATGTTTTCTGTTAGCAGACATTCAAACAAAAACGTAACTTTTCGAAGCGATATTATTATTTTATTTTTGCAAACTTTGTATGAATGGGTGCATTTATATGTGCAGTGTTCAACTTTTATTCATACGTACGTTCTACCTATCATACGCACGTACGTACGCTACTTGGAGGTTGTGAATCCATCTTTACATACGAACTGTCATAATTTATTAAGTATATTAATTTTCAGGCAGAATTAGTCTTTTTCAACCCAATCTCTAGTCGTTCTTACTTTGCTAATAAAATTATAATTCCGAAAAAATATTATGTTAAACTATCACAAGTAGATGAAGCATGATGGCGAAGTTAATTGGTTTTGTTGATGTATATGTTATTCGAGCTTGGAAACTGCTCCTCTAAACATTCAATAAGGTTCGTTGGCAGTTTACGGTTTTTAAATATATTTGCTGTGCAATGAATACACTTTATCGTGTAAGAAGTTTGTGGTCGCATTTATACATGAAAATATGATAATAAGCGCATAATATGATTTCGAGACTTTGCAGGTATTATTATAACTTCAACTTAAACTTCACTTTTTCCTTGAACATACCCTTAAAAAATTGTGAATGCTTTATTGTTTGAGATGCGACTTAATTCCTGAAACAAATATTGAACTGTTGGCCTCATTTCAGCAAAATAGAATTAGTTTGGTTGTAGCCTGTCTTTTTTTTTTAAACATGAATGTTTCACTACCGTACACAAGAACATTTCTTGTAACGTATAATGTTTCATGGTAATAGNTGGCCTCATTTCAGCAAAATAGAATTAGTTTGGTTGTAGCCTGTCTTTTTTTTTAAACATGAATGTTTCACTACCGTACACAAGAACATTTCTTGTAACGTATAATGTTTCATGGTAATAGACACTATTATTTCTTTTCCAAGATATTATTGGCATACGTATTTTAATTCTCAACATCACGTTTTATATATTAATTACATTTTATAATATGCTAATTTTGATGTTTATGGTATAAGTTAATGAGCATCTGTTGTTTCAAGTTTTAAAAATGTTTAAAAGATTTTATTTATTTCTACATATAATTTTGTGCAGTTTTCATAGTTGTATTTCTATTTAAATTGATAAGTGTTTATAATTTTAAGAAATTGGCAGCGCTGACCGTAGGTAGTACTTTCTCATACATTTTTCAATGCAGCTCCGAGTGAAACCCTAGCTTGAGGAGGTTAATTTAAATTTTCATGTGGCTAGAAGGAGATTTTTATTAGATGACTCAGGTGCCAAAATGGTTTTAATGGCGGCAGCAGTGTTTGGGGAATAAAATAAGAGGACCACAGTTGATATTTAATTAAAAATCGGCAAATTGAAATTATGCATTCCAGCCCATAGAAGACTTGTTCCCGCTACAGACCTGATGATTCTACACAGGTATAAGGTTTATATTATGTTTCCAGGAGAGAATTCTTGCAAGTGTCCACCCGATTTTGCTCACTATCAAACATTTTATACGTATTCTCTGGCGATCTCTAACGAGCTATTAAACCTTTTCTCCGTAATTTGCCTATACATCCCTCAGTGTGAAAAGTAACCATGTTCTGCCGATAAGAAACTGAGATAACCAAATTTTTCTCTTTTACATTTAATTTAAATTCAGGTGTGAGAGAAAACTTTATTGAAGACACTATAATATAAAATTATTTACTACGGAGCCAGTCTGCCATAATCTTTGAATTTCATTTTTTTTTAAATTCAGATTGCTAATTTATTTTAAAGCTGCACTTTTTGTTAAAATTTTAAACTTAGTGAAATATTTTAAAAATGCTCTATATAATTTTGTTTATGAGAACATGCTGCTTAACCAGATGTATAGTATTTTTTTGGTAGTTTTGGCTGTAGTTTGAAACTTATGTCAAGTGTATTTTTTGTTTTAGTGTCTCATTGTTAAGATTATTTGTTTTTACATGCAAGTGTGTTGTCAAGTCCAGGCCATAGTACGTACAGCTTACCAATGTTTATTTTACTACTGCTATTACCTACATCTCTCACAACTCAAACTATTTTTAAACGCACGCTTTAGTAACATACATAGTTTAAAACATATTATTGCATATATCTTCTCCTTGACAAACAACTATATATTATCATACGTAGTCATTTCAGTGGCAAATACTGCACACATCAAGCGATTTCATTTTGTTTCTTTTTTGAGTAATTTTATTTTTAAGAGTTCTGTGAACTGAAGTATTTACTCTTCAAGCATTCACTTATTTATCTCTACACTATTTTCAAAATAAAATCCTATTTTGCCAACTCATTACAAATGTACACCCTGTCATATGAAGCAATGAAGAATAACTTGGAGTTTCCACAGTCATTTCCGGAAAAGAATACCTTGTCTTTAGAGCTGGATATGTGTTATATTTATTGCTACAGGAATTTCCATGTGGATCCAAATTGAAACTCAAATTTTATAATAAAAACCATCTAAACTTATTCTTTGAATAATACAAAGAGCTTCTTGACAAGTAACGGAATAAAAAAAGCACATGAGAAAGTTTACGAAGACATGCACATAATTTCTTAAATAGAAACATACATAATTATTTATTACATGCTACACAAAAGTCAATGTACGTCGTCTACATAGTAGCAATACAAGTTGAAAGACTCGTCACACTTTAGAAAAAAACCTTCAGCGTTTTCATTGGACATAAATTTGTTTGCCTGCCATTTTCGGAACGTTTCTTGATTTCTTCAGGAGTAAAGTTATTACCTCTTTTAATTTCACTTTTAATTATTTTGAGGACACTATCAACAATGCTGTGCAGCTATTTAGCCCATACACATAACTTAACAAGAAGTTTTCGATATAACTAATAAGCCTAATTTCCTCTACATGGATGCAAATAATTCTGACGAAGTTCTTAAAAGCATAGGCAGTAGGTAGGCCTTGACGCCTTTTTGATAGATACATCATTAGAGATGGAACCAGAAACATGCAAAACTAGTGAGACAATTACAAACACACGCGTGCCATACCCGGAACTAGAATTGCAGAACTCCTCGTACCGTAAGCTGGTATGCCACCAGCTGCATTACGAAGGTAGCATTAGAGGCATAAACGTCTGCTATAATCAGTATAACGTTTTGGTAGAAGGGTCACAAGAGACTTTGTGTAGACACATTTGATGGTTATAATAGATACTGCCATCATACAAAGTTAGGTGGGAATTTCTTCAATAGTTTCATTTAATAGCATAGTGAGCTAAAATATTTGTATGATCACCGTTTTGAAAATAAGCGCCTGGCCTACTTACAACATATTCGTTTACATGGCCTACCATAGTACTACTTGTTTGCGAAATTCGGGAGGAATTGGGTTATTGTTCCCCGAGATATGACAAAAATGTATTTTTTCATGTGGCGCTATCGTACAAAATGATGCACAAAAGAAAAATATGTAGACACATTTGATGGCTCTCAGCACACAATGTTAATTTGAATTTGTTTAATGGTTTCGTAGATATAGTTCACTAAGCTAAAATACTTTGTGATGGCCCTATATGGTATTAGATATGTTTACTGTATGGCAGGAAACTTATTTAAAAATGTCTATGTTAAATGATTGTTGTTTGGCATAATTTTTACTATCATCTCACCATCTGTCGGAATATTGGATTATTTTTCATACTGTATTAAGGGCTCTTATTATAATATTCTGTCGTGTATCGAGAAACTTGTGACTCTGAAGGGCGCGGACAGCCATTTCCGGCACAGGTGTTGTCCAGGCAGCCAGGGTGGTTCCACCTCCAATTTCCCCTCCTCTCGCTTTATCCCGGGGGAGGGGGGTTATTAATTAAATCTCAGGATACATAACATAGGTAATTCTTCATATAAGTACAGAAAATCAGGATGGTTTGATGAAATCTACCACATTTTTATTGTAAACGCAGTTGGATGGCAATGAATGCGTATTGAGTAATGGCAGGCCCATGCAACATTCTCAGGGCATGGAACAAGTAAGTAACATATGGAGCGAAGTATCACCCTACCCTGAAGGAGGAAAGGTGATCTTTCCACTCCAAAGGGGGGGGGGGNGGGGGGGTGGTCAGAGGTTTTTTTGTAGGCAGCATAGGAGCACTTGCATTATAGGCGCAGTAAACAATGAACCAGGCCTCCCCTAGGAGTGAGGGAGGTACTGTAACCACGGCTAGTGCTACGCGTTAGGTCTAATAAATATTCGAAGTGTTGAGCAGCGCTGTACATCACCAGAGAAGTGAGTGGTTATCGTGGAGCGCCGCCGTAGGAAATTAGCGAATTGGCATTCCAGATTTTAGAAACAAGCATACCCAACCGTGTTGCGTGGGTTTGCTATTACGAGACAATACGGAACCAATAAAACTACTACCTATTTATTGACTGTTCAAGTGTATAACGAGCTAGTCAAGGTCTAATAACTCTAAACAATAGACGAGAGTGTGAGCTGAGTCCACACTACCAGAAGGGACATCACAAGTACGGCACCCAACTCCAGGCTTCTTAATTGCGCGCCGTGAGTGCGAGTTCACTCATATCGGCAGGAAACCGACGGTACTGAAAACCGACATCGTAAACCAAGTTATATCTTTCTGTACACATAGAGACGAGTGCGTGGACATCAGATGAAGATAACGGAAAAGGTCAGCAGTGGTGCTTGGCGGCCGCGAGGGTCGGGTACCACATCAGCGGCAGGCAATAGGAAACCATCGCAGCATTCCGCCTGTCAGTGCGAGGATACATCAACTGTGGCAGGGGAAGGTAACATGGGGCCTCCGCAGCTTCACGGGGAGCCACCGCAGCTCCATCGGGAGCGACTATAGTGTCACGTCTGGCGGTGCTACGATTGACTTGTCGCCCTCGCAGGTAGTGAACCAGACAAACAGCTTCACGTCGTCAACATTGGTAATCTGAGTTTTCTCAAAGGTACTTTCCATGTCCAGAGAAACAGCGGAGACATCGAGAAGGCAGAAAAAACGACAGTACACATCAGTGTAGTCTTTTATGTAGTATACCTGGTCACCTTGCATGCTAGCATATTAATTAATGACGTCGAGGAAAATAGAGTTAAGGTAATAGGGAATTGAGACGTTTGAGAAACATTTGTTATCCGCGACAATCAACCTTAAATGACCGACATGGCAAACAGTTTAGGGGGCAGCATGGAAAGTGAAGGGGTCCCTTTAGTGGCTTTGTTCTGGAATGGTGTGAGTAATGAGGACACAAGGATCAGGCAAGCAGGATACCTTTTGAGAGGTGACAGTCCGTCCATTGGAGTATCTATGCCTTATTCAGCACTAGGCGGGGAGTTACAGTTGTTTATGGCAGAAATGAGTGCGTTAATTTGAACACAAATTGAGCAAATGGGTGCGCGGCTGGAGAACATGTAAGTGCGAATGGAACAGATGGAATAGCTTTAAAGGCAGAAATTCTCGGATTGGTCACGAAAGTACGCCACGAGTGTAGACAACAAGCTCCGTACAGTAGAATAAAGGCTAAGACATGAGTTTAATGAAGAGCTGAGCTGCGACCAGGGATACAATGTGTTGAGAGAAAAGTGAATAGCCCAGTAGCCGCAGGAGTAGAAAAGGAGGGGAATTGTGTGAGAAGTTAGAGGCGCGAATACTGCGAACATAAAGGAGACAAGTACGTGTGTGGTAACAATGCTATGGACTTCGACCAAAATTAAATCTTGTAACCGAGATGGTAGACAAGCTGCCGGGTCATAGTAGGAAAAGAGACCTTATTGCGTGAGTCGTTAGGGACAACCCAGATGAGCCACGATTAGTAATAAATCGCGTTGAAGACATAGTAGATGGAAAAGTGTCCATTTGTACAGAACAAGGGGTCACAGTATGCGAATCATTAAAGGGCCTACAGACGGATGGATTTGGTCAGACGGTCAGGTGTTTTCTGACAAAACTCTTGTCGGGTGAAGTGAGGTGGCCACGCTATCTGACCGCCTGACCGCTTGACCATATCAGATTGTCTGTAGCGTTATCAGGCGCGTGGGCTGGTCAGTCAAGCGTTGAACATCGCAGTGAGCAGACATGGCAGCTGTGAATACTGAGCGGGAAGTCATTGTGGAGTTTTTGGAGATGTATAAGGAATTTGGTTGTTTATGGGACGTGTCCAACAAGCAGTATAAAAATAAGGAAGCTAGATATCAGTCTCTTGAGATCCTGTTGGAAAAATTAAAAGTTACTGACGGTGATACAACAATTGCTACCATTAAGAAGAAAATAGAAAATATGAGAGCTGCCTACAAAATGAAATGGAAGAAAGTAAGTAAAACACATTTTATTAATGTAAATTTCCATGTACAAAACTCAAATATTATTATATTATATAATTATGTCATTATAAAAACCACATAAAATGTTATGTTTATTTGAGGTGCAAGAAAGTAAAAGCACAGGAGTAGGTACAGAGGGTATACATGTACCTGCATTATGGCACTACGAATATTTGACCTTTATGAATGAAAAGGACTCAGTACACATAAATTGAGTGGACACTATTAGCACTTGTGGTGGCGATGAAGATGAAGAGGCATGCGCATGTTTCAACGCTCTCAAAGAACTTAATGTATCTCACCCAAAACATTGATCATTCTTTCCTGAAAAGGTACACTCCTCGTATCAGTGAAATACGCGGTAAATATATTTCGAACATTGTTCCTAATCTGTGATTGTTTTCTTTGATTGTTTCGATCAAAATTTATCCATACATCTTCCCCGCCGCCAACCGCCTTCCCGGAATGGTCCATTCTCGATATCTTCGTTGTCCACACAACTATTTGTAATATAGCCACTGGAATTTCTTTTCAAATAACTATACAGAACACAGCTAACTAACACAATCTTACCCGCATTGTCAATGCCCAACAAAATTGGTTTCTGGAATAAACAGAACCGTGATGACAGTATACCAAACACATTATAGTTATAAAATAGCGATCCACTTCCGGGTGGTTTGTTTATTAACACATGCTTTCCGTCCATACTGCCAACACAATTGTTCAGAACTGATTTGCTCTTTTCAACCATTCATTTTCTGTTGCAGGAATCTGAAACACAGACACAAAAAGCACATCGACTAATAACCTGCAAACAGCGAGCTACAAATGTGATGAAGAAACAGGAGCAATTAATTGAAAGTGCTCACAAATTACTAGGCAGAGAAGAAACCCCAGCTGAGTCATATGGACGGACAATAGGACTGCAGTAGAAAGACATGACGGAAATACAGCACTGTGTTGCAGAAAAATTAATTTCGGAAATCATATTTTATGGAAAATTAGGTGAACTGAATACTCAGTCAATAATTGCATTAAACAACCATCCTGTACCTGCAACATCGCCTTGTTCATCTGCCTCATCCCATACCTGTTCTGGAAATTCACAGAGTAACTCACCAGAGCAATACCCAGCGCCACTATTTCCATTACAAACGTTTCTGGAATTATTTCCGATAATAATTGTGGTGAAATTGCAGCACCTTCCATATGTATGCCAAGTGTAGGTTTCTACTGTCAAGAGTAGGAAGCAGCAGGAGGTGAGAAGACCCTTGGTCGTTTTGGCAAGCAGGGCTGGGTGCTGTGGGCGGCGGAACCAATAATTGCTTGTCAAACATCAGTGGACTCCCTCAGTTCCTAAAAAAATCATATATATATACCAGGCAGTGTTTCAACTTTTGTTAGGAGACCAGATGTGGAACAGAAGAAAGAGAGGGGAATTTTAAATGTGTCGGAAGTAAACAAAAACAAATGTGGGATAGTTACTCGAGGGAAAAGGGGGTACACAAATATACACACATTTACAATGAAAGACCAGTGCGGTTATTACACAATAAAAACTAGTTAATGGAAAAATGTTAATTTAGAATTTTGTAACATATAGGACATGATAAATTAAAAAGGAGACGCATGTGTTTAAATTGCAATAGTTAGATCAAGTTGATACGTTTAGGAAGCTACAATGTAACATTAAAATTGTGCGTTTAAGGCAATTTGTAATAACATTCAATACTTATTGTAATAAGGTAATGTGAGGAAGGTTTTGTGTTAGAATTAAAATGAGCAGCGAGATAGAAGCCTTTTGTAACAACGTCGGAAAATTAAGGAATCAGTAGTAAAATTGAATAGAATACTGCATTTATACTTTATATAACTGTACAAATGTTTGTATTATTTAGTTTTAATAGGGATTCGTGCAGAGATAAAACGACTTATGGTGGCTTAATGTTTTTATGTCTGCAGTTATCTATGTCACCACAATAACTTTCATAGATTGTGTGATGACAATGCATTGTATTAGATACCTATGTTTAATGTAAAGCAGGCAACTTAACTGTTAACGTTCATTTTAAGTGATTGTTGTTTGGTATCATTTTACCATCATATTGCCATCAGTCGGAATACTGCATTATTTTCAAATTACTTCAAGGGTTTTAGTTGTAAGATTGTAAGCAGTGTATCGAGCAACTTGTAACTAGAATTCAACCAACTTTCGTGTTAGCCAGAGATTGGGCAAGTTGGTTGGGACTTATTTCAATCCCATATCCTCGAGGGACACCCTCATAAATAATGGTTAAATAGGCTTGTGCTTGGGTGATAAACAGAATTTAGTTCTAGTTCCATATTTACCTTAGCATGGTATTAGCTCACAAACAATTTAAATTTCTGGGTATGTAAGAAATAGAGTTGCATAGAATGGTGGGATCGCTATGCTTATAATAAGGTTTCACATTATGCCATATGCATGAATTGGGAACGTTACCTATAACCTTAATGTGAGGGCTGAAACACAATTGTAAATATGTGGGCAGCTATACTTATAATAAATTGTAAGGCATAGAGGTAATATCGTCTCAATCGAGGTAAAGTGTTAAATATGATATGAATTTGGTCTGTAACTTCAGAAGATAGAAAATGACAGCCAAGTATTCTTATAATAAGGCATAAAGCATAATAGTCCTTATCATATTTTTGAATGAGGTCATGAGTGTTAGCGAAAGTATGTCTTTGGTAGTTATAACAACAATGGATCGAAAATCAACTATGCTTATATAAAGGCTTAAGCCATTATAAGTTCTATCCCATTTATCTAAGTTAGGAGCAGAAGGCTTACATAAGGTACGGATATAGGACAAAAAAATTCAACTCTTGTGTGTTTCTTGACATGTGCAAACCATTTTGATGAGAGTGTTTTAGAGAGAGAGAGAGAGAGAGAGAGAGAGAGAGAGAGAGGAAAATAATTTACGAAATAATTATAGTAACATTTTTTGATTTCTGTGAGAGGTCACATTTTTGAGCCAAGCTAGTTAAAAAAAATTATACTTCCCGCTTACCCTACACATGAATTATATGACGAACCATAGGCCTACACAATAAATTATAAACTAACAAGAAATCTCTAATAGTGGCGTGGGGGAGAACAACCTTGTGTTGGGCAATGAAGGGTGTGGGGGAGAGAAGGCTGGCTTTAGTAAAGGTGGGGTGTGGGGGAGAGAAGGCTGGCATTGGGTAAAGAAAGGTGTGGGAGAGAGAAGGCTAGTGTTGTGAAAGGAAGGGTGTGGGGAAGAGAAGGCTGGCATTAGGAAAGGAGGGGAGTGGGGGAGAGAAGGCTGGCATTGGGCAAGGAAGGGTGTGGGGGAGAGAAGGTTGGTGTTGTGAAAGGAAGGGCGTGGGGAAGAGAAGGCTGGCATTGGGTAAGGAAGGGTGTGGAGGAGAGAAGGCTGGTGTTGTGAAAGGAAGGGTATGGGGAAGAGAAGGCTGGTGTTGAGAAAGGAGAGGTGTGGGGGAAAGAAGGCTGGCATTGGGTAGGGTAAGGAAGGGTGTGGGGGAGAGAAGGCTGGTGTTGTGAAAAGAAGGGTGTGGGGGAGAGAAGGCTGGTGTTGTGAAAGGAAGGGTGTGGGAAAGAGAAGGCTGGCGTTAGGAAAGGAGGAGTGTGGGGAAGAGAAGGCTGGCTTTAGTAAAGGAGGGGTGTGGGGGAGAGAAGGCTGGCATTGGGGAAGGAATGGTGTGGGGGAAAGAAGGCTGGCATTAGGAAAGGAGAGGTGTTGGGGAGAGAAGGCTGGCATTGGGCAAGGAAGTGTGTGGGGGAGAGAAGGCTGGCATTGGGTAAGGAAGGGTGTGGGGGAGAGAAGGCTAGTGTTGTGAAAGAAAGGGTGTAAGGAAGAGAAGGCTGGCATTGGGGAAGGATAGGTGAGAGGGAGAGAAGGCAGGTGTTGTGAAAGGAGGGGTGTGGGGGAGAGAAGGCTGTCATTGGATAAGGAAGGGTGTGGGGGAGAGAAGGCTGGCATTAGGAAAGGAGGGGATGTGGGAAAGAGAAGGCTGGTGTTGAGCAAGTAAGGGTGTGTATGAGAGAAGGCTGTTGTTGGATTTCCTTACCACACACCCTCTCTTCCGACCAGTTGGGGAAGGATAGGTGAGAGGGAGAGAAGGCTGGTGTTGTGAAAGGAGGGGTGTGGGGGAGAGAAGGCTGTCATTGGATAAGGAAGGGTGTGGGGGAGAGAAGGCTGGCATTAGGAAAGGAGGGGATGTGGGAAAGAGAAGGCTGGTGTTGAGCAAGGAAGGGTGTGTAGGAGAGAAGGCTGTTGTTGGTAAAGGAATGGTGTGTGGGAGAGAAGGCTGGTGTTGGGGAAGGATAGGTGAGAGGGAGAGAAGGCTGGTGTTGTGAAAGGAGGGGTGTGGGGGAGAGAAGGCTGTCATCGGATAAGGAAGGGTGTGGGGGAGAGAAGGCTGGCATTAGGAAAGGAGGGGATGTGGGAAAGAGAAGGCTGGTGTTGAGCAAGGAAGGGTGTGTAGGAGAGAAGGCTGTTGTTGGTAAAGGAATGGTATGTGGGAGAGAAGGCTGGTGTTGGGGAAGGATAGGTGAGAGGGAGAGAAGGCTGGTGTTGTGAAAGGAGGGGTGTGGGGGAGAGAAGGTTGTCATTGGATAAGGAAGGGTGTGGGGGAGAGAAGGCTGGCATTAGGAAAGGAGGGGATGTGGGAAAGAGAAGGCTGGTGTTGAGCAAGTAAGGGTGTGTAGGAGAGAAGGCTGTTGTTGGTAAAGGAATGGTATGTGGGAGAGAAGGCTGGTGTTGGGGAAGGATAGGTGAGAGGGAGAGAAGGCTGGTGTTGTGAAAGGAGGGGTGTGGGGGAGAGAAGGTTGTCATTGGATAAGGAAGGGTGTGGAGAAGAGAAGGCTGGCATTAGGAAAGGAGGGGATGTGGGAAAGAGAAGGCTGGTGTTGAGCAAGTAAGGGTGTGTAGGAGAGGAGGCTGTTGTTGGTAAAGGAATGGTGTGTGGGAGAGAAGGCTGGTGTTGTGAAAGGAGGGGTGTGGGGGAGAGAAGGCTGACATTGGATAAGGAAGGGTGTGGGGGAGAGAAGGCTGGCATTAGGAAAGGAGGGGATGTGGGAAAGAGAAGGCTGGTGTTGAGCAAGGAAGGGTGTGTAGGAGAGAAGGCTGTTGTTGGTAAAGGAATGGTGTGCGGGAGAGAAGGCTGGCGTTGGGAAAGGAAGGGTGTGGGGGACAGAAGGCTGGCGTTGGGAAAGGAGAGGTGTGGGGGATAGAAGGCTGGCATTGGGCAATGAAAGGTGTGGGGGAGAGAAGGCTGGTGTTGTGAAAGGAAGGGTGTGGGGAAGAGAAGGCTGGCGTAAGGAAAGGAGGTGTGTGGGGGAGAGAAGGCTGGCATTGGGCAAGGAAGTGTGTGGGGGAGAGAAGGGTGGCATTTGGTAAGGAGAGGTGTGTGGAAGTGATGACTGGTTTTGAGCAAGGAAGGGCGTGGGGCAGAGAAGGCTGGTGTTGTGAAAGGAAGGGTGTGGGGAAGAGAAGGCTGCTGTTGGGGAAGTATAATTGTGAGGGAGAGAAGGCTGGCGTTAGGAAAGTAGGGGTGTGGTGTAGAGAAGGTTGGCATTGGGAAAAGGAAGGTAGGGGGAGAGAAGTCTGACATTTGGTAAGGAGAGGTGTGGGGGAGAGAAGGCTGGCATTGGGTAAGAAAGGGTATGGGGGAGAGAAGTCTGGCGTTAGGAAAGGAGGGGAGGGGGGGTGAGAAGGCTGGCATTGGGTAAGGAATGGTGTGGGGGATAGAAGTCTACCGTTGGGTAAGGAAAGGTGTGGGGGAGCGAAGGCTGCCGTTGGGTAATAAGAGGTGTGGGGGATATAAGGCTGTCATTGGGAAAGGAAGGGTGTGGGTCTAGAGAAGGCTGGTGTCGGGAAAGGAATGGTGTGGGGAAGAGAAGGCTGGCGTTAGGAAAGGAAGTGTGTGGGGGAGAGAAGGCTGGCATTGGGCAAGGATGGGTGTGGGGTAGATAACTCTGTTGATATGAAAGGAAGGGTGTGGGGGAGAGAAGGCTGGCTTTAGGAAAGGAGGGGTGTGGGGGGAGAGAAGGCTGGTGTTGTGAAAGGAAGGGTGTGGGGGAGAGAAGGTTGGTGTTGGTAAAGGAAGGGTGCGGGGGAGAGAAGGCTGGTGTTGGGGAAGGATAGGTGTGAGGGAGAGAAGGCTGGCATTATGAAAGGAGGGGTGTGTGGGACAGAAGGCTGGCGTTGTGAAAGGAAGGGTGTGAGGGAGAGAAGGCTGGCGTTGGGGATGGATAGGTGTGAGGGAGAGAAGGCTGGCATTATGAAAGGAGGGGTGTGGGGGACAGAAGGCTGGCATTGGGTAAGAAAGGGAATGGGGGAGAGAAGGCTGGC
>NQII01000084.1:270951-342499 GCA_002778355.1 Clitarchus hookeri | reverse complement strand
TGTTGTGAAAGGAAGGGTGTGGGGTAGAGAAGGCTTGTGTTGAGCAAGGAAGGGTGTGGGGGAGGGAAGGCTGGTGTTGTGAAAGGAAGGGTGTGGGGAAGAGAAGGCTGCTGTTGGGGAAGTATAATTGTGAGGGAGAGAAGGCTGGCGTTAGGAAAGTAGGGGTGTGGTGGAGAGAAGGTTGGCATTGGGAAAAGGAAGGTAGGGGGAGAGAAGTCTGGCGTTTGGTAAGGAGAGGTGTGGAGGAGAGAAGGCTGGCATTGGGTAAGAAAGGGTATGGGGGAGAGAAGGCTGGCATTAGGAAAGGAGGGGAGTGGGGGAGAGAAGGCTGGCATTGGGTAAGGAATGGTGTGGGGGAGAGAAGGCTGGCGGTGGGGTAATAAGAGGTGTGGGGGATAGAATGCTGTCATTGGGTAAGGAAGGGTGTGGGTCTAGAGAAGGCTGGTGTCGTGAAAGGAAGGGTGTGGGGAAGAGAAGGCTGGCGTTAGGAAAGGAAGTGTGTGGGGGAGAGAAGGCTGGCGTTGGGTAAGGAGAGGTGTAGGGGAGAGTAGGCTGTTGTTAGTGGGTAAGGAAGTGTTAACATTTTTTCGCTAATAAAAAAGTTTCACATATATTAAAAAAATTATTATTCTATTGAAAAGTTTATTTCGCTACATTCTGTACAGTTCACTATAAAACTGGAAAGTGAAAAGGTTTCATTGATAAACCGAAGATTTGTATTTCAAACACGTAGAAAATGACGAAAAACAGAATCACGCACGTATTTAATATTCGCTGCAAAATATTTAAATTAAATTTGGCCTCGTCTTCCTTTTTCGATAAATGTTTCAAATGCGATTTATTGTACGTTGTGTTACACACTGAAAGTCTGGAAGTTTTATTAACTTTTATTATTGTTCCATTCTTCTGCATTAACCTAATGGATAATAATTTTCATAATATTTTAATGTTGTTTGACGCACCTTAATAGTATCCACGTATCCCTCCCCCCAAATCGGTTACTTGTTTGGATAATAAATAGGTTAAATGCTTTTAATTTTAATAGTTATACGTTTTGTTATGTAAAGAATATATAAAATCGTTTCATGAGAGATTTTAAATTTTTGAGAGAAGGTTGGCTACATTTCGTTTCGTTGCCATGGCAACCGATAGCTGTTAACACTTATCCTAGCGCGTGCTAAGCAAAAATTCTAAACTTAATTGCTACAAATTTTTTTTTAATTTTTAGAATTCCTACGATGAGGATGAGGAGCCATATTGAATTTCGGTGCATAACAAGGAAGATTGTACGTAATCTCCTTTGTTAGAGATTCGTGTAAATTTGTTATCTAATTTTACTAGTTCGTCGTCAAACACAGGCCGCCTGATGTGGCACAAGACGTGTCGTGGTTTTGGAGGAAAAAAGGGCTTGAACGGGCTACAGCCACGCAATTATTTTAATTGACTTCACATGATTCAACGTGCGAATAATGCATATCAGTGCCAAGGACTGCAGAATGTACTAGAGGCCCAACAACCTTAAAAAGGAAAGCCTTCAGGGAAAAAGAGAACTTAAAGAAATATAATTATTTTCGTCTGTGTTGTAGAAAGATTTTCAACTTCATTGTTTACATCAGCTCGACAGTAATTATGCCAGTTAAGTACAATAATAAGTTGAGTAGAGTCAGAATTAATTATTACTTAAAAAGTTATTTTTGAACTTACTTGAATAATTTTTGACCATGAAAACACTGATTTTAATTTTTTTATCTACCGATTTGAATTATCTGCCTACTTTCATTATGAACTCAATTTATTCAATATGCTTTATATGTATTTGTGCATGCTAAGGTAGTGTTGCCACCTAACCGTAAAATACAATTGAAAGTCAAAAGCATTAACTATTTAATTGCCAGTTACTTGCAATTTCTAAAATTTGGTTACTTTAAAATTAATTTGATTTTGGAAATGCAGTGTTTTCAAGTTTTCTGTTACAAGCTTTCACAGATTTTTTTGTCAATCTAACATTACTTACACCCTCTCTGCTCTTATCATTTTCAATAGTGTCATGCCAGTATCGTATTATTAAGTGTGGTGATTTATGTGGATATATTTCAGTCGTGAACCGTTTTTAAAAGATGTGAGTTTGGACATCTGCCAGTGTCTCATTGTAACTCGGTTGCATATGTTTTTTTTATGTCTTCTTATGAAAAATGAAGCCGGGAAAGCTTCTAAGTTATTATAATCATCCACGCATTTACACTTCTCAGTATTAGGTATTTCAGAATGGCAATGCCAAACGTGAGACCGCACAAGTATATATTTTACGCTTGATTTGACTAACAACACAGCACAGTAGTACATTTCAACAAATATGATTTAATGTCTTTACCGGATAGGCTAATAAACTGTAAGCAAATATTTTTCCATTATTAAGCTCCCAGGAAAATAATGTAATAATGTCTTAACTTTACAGTAGAAGAGTGGGGCACTGAGAGGCTAGCTCACCAGTTTCTCCTCCCCCTCCCACATGGTGACCAGGGTTCGATCCCTGACGATGCCGCTGCCAGAGATTTCCGCATATCGGACACGTGTCGGACGGTATCAGTGAGATGTTTCGGAGTAGCCCTTTTTCCTTACAGTTGCATTCCGTCGGCTCTCTACTTGTTGACATTTCATTCCTATTTCCGGCTGGCTGTAGTGTCAGATCCATCCCGCAGGTCTCCCTCGCCCGCCGACTTCGCCTGACGCGTCATTCGCGACCCTGCTTTCGGGCGCCCACCGCCGGCTGCATGCTATTAGAGAAGAGCACCGAAGATAGCAGCAGCAGTGCTCCGAGAAAACCAACAACGTCTGCCACGTTTCTCAAATGTGAAAATCTTGGTGATCCGGCCGGGAATCTAACCCGGTTCACCTTGGTGTGAGCAAAGTAGTCTGACCACTGTAGCTCCTCGCACTCAGTAAGAAAAGAGTTGCTGGTGCGTTGACGGGACAATATACAAAGAGATTTCATTTCCTTTAATTTTTTCCGACTGCTATATTCACCGATGTAACTACTATACGTTGTGTGACTCTAGCATGTTGCGCTGACGATAGCAATATTGATGGTCGGCCGTATTATAGTTGATGCTTAGTTGCGACTGACGCATATCTATCGTCAAAAAGTCGTAATAACTGTTCTCAAGGAAGGTAAACGAACTACCGTTTGAGCGCGTCTTCCTAGTCGACCGTCGATGACACTTTCCCCAATAAAGGAAACGGAAAAAACAGTGGAACGGTGCAGTCTATACAAAATTATTTTTCGATGTGTGATAGCTTGCGTAGGTACTTATGATCGCAGTTCAGGTCAGGGCAGAATCTCTTAAAATTATTATCACGATGGATGGTGTCATTACATGACTAACGTCCTCTGAGACTGAGAATATAGGGATGTCCAACACTTCCAGACTCCAGGAAGCAAGGAACTAGGAACTACCCTACCCCCCTCTTCCTAAGCACACACGTAATAAACTCGCCCCCTCCCTCCTAGGCGCGCACGAAAAATCACACACCACAGAAGCCAGTGATATAATGTTACTTATTAGTAATTAAAACAGTTAAAAATATATAAAACGAAAATTTAAAAGAAGTATCTAGAATAAAATAATAAATAAAAATAATTATATATATTTTGGAATTTTTTTTTCTAATCCATGGCTCTGTTTTTTTTCTTCTAAATAACTGCTAACAGTATTGATAAAAAACAGTAATATCGAACAGTAATAAAAATACACATAAATAATATATTATTTTAAAAATTATCAAATACCTTTATTAAGCAATATCCGAAATAACGGAGTAGCGACTTTGCACTCGAATACTAATAGCTGAACCTATTAATAAATGTACCTCCGTGATTTTCCATCTAATATTTTATTTTCAGCAATTTAATTTATTTGGCAATTTCATTCCATGATGCTTTGTAGAAAACTAGTAAATGAATACAGCTTTGATTTTGATACTCTTAAAAATTTTTGGGTGACAGAGACAAAATTCAGCTACAATATTCACATATTATGTGCCACTTCAGTTAAGCTTTCCTACTGCTGTAGGAAATCTGCAAGCATTGTAGTGTAATTGTAGTGTATTGTTTTGCGTTTGTTGTAATACCGAGTAAGAAAAAACCATTGATGTTATCGATATGCCCATTCCCTTCAGATATGCGAAATAAAATTGTGAAATTTCTTTCCTCATACATCATAAATGGCAGAAGCAGAAGGATGTAAAATTTCTTGTAGGAAAATATGCAAAAGTTAACAATCGTAAAATAATTTTCACTCAGGTGCATATTAAGCAAGATAATGCTAAACAAATAATTCTGACACAATTTCTCTAATATGTCAGCCAAACCCATTCCAGCATTATTTAATTGTTTTTTTTTCTTATTAGACCATTTTACCAGCCTTACTAACTGGCCAACATATCAGTGAAGCTATGAACATGGCGAGGGAGTGGAAAAAGGGAGGAAAGAGAAAAGGCTCATCTGTGTGCAAAATGGGACGAAACAAAACATTATCCCATCTTATTCATTCGTGTCTCTGTTGCAAAAACAAGTTTTTGAAAACAGGTTTTACGCAGTTTGCGTCATGGATCCTTTCTGTAAACACCATTGGAGAGTAAATTATTACTGCTTCACATTTATCTTTATCCTAATCACCGATTCGTATAAAATATGTTTCCCAGCTTTTATCTCTATAGTATTTTAGAGTTAAAATAATTGCTGAAGAGGGTTAGAGTAAACCATAACCCACGTTCATGTCTCAGGTAAGTAATTGTTTTCAAGGGGTAAGAGGACTGTGTAATGACTCCACACTTATTTAAGGGAGTTTTCAACCAAGTGCGGCAAGAATTTCAAATAAACACTTTCGCAGGAAGAATGACTAATTCCATATTTACGGCCGGAGGTCCACGGAATAAATTTAACCTCGAGGAGTGCCACAGACGCGCGTGAACATAAAAAGCAAGAAATACGAGGAAGCGCTGAGGCGAAAGCCAAGAGGACGCGTAGTAAAGAGCCACATAAAAAGATGAACGTAAATTCGAAGATCTAGCTGCTCGAATTGGTCCAGCTGAAAAGGGTAGGAGTGGGGTGGGGATAAGGCAAGTTTTATGGCGGCGACCTCGTGTGGAACAATGGGCCGTTTCGGCGGTCGACAGCGGTGCTATGGGGGAACCGCGCGCTGACCTGCGACCCCGGGCAGGTAGGCATAACTGTACACTCCCCTGTTTACAGACGAATGGCATTATAAACACATAAGAACGCGTTCATCGCCGCGCCGGCCAGCTCCGCCAGTATCCGCACTGCCCGGCCGGGAGACAATGGCGTGACGTGCATGGTCGATCGCAGTGATCTTGGAGCTTGCGCACTACTCTTACATATTTCCCGACCAGTAATTTCAACCATCTTCTTTTTTTAACAAAATTAATATGTGTGGAATGAATGGTGGTGCGTGCGTGTATATTTCGTATTTACATACAGGCGCGCGCGTAAATTTACGTGCGTTCCTTGCTGAAAACTTAGCCACCGATTCGTATCAAACCATGTACGTATTGAAGTAGAGCGAACATAAGGTAGAGTGCGCACGTTAGCTGCGCAATAGCCACTCTCCGTGTTCCAACGTTTGGCTGTTATTCTGTATGTCAATTGCTGTATTAAAAATAACGTGGACAGGATTTGAGGTAAGGGCACTACTTCTAAGCTAGTTTTAATGCAGCTAGATTTTATTCAAGTTAGTCGAAGTATTTTTCTGATATAACAGGGTAGGTCTGATGGAATGTAAAGAAACACGTTCATCAATGTCGACCACGTGAATTTGACAGTTATACTGCGGTGGGTCAATTAATGTTGGAGACATACACAGAAGGTGAAAATCTGTCTACCTCATCTTTATTCTATGATCTACACCACCGAGTATAGAAAGTTCTCCAGCTTCACGGGAAGTTGGAGATTTGAAATAAATGTTATGGTAACTGCATACATTTTAATGTGTAATCTGAATAAAATTAGTTTCCTTTGGTTTCAGACAAGTTATACTGTAGAAGAGTTGCCGAAGTAGTAATTTAAATTATTTAAGTATACAAAAATCTTACGTTTATACTTTTCCAGCGCATGGGTACTAGGCAATATATTAATGAATATGTCAATTTGTTCCCGCTGAGGAAGGACGCGTAAATGTGGAGAGATAAGAAACAAATTATAATTTTCAAAAGTGTTAGGACGACCGCGAACCAACTATGTTTCTGGTTTTTAACATCTTTTTCTGTAAATATGTTCTCATGAATATGTTGAGAACTACTACAGATAAAAAAAATACAGAAAGGCAACATTTATTTAAAAAAGTACTTTCTTAAAAATGCTTAAATTAATGACGGAACCAAAACGGTACAGAACTTTCAGGCTTGAACCAATTATAGGCCGACATTACGTTTAATCTATTTAAAACAAACCTCCACGTGTTCAACAAATGCAATGAGTGAGTGCCAAGTAGAATAAATTTGTTTCTAGTTACTTCTAAATTTTGTGTCTACTGAATATTTTTTAATTCAGAAGACGTACATAACCATATACAGTAAAATAGTGACTCATTATTATATTTCATACGTAGTTTCCCCTTAGATTCTGTGGTGGTGTTTATAACGATCACTTTGCTGGTGCGTGTCTTATAAGTTCTATTTTACTGAAATTATCATTGAGCACTGATTCTTCTGGCGTGGCGATCTGCATCGTTACTTATCTTTCACATGTTAATTAGATTTAAGCGCTGGTGTAACCAAAAACGAACTTGTTCGGAGGTTCTGAGATTATTAAAATAGCTCTTCCGTACTAAACATTACCGATTACTATTATTCCACTACTCTTGCAAATATTCCTCATATATGCTACTGTGCTGTCTACCTTTTTCATTTCTAGACCACGAATGTGGCAATAGATTTTGTCAATGGAAAAACATATATGCTACACTGCAAAACCGGTCAGTTGTCATTGAATGGAAATAATTGGACTTGCCACCTTTATTTTGCTTTAAATTTTGTGATGTGGAAGCATAGTTATATTAATCATCACCTAAAATCATTACAACTGTTGCTTTATGCTATTTACGTAAACCTTACGATATTCCGAGGAATTCATACACAAATTTGTTAACAGAGACTTTGAGTGCCTGGAGAAAGGCAACTCCCACTACACTCAACTCGATAGAGTAGCGTAAAGCATGGGATTATGTAGTATGCGCCAACCTTCGGTCTTTCACACATTATTCAGACACTTCTATAGTTCTTTATCTTAAACCATCTGTGCAATGAGTGGAATGGAATAGGGGCCCAGTTCCAACTTAAAAAGTTCATATCACCCTTGAAAATCTCTTTAGAACGTCAGTCACCGTAAATATATTTTAGAGTTTTTTTTTTCACGATTAACCTGCAGTTGCAGTTTTTTTTATCTATATTTACATATGATATATCATCCATTTTCATTAAAAGTATCGTCCACAAGAACATCGGGAAAATACCCTCAAATTCAAATTACATTCTGCTTTTCACCTAAGATAAATTTTTTGAGAAAGTGAAGCTTGGGTGTTTGATCATCACTATCCACCAATTGTTGCAGGAGATGCTCAACGGCGTAGTGCTGACACGCTTGCCTTGTTATAATTATAGCACTGGTTAGATTTCACTGAACCCATTTTTTTTCATTAAAAATTACCCATTTTAATTTTACCCCCCCCCCAAATTAACACCAAAGGAGATTATACTTGGTGGTTTATTCAAATCCTCACACACTGATTAACTTGTGCGTAATTATTTGAGAAACGGGCATTCACAATGGCAGTAGCATCAAAGAAACTTCAGAATGAATACTATTTCATCATGTGTGGTGTCATCTGTCGCAGATACGTATCTGCCGGCCAGCACGTCAAATAAAGCCGTGGGTATTTTGACTAGTCTGTGTTCGCAGTCCATTCTGCGTGTCTGAGTGGTGTCTTGAGGATAAGATTATTCACTTTGTATACTGGGAGACGTGGCAGCTAGTGACATGTTTCTCCAACATTACTTGGTTCTTTGTTCTTTAATAGTCTGAAAACTTATTTTCTGTGCGTGAATACGGTTTCTTCTTTCTTTTGTATTGTTAGCATGAGTGGATTTGTTATTGTAGCATTACTGTTTAGTATAGATCTATAAGAACCCACTTTATTTTTATGGTAAAAACATTTTGATAAAATTCCTGATTGTGGTTGTATTTAATTTTGACACAAATGCAAGAGACTTATGAAACAACTATTAAATAAGACGTTTAAATTTATTTTGTAAATTTTATTTGTGGATGCATTACTATGCAATCCCGACATCATTAGCTGTACAATAACCCCCTTATTAAACTATGATTGTGCAATATAGTTACAATTATATTGTTTAATATCTTTTGCAATGTTGTTTGATGTTAAGGATACGGAACAGTAAAATTTACGAACAGTGATTTGATAAATTTTTGCCTCTTTTATATTTAATATGACAGTACATAATTTGGAATGTGTAACTTTGTGAGTGCACGTCTAAATATTTTCTATGACAAATTACGCAATAAAGTGTCAGAAACGTAATTCATTAGTAATGTATTGACACAATGCAAGTAACAGTGAGGCTTCTATGATAGAAAGCACGTACTACCTAATTCTAGGTAAACATTTTGATCCGTTTCACGTCCCGTTAAAGTGTTAGTTACGGACAAAAAAGAGAATTCATAGACGACACTTCCTATCATAAAATTCCAGTACCTACATTTTAGTTTCCTAATTCCGTTCACAGGGATGTGGAATGGAATGTTTATACTCGACACGGATATTCCAAGCTCCACGCTATTCTTGTTCAGTCAAAGAGCCTTAGAAACTCCATAAACTTTGGTCTTTGTGAGAAGTGAATATTTTAACTCTGCTGCTATGTGCAGCTCAAGAACTTTCTCTGAGAATAATCGGGGAACATAAAGTACGCAGCCAAGGAGTAATAACCCTTATGAGATATGAACAGTAGCTCTTATTGCGTCCATGAATACTCTAAACAGTTTGCTTTTGCTGTTGATTCTATTTTATGTAACTGTTCCATAACTATAGCCCTCGAAACAGCAGACTGTGGTCTGTTTGTATAAAAGAGTTTAATTACTTGCTTAGTCATAAAATACTAATATATGAATTCATATAATATGATTTTTATTGCGGAATTTAGGCGTTTATGAATCTTTACCAAGTAAAACCACAATTTAAAAAATCCACGCCCTAAAAATAGTTGTACTTCATACGGCTGCAAAACAATTATTACAAAGTACTTTATAAAAGTTATTAAAAAAATCACGTTTTAAATTAC
This sequence comes from Clitarchus hookeri, assembly GCA_002778355.1. NCBI lineage: Eukaryota > Metazoa > Arthropoda > Insecta > Phasmatodea > Phasmatidae > Clitarchus > Clitarchus hookeri. The sequence goes on along the minus strand of NQII01000084.1, from coordinate 333,127 downwards.
CACTAATATTTAGTCATACAAATTAATGCATGTTAAGCAAACCCAAATTCAAGTGTACTAAAAATGAAATGCGGACTAACGTACTAACATACCCAATAATTTACTAAATTATCTGTGCTGAAAATATTGATATATTGCTTTTAGAATCATTTATAAGTTAACACAAAAGCGAAATAGCAGGGGAAAACTTAAGTCGTCTGGGATGAGGAAACCCATTTAATATTTCCTTACTTTTTTAAAAATATATCACTATGATGCCAATTCCTACCCTTTACGAGCACAAAACAGAAACTGAAGTAAATAAATTCCACTCTCACAAATTTAAACGGTACTCTCTCCGTACGAAGTTAACACATGGAAAAGTATTCCTACATCAACACCAACTTATCTCGGAACGTATAAGACCGCGTTTCGTTAAAATATAACTATGACGTTAAGGATGAAGCCCTGACTAATATTTAAACCTACTATTAAGGTTTAAATCCAAATATTTTCCACGATGTATTCCATATCCTCAGTTTCTCTACCACCACCAGGGCTGTACCCACGGAACTCAAATGACATTATTCTACTTGGGTGAATTAAGCGACGTACGAAGATGTTGACGTAACTTGCAGAATAGAACCCATGGCTGACGTAACCCACAGCCAACCCCACAGTCGGCGTAACCCGCGGTAGTCGAACCAGCGGCCAACGTAATCCGCAGTTGCCGAAACCACAGGTACGCACGCTATTCGTCGCATGCGTATCAGGAGGGAACTGTAGGGAAAATGAGCGCAAAAAGGGAAATTCTTATACGTCATTAGATAAATTATGGGGATGAACTTACAAAATAGGTTTAGGTGAGCAAAGACAAATTTCTAAAAATGCCAACTCCCTGAACTTAGAAAAAAATGGAAAATGGTTAAAGGTACTTTAAACCTTAACGACATAAATCCTTCGGGATTCTAGGCATGCCTACTGAGTCTCATTGCTGTAGTTCAAGCAGTTTAGGAGATGTTGCAGTTTGAGTTTCGACCCCTCTTAAAATAGTACAGATAAGGTGAGGTCAAATGTACCTACACCATGATACGATGGGAAAGAGATATAATTAATAAGCATGCCAAATTGGAATGCCATAGGTCATCGTTTTGGAAATATTGGGAATCAATAATTGACACCCTTAAAACTCAAAATTTTGGATAACCCCTGTCTGTGACAAACTCCTACAGCATTATCAACCTCACCCACCTCCTCAAGTAACTCTGACGGTGATACGAATACTGAGGTACTATTATTCTCCTCTTTTGAAAATAATGAAATGTGTCCTTTAGATACAAAATCTTCTAAAGACCATTATTTTATAAACGAATTTATTCGCACCAATAGATTTCCAAGGATGAGTTCTATTGGTTTGCATAAGATGTGAGTTTCATAACACACAAAATTACAGACAAACGGCGTCGTGAAAATGAGGGTTATATTCAAAATCCTCTATATCCACCACCAGTTACTCTCAAAATTCTCTATACCTATTAACCAATGAAAAAAAATATATATATATACATATATCGCGGAAAAAGAATGACGTCTATTGTGTATCAGTCTCGCCAACTCTAGCGGTCTGCGCTTAATCGTCCGTTGTCATGATCTAATGTACCAACATGAGGAGAAAACAATATTTAAGAAAATAATGTAAACATTCTTATAAGGGTTTTGAATATAGTTAAAGGTTTATTCACGGGACAAACGACAGATTTTCCATTTCTTTTACCTCATCTAGGAGACGTCCAAAGCATAAGGTTGACCATATTTGCTACTGTGGCGTTCTAGTGTAATCAAGACCCATAATTTTTCGCTATCCATGTCTTTGGCGTCGTTTATTGAAAAATGGGTAACGAGACTTTTCTTGTTGTTAAAGCAATTCCAGAAAGAGGACGAAAAGGGATGCAGAAGCCGGAAACTTGGAAAAGATCTAGCTAAAAGAGAGAAAGGTGAGTTACGTTTAGTGAATTTAGAGGTTATGTGCGGTTCATCTTAAGTTTTGTAATTGATCATATAATTTGCATTTTGTTGTTCTGCATTGCTATGAAATAACGTGAATCAATATTGGGTATACTTCCTTTCAGATATTCTGATAGTTTTCCCCATCAATATCCAAAATGCAAACACAATAGCAACGCATTGAAGTGTTCTTCCCTGCAGATGGAGGATATCAGAGAATTTAACCGTGTGTTTTATAAATTACACAATAAAATAGAGCGGTACAGTTTTGTAATTGAACACTGCACTACTTAGCAGCCAAAAAGAAGGAGAATTGTAGGGGATTCAAAACGAAGCCTAACATTCAATTGCCATGAACGGAAGAAAACATGTGGTTCGCTCAATCCAGTGCAAGGTGTTCTTAGACGATCACCCATCGGTGGGAGGTCAGGTAGCACGGGAAAACAGGGGAGGGGACAGAATAAGTGTCAAGAATATATGTCGTAGAGAAGCTGTAGGCAAATTCATAGAGTCCTTAAAGTGTAAAGTGTGCAAAGCCTCACTACTGTCGACACAGGAAAAGTGATCGTAGGTTATACTTGCAACCATAATAGAATATTAAAATTTTTGGCGTCTTTACAACACTACTGCTGAAAGAAAACTTTAGGTAAAGGAGTGTTATTTTCGTAGAGTGTTCTGTACTAATTACAATGATTATTTTTGAAGTTCCAGAACCGATGTTTGTTTCTGTCTGCTTGGAATTGGAAGAAAGACTAAAGGTAGACAGAAAAACTACTGAGAAACAAAACTATGACAAAGAAGAGAATTCATAAATTGAAGGCAAGTTACGAGAGTAACTTCTTAGTAGCTTCTTATCTCCTCTTACGACTGTCAGAATTATATGAAACTTCCAAAACTTCCTGAACAAGCTGCATATTTTAGTAGGCAGTATAATTGTTTACAATTTTACTGTTGTAAGTGGCAGTTCCAAAGGTCTTTTGTCTAAACAGAATGTCCATTGCTGCTGTTGGAATGAGTCTGAGCGTCCAAAAGGTTCCAATGAAATAGCCAGCTGTGTTTATCGTAGACATACACGCTCTGACATGCAGGGAACAGAAACAGTAAGACTAGTAGCAGATGGTTGGGGAGGGAAAAATAAGAACACTAGTGTCATTGCCATGGCTAGCAAATGGCTTTATTCGGATGGACTCCCCCCCCCCCAGTAATGTAGCCAATGCGGAAATAAGTTTTCCAGTAGATGGAAATTTTTTTATTTCAACTGATAGGGTTTTCGCAAGGTTAGAAATGGTACTGAAGAAGAAAGAAGTTGTTGTGGAGCCCACCATCTATGAGAACATTATAAGTGAGCATGGCACTCTACATAAACTAGCAAATGATTATGTGAAACTGTACGATTGGAAGGCAGAGGCAAGTAAATGTTTCAAGAACACAGAATCTTGGCACTTCAAATTAAGACAGTTTAAAAATTCTACATGTAACCATACAGTTTTAGCTTTTACGCACGCTTACGTTATATAACACGAGTATTTACGTGCCTTACGAATTTCAAGGCCTCCTTTATTTCTTTTCTTCTTTCCTGTGTATTTATGTTGTGCCGAGACTATTTGCGGAACAAGCTGAACACGAGCAGTTATTTAAGCTACGCTTTGACGTACACTTAGCATTTTAATTCAGGGACGTTCATATAAATTTGTTTTGGAGGAGGCACTAAGTCAGTTTGACACCAAATACAAATTTTCATTCGCCTTACATCAAGTAAAATTAATTTTATACATTACATATATTAAAGTATAGTTTATTCGCAGTTTCTTCACACTTTTTGAACCAAACCTTTGGAAAATCATCCTATTTANGCATATATTAAAGTATAGTTTATTCGCAGTTTCTTCACACTTTTTGAACCAAACCTTTGGAAAATCATCCTATTTATGACGTGTTTGGTTCTTTCCTACATATGCTACGTATTACAAGTGTTTTATACATGTGTTAGCGTAAAAGTACCTTATTTATACTCAAATAGATTTTTTGCTTATATTCTATCTATAAATTACAATATTTCATTTATATTTATTCTGTGCAAATACGGGGAGAAAAACGCTGTGTTGGGAACGCCTAGTAAGAAATAGTTTTTATGCAAAATAATATTACATTAAGTTCACACGAATCCTGTGCGTTGTCCTTTTGGTGTAATTCTCTATACTTGGTTAAGCTTTGTTTGTATGAGGCGGAGGAATTTCCTGGAAGTAGAACTTTAGCAGGGATTCAGAAAAAACTAAATTAAGCGTGAACATACTATAGTCGATATTTGATATAGTCCTTTCATGCTAAGTTCACATGTTTTTGTAACCCTGCTATGGTTCTACTTTCATTTCCGTATCCTTCCGCTACATGTAAACAAAAATACTGCTTATTGCTACGTGACTTCTATATTTCAACACTGACATAATTTGTCAACATTTTTCAGAATATCTTNATAAACTAGCAAATGATTATGTGAAACTGTACGATTGGAAGGCAGAGGCAAGTAAATGTTTCAAGAACACAGAATCATGGCACTTTAAATTAAGACAGTTTAAAAATTCTACATAACAAAAACCACGACCAATATCAAAATTCTAGGAGAATGTGCATACAAAACTGATGCAGGTGTTGCAATACATTACCAAAAAAAGAAAAACTGTTACTGATATCAACACTACTCAGATTCTCCCTAGCAATATCCAAATTCACATGTAGGCAAGCTACCAGCAAAACAATATGGACAAAATTGGAGAGATATTGCCAGCCTCACATTCTATAGTACAGTAGAAAGTTTTGCTTGACAACAGTCTCATAGTTCAGAATGTGATGAAGACTGTCGCCATGGCAATGTGTGAGAAGTTACAATAATAATTGTGTAAAATAGTAGTATTTACTTTCTAAAGTATAACATAGACTGCACAATATACTGTGTTAATGAAGTGCTTATAATAATTGCATACCATAATTTGGATGCTTGTATTCAAAGAATGTAAATCTGTATACAAATGTGATTCAGTGACCATCTACTGTTTAACACGATTCTCATGCAAAAAAAAAAATAATTTAGGTGAATGAGTTCCAAATTACTCCATATCCAACCGTGTTCATAATTATAACTTTTAGAATTCTCTATGTAAGTATTAGAGATTAAAAATCTTCTGCACACATATTAACACTGGTTTCACTGCGTATTAATATATCTTTAAGTATATTATGTTACTTATACTTGCTTCTGGATCCCCCATGCATGTTCTGGTCAATAAAATTATACAATAGTATTTAAACAATACCCTTTACAAGAAATAGTCACTTCCTGAACAATTTATGCAAGTAGATATAGGCGAATGAAAATCTAGAGGAATCAAATAATGCCAGGCTCATCGAACTTTTCGTCTTTGGTGGTGGAACTTCCCTACTTTGTACAAAAATACTTGAAAACTCAGAGAGTGTCTCTGAAAAAGAGAAACCTTGCACCAGCAAAAAAGGTTTACAAGCGTTGTACTGGTACTTACTGTTTAGGTAGGAAACCTGTATTGAAGGGAATAAGTTGTGAGTGTGCCTCTCCAATATATATTAATATATCAGAAATTAACTGTCAGTGTTTGGAACATTACCATATTGTTCATTTAGTTTGTGTGTATTGTTTATTCAAAGCTGGAGTTATACCGATTACATACACAGTTATTTCAAAAGTTTCGGAGCCAACTTTCAAGTTTCCAGGCCGAAACGCTTGGAAACAGCGAGCGATCAAATGTCGGAAGCAACAAAATATTCTCCCCACCATAATGCTATTTCCGCATAGAGTTTCAAGTAGGGGCTTCGGGCAAGGGCGTTAGAAAAAAAGGTGGGAGGCTTTAAAAAAAATTGCCATTCCAAGAAAGTTGTTATGGATAAGGTGGGAATAGGCATCGAAAGTAGCTATTTTCAAAGCACAATTTTTGGTACCAAAAGGGTACGAAAATGGAACCATCGCAGAGAAGGAAGAAAAGTATGAAAAATAAGCGTTAACTGGGAAATTCTTACACATCAGTCGAGAATGGCTAGGGAAGAACTCACCAAAGAAGTTTTGGCGATTAGGAAGCCAATTGTTAAAAATCTCACCCAACCCCCTTTATTTGAAATAAAAAAAATTGAAATGGTCAGAGGCAACTGCCGCCTTTAATGGCTTCAAGTTTTCGAGCCCCTGAGCTAACCAGTCCCGTGGGTATATATCACATAATTGAGGAGAAATGGCAATTTGAAATTAGACGCCCTATAAGTTGCACAGTTAAGGCGAGGCCGACGGTAAACTGTGAGTCGATGGGAACTGATGGGTTTAAGAAGGGGAAAATTATTTTTTAAGACATTCCCTGATGCTAAATTGCAAGTCCCTAGCACGAGCGAGGCGAAAACGACGCGCGAACAAAAATAGGAAGCAGCAAAACATACCCCCTGCATAAAACGATCACCTACCAGGAAAAAGGGCCGTGTGGCGTGGGGTTGAAAATTGAAGGATTAGACTAGGTACTGAGAGGTTGCCTCAATCCTGGGGTGGGGAGAACGCTGCGCGACCCCAAACTTTGCATTTTTCAGCGCAGAAAAATTTGTTCTTCATTATTATAGACACACACAGCTATTATTTACAACGTTAAACTGCCTATCTATACTATTTCACTTACTATACTCTCAGTGAACGAAATATTTAATGCCAATCTCAGTTATAATTAAAGTCCTTATCGCTGTATTTATACTAGCCACGGTCGGTTTGACCTTACGTATTATTTACACATATATGATCAAAATGTCCACTGCCATATATTCACATCATTCCAAATGTATGTCACTCACGCATCCAGTCCCGCTTTCCCACAGTCCGGCCGACCAGTCTCTCTCTCTCTCTCTCTCTCTACTTTCCCGATACTGGCAGAATACACTCGCTGATCACTGCGTAGGTTCTATATACCTGGCGTTTAAGGCTGTACGTGTACAAGGCTTCAGACTCTGAGGCACGTTGTAGCTTATATAGCTTAACCGACATACCCAGAAGGTTCTCCGCCCCACGAGTCGCGCTAAAGGAGAAGGGAGGTGATGACCAGAAAATTTGCGCAACGACTACCCAAGTCATTCAATCTTCCAGGGTTGAAAGTGGCAACCGTTCCGATAGCCTTATCGTGGCACGCGTCAAAATACCGCGGCAACAGTTTGGAACTCTGCCTTCTCGTCTCCAGTTACCGGCGATGATCTTGAAGCGGGAGGGCACGGTAAAGCACGCGGAGCGGTTGCATGTAAAATATCTTAATTTTTAAAAGTCAAACCCTTTATTTGAATAAACAATTTTACCAATTTGAATTTAATCTAATTGCATTAAAAATTGGTTAGAGGAAGTATACAAATATCTGAAAGTACTTGTTTAGATAAACAGTATTCTAACCTCAAATCCTATCCTCTTCGTTTTTTATAGTTGTATTGGCAGACAAGTAGTCGAATGTTGGGATACTGAAAGTGACTACTGTGCTCCTCGGGAGCGCACTCTACCTCTACAGTTCTGACATGCTGACTCTGTGAAAGGAGAGTCGTGAAGGGTAGGGGACGGTATCCATAATGGAGAAAGGCGATTTGGAGTGCGAGGTAAATTTTCTATTGGTGGTGTACTCTGCCGCCTCCGAAACCTGTTCATTCCACCGCGGAACGATCGCTTGACGCCGCCGCCGGACGATGTATTTACAACAGTGGTCGCTAGGAGCAGCACTTGTCGCCGCGTAAGGTGCAGTCCTGCAGATGCAACAGCGCACGTGCATAATAAACAATGTGACGGCATTATGCAGACAAAAAAATTCCCCTTTCCTTTTGCTCCGGAGATGTAAACACACATGTAACCATACAGTTTTAGCTTTTACGCACGCTTACGTTATATAACACGAGTATTTACGTGCCTTACGAAATTCAAGGCCTCCTTTATTTCTTTTCTTCTTTCCTGTGTATTTATGTTTTGCCGAGACTATTTGCGGATCAAGCTGAACACGAGCAGTTCTTTAAGCTACGCTTTGACGTACACTTAGCATTTTAATTCAGGGACGTTCATATAAATTTGTTTTGGAGGAGGCACTAAGTCAGTTTGACACCAAATACAAATTTTCATTCGCCTTACATCAAGTAAAATTAATTTTATACATTGCATATATTAAAGTATAGTTTATTCGCAGTTTCTTCACACTTTTTGAACCAAACCTTTGGAAAATCATCCTATTTATGACGTGTTTGGTTCTTTCCTACATATGCTACGTATTACAAGTGTTTTATACATGTGTTAGCGTAAAAGTACCTTATTTATACTCAAATAGATTTTTTGCTTATATTCTATCTATAAATTACAATATTTCATTTATATTTATTCTGTGCAAATACGGGGAGAAAAACGCTGTGTTGGGAACGCCTAGTAAGAAATAGTTTTTATGCAAAATAATATTACATTAAGTTCACACGAATCCTGTGCGTTGTCCTTTTGGTGTAATTCTCTATACTTGGTTAAGCTTTGTTTGTATGAGGCGGAGGAATTTCCTGGAAGTAGAACTTTAGCAGGGATTCAGAAAAAACTAAATTAAGCGTGAACATACTATAGTCGATATTTGATATAGTCCTTTCATGCTAAGTTCACATGTTTTTGTAACCCTGCTATGGTTCTACTTTCATTTCCGTATCCTTCCGCTACATGTAAACAAAAATACTGCTTATTGCTACGTGACTTCTATATTTCAACACTGACATAATTTGTCAACATTTTTCAGAATATCTTTAAAAAATTATAACGACTTTGAAACAATCTATTAATTATAGTTTTATGGTAATTAATTTACATATTATATACATATTTGTGGTATTTATGACATAGTAAATTTCACATATTACAAGTTAATATTTGGCCGCGACTGTGTGCGAATGTGTGTTGGGTTGGGGGAAGGGGGAGAACTATTTAGAAAGTATTTAACTTTTTGTTGTTGACGTGTATTAGGTTATGTTGATTTAAGGACGGCCTCAGTCAGAATAAATATTAAAAAGAAAGGCAGGAAACTCAAGCACGCAACTCGTGTCTTTTATTTTATAATGCAACTTCACGTAGCGGCGACAAACTTAAAGATGGTGTTGAACCTGCTCATGTTTCTACAGCAAACGTTTTTATTAGGTGAACATAATTATTTGCAACTTTCAGATTGGGCTTTAGCCCTTTGAGCAATCTTTCGGAGCTGTGGCAAATAGTCAATAAAAAAACGCCTAAGCACGTTAAACGGGGTTTCAAACTATTAAGGGTGAGATACAAAGTTGTAATATTTGACAATTANTTAAAAAATTATAACGACTTTGAAACAATCTATTAATTATAGTTTTATGGTAATTATTTTACATATTATATACATATTTGTGGTATTTATGACATAGTAAATTTCACATATTACAAGTTAATATTTGGCCGCGACTGTGTGCGAATGTGTGTTGGGTTGGGGGAAGGGGGAGAACTATTTAGAAAGTATTTAACCTTTTGTTGTTGACGTGTATTAGGTTATGTTGATTTAAGGACGGCCTCAGTCAGAATAAATATTAAAAAGAAAGGCAGGAAACTCAAGCACGCAACTCGTGTCTTTTATTTTATAATGCAACTTCACGTAGCGGCGACCAACTTAAAGATGGTGTTGAACCTGCTCATGTTTCTACAGCAAACGTTTTTATTAGGTGAACATAATAATTTGCAACTTTCAGATTGGGCTTTAGCCCTTTGAGCAATCTTTCGGAGCTGTGGCAAATAGTCAATAAAAAAACGCCTAAGCACGTTAAACGGGGTTTCAAACTATTAAGGGTGAGATACAAAGTTGTAATATTTGACAATTAATAATGGAATCTGTTTCCACCAGTGTTACCTGAAAATGTAAATATTCCAACAAGAAACATTTTACAAAAGACATGCCAAAACTCAATTTAATAGTAATTAACATATAAACTACGTCTTAATAGTTATTTACAGCACTACACTATTCGCACCCTTTTTAATTCATACTGATTATTAAATAAATATCAAAATTTATAATCGTTATACACGTAAAAGTTTTATTTACTACAAATTAGAATAATTAAATATTAATAAGAGTATTAAAAGTTTGTGGTATATAATTTACTTAAAAAACAGGAAAAAATGTTACATCTAGGGAAATTTTCAAAAGTTTGTTTCAAAAAGTATAAAGATACTGTGAATGGAGTTTGTAAAACATAAAAAAATGAAAACTACATTAACTATAAAAAAACAGTAATATATTATAGTACATTTGCATTACTTAATTTATACTATAAACAAATGTACGCACCCACACAGAATTACACCTGCGCATTTGAATTCTATTGACAAAATTCGGCTGCAGATTCATCATGACACAGTAAGGTGAAATATTTTCATGCCCTATGGGCTAAATCTGCTTACTCTAAGGGCGATAAACTCCATAGAAGTTAGACCTGTGTTACCATTGCATATTTTATATTGAGTGAAAAATTTAAGATATTACTTTAGGGCCTTCAAACAAATGTGTAACCGAACAAAGATACGAACATACCACGAAACCTGTAGTCACTACATTGTCTTGTAGAAACTATGGGTTTTTCCACCTTTATTTCCGCACTGAGTGTTTTTATGTGGAAGCACAAAATGACGAATTAATAATTCGTATTTCCAAATGACAACATGTCATATTTTGTCATATCNCCTTTATTTCCGCACTGAGTTTTTTTTATGTGGAAGCACAAAATGACGAATTAATAATTCGTATTTCCAAATGACAACATGTCATATTTTGTCATATCAGTAGACTTGATTGTTTTTAAGAAATTTGAGCATGCAATTTTAGAACAAATAATTATTATACTTGACTTGTAGGCCTAGGTAACACGCACAACACACAATACGATAGGCCCGGAACACATAAAGGCGATCCTTTTGGAACTGACAATCTTATGAAAATGTCACGAAGAAAATCTTTATTTCGCAACAATAAAGACAAAACATTTGCCATCTGCCTGTAGCCGTTTTCATACGTGGGAACTCGCCAGTTTTCACAAATCATGACCGCCAAATGCAGCCCCATCATTGGAAAACTAAACAATTGTCATCTATTCAGCTATGATGTTTGTGTAACCTTGCCACAAACCAACAAATTATTCTACGAAATTTTAGTCGTGTTTTCCCTAAGTTTTGTGAAAAAAGCAAGTTCACGTTTATGGGGCAGCCTCAGTCACGCCTTCACAAGAAAACTACGCGCAAAACATTTACGGCGGCCTGTAAACTACTGACCTGCAAAAGGGTTACGTATCTGCAACTTGAGGTTGACAGAAACGTTCTGTAATGTAAATTTAAAACATGCAGCTTCATTGACATTAATAAAGCGTTTTATGTCAGTTCTGACATAAAATACAATTTTCTGCGGCAAATGTACTGCACTGCTACTAACAACCGTCCCTTATGATACGTATTCTGACAGAAATGCTTGACANTCGACCGAAACGTTCTGTAATGTAAATTTAAAACATGCAGCTTCATTGACATTAATAAAGCTTTTTATGTCAGTTCTGACATAAAATACACTTTTCTGCGGCAAATGTACTGCACTGCTACTAACAACCGTCCCTTATGATACGTATTCTGACAGAAATGCTTGACNCTTTTCTGCGGCAAATGTACTGCACTGCTACTAACAACCGTCCCTTATGATACGTATTCTGACAGAAATGCTTGACATCCAGGCAGTCAGTGCTGTTTGTACCTTACGTGAGCAATTTTCGTGCAAATGGCACTGCTGAGTGTGTACTGCCGAAGTGACATTTTCATTAACTGCGTTATGCTGATGTCCTAACTGTATAACTAATATGAAACATTTGGTGGATCAATTAAATTTAATGCATAATTAAGGGAATCTGCTCAGCTTTTTCAATGACGAGGTTTAATAACATTCACTATTTGTTCAACTCTAGCGAGAATCAATGCAAAAAAACCACGCAAAAGCCAGACAAAAATTCAATGTGTGAATGTTTTGCCTCTATTGTCAAAAATTAAATCATTTATTCGTAAAATTTTTATTGGACAAATAGTTCCTATGGAATCAGTGTTTCTGATCTGCTGCAGCATATAGTATCGTATGTTGGTTACTAGTTGGGCATTCCAATTCATTGTTTTAACGCAGATGCTTGAATTTATCGTAAACGACGAGGTTTAAGGTGGCAGCACAAGGCGACCTGTTTTGTTAGTTTCGACATGACAATTAATAATTCGTCATTACAAGCACAATTATGCTTCCGTGTCAAAAATCAGTGCAAAATAATGGCTGAAAGCTCCATTATTTGCGTGAAATAATATACTGAAAGTGGTATCTCACTGTGTTTTGTGTATCATTATTCAGTTACACACTATCCAAACATTTAGAGCTCCATTTGAAATAGTTTATATAATATGTATAATAAATAGTATTAGAGTAGTAACGTTGTGTGTAAAAGTTACCTTGTTTGTAGTGATGAACATGCAAGCAAAGGTACTTGCTCGAATTCAAATATACGCTTTATGCGTATTTATCACTGATGGTGTGCTAAACATTGTCATACAGAGAAAAGTTCTTGCATATTAAGATTCAAGTTACAGTTGATTATGTAAACATTAATAAAAATTAGTAAATTATAGTGATTTTGATTGTGAACTTTTAAAGAAATAAATATCTAATTCTAGTAATTAGACACATGTATTTACATCTTGCCTGCAAGTATCAAATCAATGATTGACACAGCCATTCCCCAACCCAAAAGTATTTTGGTAACTCTGTTCCGAAATTTGTATTTTTCCTCCCGTCAGTTTATTTTATCCATATCAAATCAAGTTAACGGAAAAATTATACCATCGTTTTCTCTTATGAAAATACAATTCCATATTTATCTGTGAATTTACAGGAGGTTTTCATTTTTTCGCTGATAGTTAATATACTCTACTTTTCATCATTCAGAAGACACATTTTTCCATTTTTAACGGTAATAGCGAAATTAGCTTAGTAAGAATTACAAAACAAATGAATTTGGCCTTAACTAAAACTTGTTACCACAATGGTTACATGAACCGACTTCATCCAGGAAAATAATGTTTTTTTTCGTAATTAGGTTTTTTTAATGTAATGAAAATTGTCAAATTACGATTTTCACAAATACGACGTAGAAAATTGCAAAGTCACAACCATGGTCAATTAATTTTCAAAATTTACACTTAAACGTTTAATAAATAAATTTTTAAGTGTTTGGTGAACACATTAAATAATAGGACCTATGTTTATTTTTAAGTTACTATTGTTGTACTTTTGTTTTGCAAGAAAACTACACTTGAGGTATTTTGGGGCTTATAAAAAAATACATTCGTTTTTAAGAAATGTCAGGTCCTCAAATATGTGATGTCCTGTACTAGCCTTTATAATAATATCAGCGTGATGTTACGAGTGCTGAAAATATGACTGCTGACAGCGTGGGAACTGAAACCTACTAAATACATTTTGCAAAATCAGAAACTGACCAAGTCTAACACGGTATTAGTCTGTTCTACTATTGTAAAACTCCTATGTGAAATTTTCACGGACTGTCAATCACCGGTTCTTGGCCTTTCCTGGAGTTAGGCAGCTCTCTACTTGCTGTACATGCATTCGACTAGAGAAAATAAAATGCTTCCTCTTCCAGCCTCTTGCTTTGGAATAATCTATTATTATATACGCATAGTAAATTATCACCACATTATTTAGAGTAAAACTACTAATCAATATTACAAAACAGGTGCATGTGGGAGCAGATCGAATTACATACAGTATTAATAAACTGGGCTCACATTTCGTGTAAGGGGTTTAAGGTATAAAAAGGGGGGGGGGCGGCGTACAGCGTACCCCCCGGTTACGTCTCTGTTTAGGGTTATTTAAATTTTCTTATAGATGCCGTCATTTATTATATATCTAACATTTAAATCCTCACATGTTATACAAATATTTAAACACTCACTATTATAGAGCAGTTCACAGATTGTTTCACAAAAAATGGTACAAACTTCGTGAGGTGATTATTTATGCAAAATGGGACGAAAAACAATACGACTTACAACCGAAAGTGATTATTGAGGGAGGCACGTACCTTTAATACAAGAGGGTTGGAAATGCTTTTATGAACAAAAATAAGAAACTACGCAATATTAAAAAATACATTTTGTGTACGAAGCTGTTAAATGTATGAACTTTTGTTTGGTAATATAATCCCTATAACATTAGTAAAATTAGGCATGACATCATTTTAATGTTCAGAAGTTTGCAACAAAATGCATTTTTATCGAACATTTTCAACAGATTTATAACTACCATGTTCAGACGAAAAAAAAAAGTTTCCTTGGTGTAATGCTCTCAGACCATTGGTTCTCTTTGAATTTTTGTTGTTATAATACCTTGCAGCTATGCAATCTGTGGTACATAAGCTTCACGGTTTGTCTACCGCGCGGGAGCAACACACAATTAACTAATCCAGCGTATTGTTGTTGAGCTCGCATTTAGGGCCTGTGCGCCATTTAAGTCGCACATGCACCGAGTGAAAGATGCAAAATTACATTTACCATTCGTCACACAGTTATGCCGCCTGTGTTGCGTACACGTTGACCAGCCTGACTACTGAGCTTTGGCTGGTGTGCTTGCAGAAAGATAACATGACTATTGTGAGTGTTCTATGGATTACCATGTGTTATACGTGACTGGTAGTGTGTTCTGATAGGTGCAATGGAACAGTAAACTTCACTAGAGTTCGCCGATGTGTATACAGTGTATTGTGCTGCTAACTGCAACGGTAGAATGGCAGCACGGCTCTACGCAGAGAGGTTTCCGCAACATCGTCATCCCGGCCACCAAATGTTCCAACGACATCACCAGCGGCTTCTGGACACCGGTTATATGCTGGAAAGAAGACAGAAAACCGCGTGGGACCGTGGGACACCTGCACTTGAAGACGATGTTCCCGAGGTTATGAGTAATGTGCTTTCTAATAGCACGTGCTATCGCAAATGATGTTACGGTGAGTCATACGACAGTGTGGCACATTTTCTCCATGAGCAGTTGCTGCTGACTTATTGCATACAACGTGTACAACATTTATCCCCGAATGATTACCCAAGACGACTTCAGATTTGCGAGTGATTTTAGCAACAGTGTACTATGTTACCCCACTTCAAAAATTTGGTGTTGTTCACTAACATGGCAACTTTCACACAGGATAGGATATTTAACAGCGATTCAACATACATCTGGACTGAGGAAAATCCACATGCTACGTCTTCACGCGCACATCAGGTGAGATTCTCAACCAACGTGTGGTGTAGCGTCATCGACGACCAGCACATAGAACCAACTGTACTTCATAATCGGTTGACCACAGCTCTGTACCGTAACTTTTTGTCTGAGACATTGTCTGTGTTATTGGAATACGTACCACTTGTTGTCAGACGTGACATGTGGTTTCAGCACGATGGTGCTCCAGCACACAGTAGCATCACTGCAAGGGTATCCATAAATTCAACATTTGACAACAAATGTATTGGCTTGCGTGGCTCCATAGAAAGGCCTGCGCGCTCACCCAACCAAAGTTGGCTTGATTTTTTTCTGTGGGGTCATTTAAAGAGTCTCATGTACTAAACTACTGTGTAACGACAAGAGGACCAATTGCCGCGGATCACAGACGCCTGCAACTTAATTCGAAACACACTTAGCATGTTGGGAAGAACCCAGCAATCATTGTTGAGGCGTTGCCAGTTGTGTACTGACTTCCTAGGTCCCCACTTTATTGTTGTAACACATTCTGTTAAATGAACACAATAACCATACGTATAATTGTTGTAAGACCAGCAATTTTAATAAATATCTGTAATGTACTATTTTATTTTATATTTTTTTTTAGAGAATTGTTATTATTATTATTTATGTTATTTTACAGTTGTCACTTTGTGCATGTGGGATTGAAATTGTATGCAGAGCGTAAATGCCGACTAAACAACAGTATCCTGGATTAGTTAATTTTATATTGCACCTGCGCGTTAAACAAACCGTGTAGCTTAAATCACACAGGTTGAACAACTGCAAGGCGCTACAGCTCAACATTAGAAAAAGGGGAGGGGGGATTTCAAAGAGAACTGATGGCTTAAGACCGTTACACCAAGGCAACCTTTCTTGTTCACATGAGCATGGTAGTTATTAATCTGTCGAAAATGATCGATTACAATGCATGGTTAAAAATTGTAGTACACTACAATGATGCTTTAAACAATTTTATTAATGTTAGAGCATCATATTACAAAACAAAATGCACACATTAAACAGCTTCGTTCTCATAAACGCTGTCCCAAAATTTGTTGTTTAAAACTGCGTAGTTTTTTACTTTGGTTCATAAAAATATTCCCAACCTTCTTGTATGACCAATAGCTCAATTAGCTCTCTCAAAAACCACTTTCGACTGTTAGTGTTTTTCGTTCCATTTTGCATAAAGTATCACCTTAAGACGTTTGTTTTATTTGGCCTGAAACAACGTGTACAAACAGAAGTATGATAAATAAGTACAAACGATTCTAATTTGATTCCTGTTAGATAAAACGTGTAAAAATTCAGGCCTGAACTGTCCCTCATAAAGGACATTCTGTTCAAGGGTTGGTTTGCCAGATCGAGTTAACTAATTTTTCTCTGGGTGATGTTGTTTCCTTCCCACCTGCACTTCATAATGTTTCTGTCGAGGGGCTCTTATTGTTCCATGTTGTATGTGGAATGGCGGCCATCCACTCGAGACACTGTAAGAGTGCTCCATCGAGGAACTTTCATCTTTGACAGTAGGTGGAACAATGCGCAATTTGCATTTTTCACCTTTTTTATTTCGGCAGTTCCTTAAACGGGGAACGATTCATACTATCGTAGTCGTATTGAAAAAAAGAGACGCTTGCTAAAATAGCTGTATGTTGAGATAAGGACAGTGAAGAATGAGTTAGAAGTTTTGTTATTCAGTCAATTCACGAAACCAGTTTCTCGAATGCAGCTGAATATGGATCTTGATGCACTCACTCTTACATGATATCACCCCCCACTCCCTTTTTCACCCATCCACCTTACGCTGATTAAGTAAATCCTGAGACTGTTCTCTAAACAAGACTCCCACTAAGGAGTCTGAGCTGACCGAGCAAAATAAAGAACGCAGGCAATTTATTGCATTAAATATTGGCTACGTTTTCTCATTTACGCTCCTGAGTTTACTTAGTCGCCATTTCAATGGGACGTTTTTCATAATGAAAAAAAAATATTTATATCCTGCTGTTTATCACGGCATGCCCATTTGCGAGTGCCAGCTGTTGATCACAGTTTGTACTTTCTCATCTTTACTTCGCCAGCTGTGATTGGTCTGCCATTCTTTACAATTTCACGAACTGTCAAAACAACGTTGCTACCAGAAACAGAAACAGGTCTATCACTCACCTGCTCGCCGTGCACAACTGGAAGAAGACTGAACGCAAGTGAAAAAAACTTGCTGAATGCCAGTGAAGAACCTTTTGTTAGCTCACGCATATTTTAACAGTAAACAAAGGTTACATGGCAATGAATCCCCGTTGCATTTACAATGTATGCGGCAGAAAATGGATAGCCGCATGTAGGCCTACTTCCCGAATTGGAAACGTTGGAAAATTGTTACTCCATATTTGCAAGGAGTGTACTAAGAGATACGAGACCATATCACCGCCACTCTGCCAGAGTGTTACCAAAATAAGTAAATGAACTTTCTATGCACTCCAAAAATCAGTTAGATATAGTTTACTGATACAAGAAAATGTATATTTACTATTGTATTGAACCTCGCAATATTTTACACACGCAATGACATAACTTCAATAAGTTTAATACAATATTCTGTCTGTGCATATTTCTTTTTTTCCTGTATATTATTTTGAAATATGTGAAAACTTTTTTAAGGTACACCAGCAAAAATGTCATACCAATTACTTATGAACGGAATTTTTTAAAATTTATTTTATATGTCAGCGAAATAAAAATAGCAACAAAAATTGTATTGAAATTTCTTTAAAAACTATTAATGGCATTTATGGCTGTAAGAAAGTTTACAAGAGGCATGAGAGTGTGTTTTATTGCTGAAAAACTTGATTAGAAATACATTTTTCTTTACTGCATTATTTTTCGGGCGTAGCCCATGTTTAAGTAGCTCCAAAAAACTCAATAAAGTAAAATATTTAAAAATTTCAAACCTTGTTATTCGTGATTAGCGCAAACAATAAAACTAGGCTTGCAAAAAGGCATAACGAAATAAATATGAATGTCTCAACAGAAACTTCTCCGTTTTCGGGATTAGTCTTGTTTGGGTAATTTCACAAATTTGCAGAAACTGGTAGCTGGCAGGGAGCACTAGAAGAGAAAAGTTGGCTTTCTTAGCACTGATTCAATAGTAAGTGCTCTACCGTGTTTTTTCTGTTCGATTACGTCTGTGTACGTGCCTTTACGTACCTGATATAAATATTTATGCAATCTAAAAAGTTGAGGTACGGTTTAGGAAACTGAGTTAGAAACCCGAAACAATAAAAAATATGATTAATTCACTTTCGTACTTAGATACAATTTCAAAGTATGTTTCATGAATTTATAATAAAGGCGAAACATTGGTTTTAGCTATCGGATATAGGGTTCACGGTAAGATACGAGATTTGCAATTCGATTTATGACCCGAGTTTTGGAAGTGTATTAGTGATGTTCGTACATATATTTTTCTCTGTTTAATATTCACGCTTAACTCATACAAAAGTTTTATGCAATTTACAAAGGTGGTACAAGGTTTAAAGCCCTAAGTTCTAAGGCCTTAAAAAATGGATGAGATAGGTTTTGATGCGTTTTATGTTTATTATCAGGAAGTGTTTTAGGCTGAAAATAACTCAACTANTTACAAAGGTGGTACAAGGTTTAAAGCCCTAAGTTCTAAGGCCTTAAAAAATGGATGAGATAGGTTTTGATGCGTTTATATGTTTATTATCAGGAAGTGTTTTAGGCTGAAAATAACTCAACTGGTATTTCTATTATGGTTCTCTGTATTGTGTCAGTCTAACATTATTGCTTTTTTCTAATAATTGTAATTTATTTTTGGTTGAATTTATGTAATGTATTCTGTTTTTATAGTTTGGTTGCTGAATCTGTCTCTGAATGCGATAGAATTTCCAAGGCACCCACTGATACATTATATGATAATTACAACGATATTGCTGTTGATTTCGTCTCATATTAATTATTGTATATTTTGTAAAGAAAGACAATGGGANAATTTCCAAGGCACCCACTGATACATTATATGATAATTACAACGATATTGCTGTTGATTTCGTCTCATATTAATTATGGTATATTTTGTAAAGAAAGACAATGGNATTGTTACCAAAGGCAACAAAAAAATTTCAACAAAATGTCTAAAGAGCAACGAATTCATCACTGGAAACTACTTAAATAAGAAGTTTTCAAGAAAATTATGTCACATGGTAAATTATGAAGACACCTACATTATCGCAGCCATAAATCGGTGCCTTGGATCATAAGATTGCGAGTTCTAATCCCGGATAAGTCATTAACGGATATGTTTTAAGACGTAAGATTCGGTTAGTTTAGTGTATAGGCTTCTCTTGACTAACCTTTCGGTATAAAACGTGAAATAAAATAAAACACTTCAATTTAGAGGTAAAAAAACATAGCTTTGTTCATACATATATTTCTTCCAAACGAGTAATAACAGTTAACTTTAACTGGTGCTACGATATTCTTTCGTTTGTAGCATTGGTATCACGTTACCGCGTAACCTTGTCGTGGATNTTAACTTTAACTGGTGCTACGATATTCTTTCGTTTGTAGCATTGGTATCACGTTACCGCGTAACCTTGTCGTGGATCATCTGCGGTGGGCGATGTCGCGAGAGAAGCTTGCTTGCCAGAGCGTAGAGGCGATCGTGACGTCATTTCCTGCTACGAACATTCGCCTGGTGAAACACACGTGTCTCAACAGCAGTAGACTGACGAGCACGTGAGGATTTATTTAGAAATTGTCACCACAGTAGTGTATCTTTATGTGACAATTTTACAATAAAAAAAAAGTAAGCTATTCCAGTTTCTCCCGTAGCGAAATCAAGGCCAACAACTTCCCTAAATATTATTCTATTATAAGNAAAAAGTAAGCTATTCCAGTTTCTCCCGTAGCGAAATCAAGGCCAACAACTTCCCTAAATATTATTCTATTATAAGTATGATCGAAAATTGGTTTACACACAATACACATAAAATTACAACGAACATACACTGTAAAAAATATTCAGTAAGCTTCTCAAGATGTAGTGGAAGTTTTTAACGTATACAGATAATGGAAAGTTTACCATGCATCATGCAGAAATTGTAAGAATAATGAGCGTCTATAGTATAGACATTTTGGAACATCACTAATTACTTGAACTCGANGTCATGCAGAAATTGTAAGAATAATGAGCGTCTATAGTATAGACATTTTGGAACATCACTAATTACTTGAACTCGACTCTTTCTTGAATAAATGTAGTAAAGTTACTGTATATTTAAGGGAAAACAATCCTTACGTGATTTCTAAATACGCGAATACACCGACGGTTGCGCTAAATTAACATACAGTTCATTAGAGCGTATACATAATTGCACACCCCCGGATACCTACGCATTCACACATCCACGACAAAATAATAGTACTGAATTAATTGCTACAAACAGACATAGCGCAATATTATTTATTTGTACGAAACAATTCTGAAAAATATTTTTCTTGGTAAAGAAGTTCCAGAATAATCTACAACTTATATAGTATGTTCAGAAAGTAAACGCCCAAACTACGGGAGGTGATTCCTTATGAAATATAAAGTCGAAAATATTCATGACACCGTATACCTAAACGGAATATTAATGGAGATAATACCCTGTGAATATTGGATTTTGAAAACGTATTTCCACCTAATTCCTCACATAATATAAACTTATATGTTTTAAGTGGCCCAGTCATTAAGTTTCAAAATAACAGCCCTGTAAATATTTTAGGTTAGTAAACTATATGATTCAAAACATTAAGCAGATTAAATCCGAAGTTGATGATCCAAATCAGACCTCCGTAATGCAGTTTATTGCACGATAGCTTGTGGTATTAAGTTTTTCTGGGTTCAAGTCCCGGGCAAGGCACGAGTGTATTTGTTGAGTTGAGGGATTTGGGCGGTTCTTAACAACGAAGTCTTGAGAGCCGATGAGGGTGACATGAAGTGAGAAAAGAGCAGCACTGGAATGCAAGGGTGGGGGACATGGGAGATACCCGAGAAAATCCGCTGACCAGCGGCATCACCCAGCATGTTTTTCACTTGCTGAAATCTGGGATTTACCCGGCCGGAGATTGAACCCGGTTCGCCTTGGTGGGAGGCGAGCAGTCTAACCTCTCAGCTACCGTGGCAATGTGTGTATTTTTAATTGTCTCACTACTGTTGCATTTGTCTCTGGTTCCATATCTAATTATATTGCTATCAACGAGACGTCAAGTCTACCTACCAACTCAGCTTTTAAGAACTTATTTAAAAATAAATTTTGTTTATTTGATATGTTTTGAAAACCTTTCTTGGGTGTTCATATCCCAGAATTTCTGCAACCAAATTTGCGTAGAACCATAGAGTATTTTTTTTATCAAAAAATAATTATTTGATTATTCGAAGTAGAATACTTATTTTTCATAACATATGTTGTTATTGTATATAATTGATTAGTGTCATTTTATTTTATTTTATTTGTTAGACTCTCTAGGTTTACAAGATTAGCTTCATTACATTAAAACGGTTCGTTGCGTTCTGTCAAAAATTATTGTAAAACTATTTTCAATTTAATGTTTAAAATAACAAATATTATTTTACTTCAAATTGTGTTAAAGTTGTAATTAATAATTATAAAATCTTTTACTACATATTAATATTTTCCCTAGGTATTTCCTAAGCATATCTTCAGTAATAGCATATAAATTTATATTACAAAATATATCTTCAATTTTTTTTAACTTCCGTTTGAAGAATCGTAGTAAGTATGTTCTAAATTTTTCTCAAATTGTTGACAAACGCATACAAATATATTATTAACTCTTACCAATTTTCTGAAAACTTTTGAAAAAGTCTAGGATGAATAGCAATAATCATCATTCTTATTAATGCTATAGTAAAATGTTTTCTGTCAGCATTTTGATTTTATAAAATTGCATTGATAAAGTGATCAAAAAGTTGTAATTAATGTAGTGGAATCGATAAGGTCTAAAATACTAAGGTTACATTACAATTTTCCCAATGCTTTTCCAAATAAATTTTGTTAATAAATATATTTGCGTAAATGTAAATATTTTATACAAACATATTTTACTGAAATTTAACACACTTTATAAATGTAATCTTTAGCAATAAATTTGTTTCACCACTTTTTCTTGGAACACTGATATTTTATTCAATATAACCAGTTAATGCTATCAGTAAATTAGCGCAAAAAATCATCATTCTGTAAATTGCAGACTAATTTGTTTTAGAATGCTTTTCTTAGTAACTTTTTAAGGGGCAAAAATCTGCTATTTACATTTAGAGAAAATCCATTTTTTCTAAAATAATTTCAGGTTTTCAAATCACTCCGTTTCTTGATTCAAGAAATTCTTGTGGAGTTATCTTAATCTTCATTATTTATTAATTCAATTGGAAACGTAAAATCGCCCGCTTTTTCATTCTCAAAAGTTTGAGATCTTACCATAAGTCGAAGATCTTACAAGTCTCTTGCGTAGTTAGGTTCGTGATAGAATGGAGGTTCTATTTTTAGTTTATTAAGACATACAATTGAACTTCCTAGTTTATTAAAATTATTAACACTAATTTATATGTATTTTATGTGGAGTACCTAAATAAATTACAAATACTATTTTAAAAAAGTAACTGCTATACTTGTAACAAAAACGGAATTAAATTAAATTAGCCCCATTAGTAAATACTGCAGAGTTGATCGAGAAACCCCTCAAAACTTCGCTCAATCACTGAGCACAGCTGTTCAGAGTTAACCGACTCGGAGCTATGAAGCGTGGAATTTATACCCTCTCTAGATTATTCGACACATTCTTCGCCAACTAATTACTGTCAGTGTAGAAATATTTATTAGAAAGGATTAGGAAACATCTCCCCCCTAACTTTCCCTTTCAAACTAAAGTTTTGCGTTACGTATCGGTGACTACGCTGAAACCTGCCACGCAAGTTTTCGTGCCTCGCTCTTCACTCCACACTTCTTGTGCACGCGCGCGTGTGTGTATGCGTGGACACACACACCCACACACACATATATATAAATATTATGTGGTCTGACCATTCAAACGAGTGAGTCACCTGTGAGGCAGAACGGGGAAAAAGCCTCTTTAAGTTATTCGTTTTGGAAAAAAACGAAAACTCTTATTTTAATATTTCAGAAATAGCAATAAATTAATTTTTATGCACCTTTTAAAAATTATCATAACATAAAATCATAATTTTTTTTGCTCTC
Organism: Clitarchus hookeri; assembly: GCA_002778355.1. Classification (NCBI taxonomy): domain Eukaryota; kingdom Metazoa; phylum Arthropoda; class Insecta; order Phasmatodea; family Phasmatidae; genus Clitarchus; species Clitarchus hookeri. The sequence goes on along the minus strand of NQII01000084.1, from coordinate 309,498 downwards.
TTTTAAAGTTTATAATAAGTATTTTCAACTTTTTAAAATGGAGCTTTGTATACTGCTGGCTTTTGGTTGTATTTTATAATAAATATTTTTATAAATTTAATAAGTAATGACCATTTTTTTATTGNTATACTGCTGGCTTTTGGTTGTATTTTATAATAAATATTTTTATAAATTTAATAAGTAATGACCATTTTTTTATTGCCTGGTCTAACTAAATAATTCATTTATATTAGATAATTCTTTTGTAATTTAATAATTTCAAAGTTTTTTTTCACTATTATTCTGATTCAGTTATAATTTCACTCTTTAAATCAGTTAACAGTATCTGACTTATTAAACAGTCACTTCAGTGAATTTAACTGATGAATCAGTGAAAAAATGCCAGTTTTCCTTCATTTATTTATTCAGTGACATTTTCCACTAATTCATAAGTAATTTTTTTCACTTTGTTTCAGTTACTTGTTTTTTGAATGATGGATCAGTTAAAAGCGTGTAAAAAAGACCGTTAAACAACGTGTATAAAGTGAAATTACTAAGCACAAAATAATAAAATCAACACAAAATACTTTATAAAATNGACCGTTAAACAACGTGTATAAAGTGAAATTACTAAGCACAAAATAATAAAATCAACACAAAATACTTTATAAAATGTGACTCTTCTTTCAAAACACCATTTTAAGAGATGACATGAACATTCAGTCATTCATTCCGTTTTTACATCTTACATTTCATTTTCATGTAATCATCACAGCGCTCTGTTTGAAGGTTTAAACTGTATATAATGTGGTGAAGAGAGTGCACTCGTGTATTATTTGTTTTAACAATCCTAACGGTACCAATTAAACCAAAAACGAAAACAAAGGGCATACAATTTAAAACTAAATGCTTTCGACGGGGATATATAAGAAATATATTTCCCTCTCATATATAAACTGGACTTGGTAGCTCAGATAGTAAGATAATAATCTAAAGGCACATGAGAAAGGGTGTGTGAGTTTGATCCTGGCCACCTGCGGTTTTTGTTTATTTTTTTTAAGTTACGGTGAATGGCGCAGTATAAATAGCAAACTTTCGTAAATATGTTTATTTCTCGTAATTATTTGGCAAAATTCAATAAAAACAACATTTAATTCGCCAGTGCAGTTAGCCGTCACTTATTCAATCAGTGAAATTGTTTCACAATTCTTTCAGTGAAATGTTTTCACTGAAACAATCAGTGGTTTTCCACTGATTCTAAGTGGAGCCATTTTCACTGATTCGAGTAGTTGAATTTNTCACTGAAACAATCAGTGGTTTTCCACTGATTCTAAGTGGAGCCATTTTCACTGATTCGAGTAGTTGAATTTCACTTCGAATCAGTGGTTTTACACTGATTCGAATTTAGAGTGTGCTGAATTAACTTCTTCTATTTGTTTTTTAATTTTTTACACCAAAACAAAGTGGGTTTTCAACTTTGTTTGTTTATTCCTATAAATTAATTCAATGCAACTTGTGGTGATTAATTTATATCATTTTATTTGTAGTGCCAACGTATAAAATAATATTTTTTCTTTCTTACTTTAAACAGTTGTAGGATCGAATAATCCAATTTTATGGTCGTTTTTGAGAAGGTAAAATGTTAATAAAACCTTTTTTTTTTTAACATTTATTAATAATGAATTTATTTTTAGTTTAAATTAAACATAATGGAAAATGTTATGATTCAGATCTCTTTTTTTTTAAGTTTTACGATATAGTAAATGAGTTTTATAATGATTTCCATTAAACATTTTGCTTAAAAATTCATTTTTTTCGGAAATTATTAAAATATGTGTATTATTTACAAAAAGAAAATTATTTTAAAAAATTGAAGACATATTTTTGGAAATTTTATTCGGTTTTAACGTAATGTCTAAAACTGACATTAATTTTTTATATTGTATAATACATTACATATAATATGTTGAGATTATACACTCATCAATTAACTAGCGTTTTGTAGTACGTACAACACTATAATTTTTATAACATTTACAAATGTTTTCACTATTTTCTCCCGGCATTTCTCATCCTTTCAAAAGAAAATACTTTTTAAATATTATTTTGTATGAGTGAGGACGGTGATCTAAGACGGTCATTTATTAAGTTATAAGGCAGAAGAGAAGAGAAGAAGAAAAGGAAGATATACAAAACATGAAAAGATGGCGTAAAAAGAGCAATAGCTGAAAGGAGCTTTTAGTACGATGACTTCAGAAACGGAAATAATGGGTAAACTGGGATGTAAGAAACATATTTTAAATTATATAAAATCATAATAAAATTTCCAATTTTTAGCAGCTATTCTAGACGCCTTTTTTATAGGACTATAACTCATCAGAATTTCCGTTTATATTCTACTAGCTTTTCGTCTGTGGTTTCGCGCGCGGGTAGGTACTACACGAAGCCGCTGCAGTACTTATTTCCTTTACCGAATGACCTATTTGCACACTATATTAGTGGTCCTGCTTTCAGGTGCCCGTTGTTAGGTGAGCTTACTTTGTAGCAGACCATATAAGGCCGTCCATGTGAGAAGCATCCTTCCCTCAAATCTCTCCCTACTACCTCCCTGGACCTCACTTATTGTCAGAGCAAAACAGACCTTCAGGGGGTAACAACAGTCTCTTAAATTTGAAAGGGTACTCGGATTGAATGAGTATAGGACTCGGCGCTACGAAAACTTATTCTTCCTGTGCACATCCCATGAAGACTATGGCCTGTATTATATATTTTTGCGAAGCCTTCACTTGGATTATGATGCTATTTGAGTTTTTTTTTGTCATTTAAGGTTGCACAGTAACATAAATGGAGCTCCAAACTTGATGAGATGCTTGTGTGCTGACAACCCAGGTGGGAAGATGCGGTTGATTAACTTCACAGGGTAATGGACTGTATCATTCATTTCTACAGGCGTGTCCACAGATTTGTACTCTATTTTTACTCCTTCGAACAACTTAAGCAAACTGTGCTAATTTATAATATTTTTAACGTTGCTCAGTCCTCGTAACATGTCCTTCTATGGCAATTTTTTAAACTGCTTATGGATTCACTTTAAAACCATATATTAAAAATTGTATAAACTGATTTATTGGAGAATTTATGGTATTAAAGTTACAGCGATATATTCTAGTTACGTTTAATCATACACTTGAAGTGTGATGTCTTTTGGAATAGAAACCTCGCTGACCCCCTTTGCGAGCGCCTCTCAGTCGATACGTGCCACGAGGCAGGTGGCGGATTGCAGTTACACGTGTCCTGCGGCTTAGGCCTTCCCTATCACCCTCCCACCCCCTACGCCTCTAGCAAGCCCATGAGATCTGTTGACCGCAGAGGTTTCACGAGATACAGAAAACACGCATAGCGGAAGAAACAGCTGACAAGCTGAATAATGGTGCCGAGAAAACCCCCCTCCCGCTTAGCTAAACACAGGACAATGTGGAAACGCACCGAGAAGTAGCTGACAGAGCAAGCTAGAAGCAAAGTGCTACCTTCCCCATCCCCCCAACCTTCAGGAACCAGGGCACATGTTTTGAATGGCATTGTTCTGCTTGTCACCACCTTACCCCCTCCCACCAATAACAGAGACACGTGATTACACTTAAGGAGGGAGGCTGGCGAGCATAAAAACCCTTTTACNGGTTCGGACCCCATGGCCACATATGTACGTCAGTAGAACAGCAGTCCAGTGAGACGGCAGCACCTGCAGGCCTTGCCAAAGCCGCCCATCACCGGAGCTCACCCTCCACAGCTGACATCATACCAGCAAGAGTTAACAATCATCGTCCCACAGAGAAGCCCCCACTCAACCACGAAGTCGTCCACAGTTAATACGAGTAGTTAAATTCAAATTAGAGTACCACACCTCTCAAGTGTTGATGTATGTAGTTTTGGTTCAAACTCCAGACTATATATTCGTCCTTCAAAATGAAACAGCAAAAGGCAACATTATTGCAAACCCCTTAACCTCCAGGCATCATATAGTCTATGCCGGGAGGACGTAACTACGATGCTATAAGGCACCCTGTCTTCCACAGTGGTGTAGCGTCAAGTTAATTTGGTGCCCGGATGTGGGGCCCAACGCTATTTAGTGTAGCATACCTCAAGTTAATTTGGCGCACAACTATGGGGCCTAGACAGCCCACGTCACACTGGAGAGCCAAAAAAACTGGTGGAGGCGTGCGTATGCAAATAACAGAGGTATGCAACCAATCAGAGTAACACTATGCGGCCGGCACCGACTATATAAGACAACTAGCGTCTGGCAAAGTTGCTAGATCGGTTACTGCTGCCACAATGGCAGGTTAACAACATTTAAGTGAGTTTGAACGTCGTGTTATAGTCGGTGCACGAGATATGGGACATAGCATCTCCTAGGTAGCGATAAAATTTGGATTTTCGTGTACGACCATTTCACGAGTGTGCAATCAATATCGGGAATCCGGTAAAACATTAAATCTTCGACATCGCTGCGGCCGGAAAAAGATCGTGAAAGAACGGGACAAACGACGACGGACGAGAATCATTAAACGTGACAGACGTGCAACCCTTTCTCAAATTGGCGCAGATTTTAATGATGGGGCATCAACAAATGCCAGCGTGCGAACTATTCAACGGACCATCATTGATATGGGTTTTCGGATCCGAAGGCCCACTCGTATACCGTTGTTAACTGCACGACACAAAACTTTACGCCTCGCCTTTTTGCCCTCTAAATTGTTGAATTTTAAAAAAATTCTGAAATTAATTCTTAGGCACTTACGAAGGTAGCCTTTTGAAGCAAAGCGAAAAATATCTTACCGCAAAAGAGCCTTCGATAACACGTCTTACCACTTTTCGCCCTCTTAGGGGTTGAATTTAAAAAAACACGAAATTAATTTTTAGGTATATCTATAGGCTACCTTTGGAAGGAGAGAATACAAAAATATCTCATCGGGTTAATGAGATATTGAGGAGTTCTCGAAAACTTATTTAACTCCGTTTTAATTTCCTGGGTGTTGAATATAGAAACATTTGAAATTGGTCCCAATATATTTGCATAGGCTACCTTTTGAAACCAAGAGCTCAGCGATATCTCATAGGCTTGACAAGTTATTAGGAGTACTCGAAAACACATTTTACCCCTTTTCACCCTGTTAGGGATAGAATTTCAAAATCCTGTCTTAGTGGGTTAGTGGGTGCCTGTACCCATAAGGGAAGATACACCAAAATTTTTATGCTTTTTAATCCAGTGGTTTGGGCTGTGCGTTGATGAGTGTGTTAGCCAGTCAGTCGGGACACTTCATTTTATACACATAAAATTCCTAACAATGCTATTTATTGATATTAAGTTTAAACGTGGCGGTATTGTGTATTAATAAAAATATTTTGAACTTAATGCAGATTTTAATTTGCATTAGAACTGGCCTTTTCAGTTAATTTTTTCTTTCCTTTGTGTTTTTAGACTAAAAAAATGTGCTGTTTCTCAGAAACTTGAAATACCAAATCCCTCAAAAGTTTCTACTTCACAGTAATGTTTTGGAGTGTCTTTTCTTCGTTTAAGATAAACCAGTTACTGTTATAACTAATGAGCCTACGTTATTATACATTGGTTCAAATACATTTTAATGAAGTTCTTAAAAGCTTAAGGTATAGCTTGACGTCTCCTTGACATCAATACCATTAGACATGGAACCAGAAACATTATACAACAGTAGTGAGACGATTACAAATACGCACGTGCCCTTCCCCGGGACTCAAACCCAGAAAATGTCGTACCGTTAGCAAGTGTGTAATCAACTCCATTAAGGAGGTATGACTCGGCTTATAAACTTCGGATTTTATCAGTCCAATGTTTTGGTAGATATAGTTTACTAACCTAGAATATTTACGGGGCCGTCATTTTGAAAATAAATGTCTGAGTCACTTAAGTCGTGTGAGTTTACATTACCTACCGTGTAAAGAATTTAAGAATTTGGTAGAAATAGGTTGTTGGTTCCAGAGTTATGGCATAAAAATTGTATTTATTCGTTTGCTGATATCGTCAGAAAAACCTGAAGAGAGGTTTTGTATACAATGTTTCTAAAATATACTGTGAACACACATATTTTAATTGAATTTAATTGAATTGTTTAATTTTAAAAATCCGTGCCTGACCCAATTAAATCACATAAGTTTATATACATGGCCTTTTGTGTAAATACTGGTGAGCGAAATTTTGTTGAAATCAGTTGAATGGTTCCTGACATAAGGCAAAATGGTTTTATTTTCTCGCCTGGCAATATCTTACAGAAATGCCGTCAAATAGAATGCCTGTATGCATAATTGATTATTCCAATTAATACTATTGGCATACCAAATTTGGTTGGATTTTGTTTAATATATATAACATACTGATCTAAATTATATATAAACGAAATTTAAGAAACACCTAAAACATAAAAGTTTACATGACATACCGTAGTACTTGCGTATAAAGTTTGATGGGTATTGGTTTGTTGGTCCCCAAGATATGGCATAAAACCTAATTTTTTTTTCATGTGACGATCTTCATAAATGGTGGAAATATAGGTTTTGTATTAGCATTTATAATTGTCATAGATACTGCCAGCATATAAAGTTTGAAATGTGGCAAACTAAACAAAATTATTTACACATGTTATTTTGAAAATTTATGTGACTAACCCCTTAAATCATACAAATTTAGATGGACAATAAAAGTATATTTTGCTGCAGGAATTTTATGTGAATTTTATAGACCTAATTGTTTGTCGAGGCAGGACATAAAAGGTTATTTTTGCATCTGGTGGTATTGTATAAAATGGCGAAGAAAAAGTTTATGTATAAGCTCATTTGATGCTTGCATCGACACTGCCAGTATATATACAAAAATAAGTCGAAATTGGTTTTTCGTAGATGTAGCATTCTAAGTTAAAATTTTTGTATGACCACCATTTTGAAAATAAGTGTCTTCCCTGCTTAAAACACCTACTCACATCGCCTCCCATAATACTACTGGTTTACAATATTTGGTAGGAATATGTAATTTTTTTCCAGAGACAAGACATGTAGCGTTCTATTACAAAACGGCGGAAAAAAGAGGTCCTGTGTAGACACATTTTATGGTTGTATTATATACTGCCTGTATACAAAGTGAAGTTGAAATTGGTTTAGTAGTTTTGTAGATCTAGCATATTAAGGTAAAATATTTATGTAACGAATATTGTTAAAATAAGTGTTTGACCAACTTAAACATACAAATGTGCATGACCCACCATAGTACTACCTGTTTTCCAAATTTGATAGGAATCGGTAGATTTTTTCCCTATATATGACAAAAACTTGGTTTTCATGTGTCAATATCTTACAAAATGGTGGAAAAAAGTGACAATGTGTTGATATATATGATGCTTGCAGTAGATACTTTCATCATACAACGTTTGGTTGAAGTTGACCGAATGATATGGTAGATATAACTATTAAACATTAAATATATTTAAAGCCGCCATTTTTAAAATAAGTGCTCTATCCATTTTAATTGGATATAATTTTTAATCACCTACGCACCGAATTAGGCCAGAATCTGTTCAGTAGTTTTCGAGAGATAATATAAACTATTATTTTTCTTTCATGTAATGCTATCTTACAAAATGGCAAACCAACAACTACAGCCATTCCTAAATTAAATGACTACTTGATGCACTGTCAATATACAAAATTGGGTTTAATCGATTAAATAGTTCCCGAGTTATAATACATCACTCCCATTTTACAATGGCAGCCATTTTAAAATAAGCACCCAGTATCGTCAAAATTTATAAAAGATGGATTTTCTTACTAAGTCGTATATGTGTACCGAGCTTAGTGAAATTCGGTTCACACGTTCAAATGTTTTTAGGGGGGGGNTTTTCTTACTAAGTCGTATATGTGTACCGAGCTTAGTGAAATTCGGTTCACACGTTCAAATGTTTTTAGGGGGGGGCACATTGAGATACACACATACGCACACACCACACACAGACACATACAAACGCAGGCACTTACACACACTCACATAGACAAGACAGTGATCCCACAAGCATGTATTTCTTCGGAAAGCATGCCAAAAAAAAAGAGACATATAAATAACTGTAACGTAGTTGACTGGTATGTATTTAAGGTGCTGAACTTCTTGCTTTTCTGGTGAACAATTAATTTGCAGACAAACACCTAACTACTTCTCGTTTTACAATACAGTAAAAATACTTAATTATAATTTTTATCAAAACTGGATACACTATTACAAATTCAACTTTGAAATAATATGCTTTTCTTCGTATAACATAACAATAACCTCATACTGTATAAAAGTTTACAACGCATATTCTTGGAAATTAAATTAACGTTTTTATATTTTTTGTTGTATGATTAGGTACCCAATTTATGAAATGTCACAAATTAAAAAAAAATATTACTTATGAAGACCTTTGTATTTTCCAAACGGAATGCAAGATATCAAACATAATTTGTAACATTTTATTTTAAACTTTANTTATGAAGACCTTTGTATTTTCCAAACGGAATGCAAGATATCAAACATAATTTGTAACATTTTATTTTAAACTTTACATATTAATCTTTTTAAAACAATTTCTATTTTTCTTGTGACTGATAAATGCTTGTTGTAAATATGGTAAAAAAACTGACTTAACTTTATACGTTTTATTTTAATACACGCACTTCAAAATTTCATGGATTGTTTATCATTGGGCTGAATTTTATGGTGCCAGCTCTTTATTAGTTTAGACCAAATTCAGATTACCTATTCAGATTTTCATTAAATAGCAAGGTATTAAAATAAATAAAATCTATTTGGGGAAAAATCATTAAAAACTATATTTTTTCAGAGAAGGTTTGAACGCAGATGGATAAAAAAGACCTTTATTTTCAAATAAGGTAACGAATGTGTCAAAATTAGTAGCCGGAATACCTAATATATGTCACATTTAAAAACAAGTAACGTAAGCCTACACTAAACGATTAAATTGACTAGATATGTACTTTGAACGTAATCTAACCGGCTATGTTAAATTAGCGAACTGAACGTTTTCATTCTCGATAAAAAAAATTCCATCTCAGGCACGTCATGTTTAGTTCCTTAAAGCATGATGGTAATCGCAAATNTTTCATTCTCGATAAAAAAAATTCCATCTCAGGCACGTCATGTTTAGTTCCTTAAAGCATGATGGTAATCGCAAATTCGCTTAGTTAATGCTTGTGCTTAACAAAGAGACGAACACATTCTCAACGTCCGAAGTTGTAATGTCTGGTGTTTACGTACACAATCTGAAATATTGTGACATTTACTCACCCTCTAAAGTACGGTGTGCACTTGACCTACAAGTCAAGGCCTCCAATATTCTCACATTTTACGGCTGATATATAAACATTAGAATACGATTTTCACACAGCCAGAGCATCTTTCGTAATTACCTAGTCGTGTAAAACAAGCTAAATTTTTGTTTGTCGTGTTAGTCGCAACTAACGTAAAAAATAGCCGTGTATGCAAATGAGGGGCAATGGGAGAAAGAAAGAGAGAGTGTTTGTGTGTGTGTGTGTGAGAGAGATAGAGAGAAAGAGAGGAACAGGCGAGCCACCACAAGTTGTCACGTAACCTGGCGCTGGTGAATTGTTGGCGTCGTATTCCACACTTTTTTTCTGATACCCGGGTACCTTCATAGTGATTATCTGTAAATTTACCTTCTACAAACGGTTAGAAGGTGAAATAAGCCTTATTCAGCCTGCGGCAAGGTGCCGGCAGCGGCGTGTGTGTGGTTGTGAGTGTATGGCTTCTCAACCTCTACCCCTCATCCCCCCTCAGGCCCCCTTAGTCAACAGCACTTGTCTGCTTCTCTCTTAGGAACGCCGACAATTTCGAAATTTATGGACTTGACTTGGCTTGGCGCTTACCAGCCAGCGCCAGACACAAAGAGAGAGCGAGATAGGTCAGAGGTAGCGACAAGACGACTAGAATTATAATGCCCTTGTGAGAGGACGCCAAGGTGGGCTTATACCCTCCACCTGTCATGGACGGCTCTCCGGCCCCCGTTGTCTGCAACAAGAGCGCCATCGAGATGTAGCTCCGAGGCTTTTGAAAATATACACTGCTTGAGACATAAATGAACGCTAAACGCAATGATTGCAGTGTAAAGATTTTCGGAGGCTGATATAGAAACACCAATAAAAGGGCAAGTCTACACCACGGCTCTTGCCAACTTTCTGAACAAAAGTTTGGCCTCAGTGATGTATTTCTTTAGCACAGTATTCTGCGCTGAAACTAGGCGTACAGCACTTCGGTGCATCAGAAATAGCTGCTCAGAAATGCATAACCGTGGTGTGATAATTACTCATAAATTTGGTGAAAACTGTAATGTACAATTGCCCTTTTTTAATAAAGTCTTCTGTAATGACAACGTAAGAAGGGGTGTAAACCGCCCAGATTATACGTGTTACAAAAGAGTAAAACTGCCATGATAAAATCCCCAAAATGATTCTGTTTTGAATGTAGTAAAATTACTGAATTAAGTGTGACACTGTTTAGAGTTTGATGAGTTTGCATGACCAGCTCATCCAGCCTCTTACCATAATATATGCAGGCTGCATACACTAGAACACTGGATCTTGTCTGCAGATAATAAATAAGACATACACAAACACAGGAGAAACGATCGGAAATGCTACACACTACTAAAATGGTAACCCAATAGAGACGTTTGGAAAAATATAATATTTTAATTTCAGCAGAAATTTGTAAATAAAAATTGAAAATGGTGTTTAAAAGAAGAATTGTTGTTAATTCAGAAATGTTGTGACTCAAAATTATAATCAAAACACATGAAAAAAAAATTGCGTGAGTTAGCGAAATTTGTAACACTAACCTTCCTTGTGACTTATGCCTGGTAAAAGAATTAGTTAAAACTTCAAAATAATTAAAACATGTATCTTTATCCTAACCAAACTAGCTAGTGGTATTTCATGATCCTCCATCCAGGTTTAATGTGGTTAAATATACTGAGAAAGGCCATTTCAATAAACCGAAATTCGGATGGCGTCTCTGCTTAATACAATTTACATGAGGTTTTATCTGTTCAGAAATTAAATTCGTAGAAAAAATGGAAGTTCTGAATCTCGGCGAGGGAATTCTCATGTATGCCGCAGAAACGTAGGATGTAAGCTTCCCTGCAATATGTGCTCGGGCCTATAGTCCTATTATACATTTCAGAGCATACTGTAGCCGGTCGCGGTAGTTCGAAATAATTCTCACCTGAATAAAAACGCGGGCGGCGACCGTACAGGCCTGCTTACTCATAACACACATCTCGCGTCTTCGTCTCCATGAGACGGCCTGTATTCAGGGGCGAACTCCGCAAAATTATTAACTAATCTAGTTTGAGTTCCTACGCTCCAGCCCACACGGGCTAACGTTATGTCGTTCCAGAAAAAAAATGGCTCAGCCTGCTTCAAAAAGCTTCAATTAAGATTCTTCCTGTAAACTGACCAATNATGTCGTTCCAGAAAAAAAATGGCTCAGCCTGCTTCAAAAAGCTTCAATTAAGATTCTTCCTGTAAACTGACCAATAATGAGAGAGCTAGAATAAAATGTATTAATCATGTCATTCAGAATCTAGGCCTTATAAAAAAACGAACTTAGTAGCCTGAAATACTTATAAATATGCTGCCAAATAAAATTAAATCGAAAATTATCTAGACAGTTAAATTAATGTCACAAATAAAATAATTACTGTTTGCCATCAACACATGAAAAATAATATTACNATTATCTAGACAGTTAAATTAATGTCACAAATAAAATAATTACTGTTTGCCATCAACACATGAAAAATAATATTACATGTTAAATTAAATTTAATTAAAAATCTTGTTAAATATTCTGCTAGGCTCAAAATTACGATGTAACACTTCTATTTAATGTAGCCTTAGATTATCCTTTTTGTTGTCAACTTTGGTCCAACGCCCTTCTAACATGCAATCGGGAGGACTAGTTTGCAAACTAGTGCATCCTTATAATCGTGCGTTTGTTACTCCTGCCACTTACCCGCAACCTGTTTTTACTAAATTTATAAAATATACATATCCTTGAATTTCGGTAGTTTCCAATGAATTCGGTGAATTCGTGTGCATACCTAATAGTTCCTAAAACTTGAAAAGGTTAGTAACATTTTAATTGTATTGCAGTTAATTTCTTCCTGCAAAAAAAAAAATTCTATCGAAGAGCTTGACAAGTGGAGGTACCTCAGAACCAATCCTATCACCAGAGATCAAACTGTTTCTGAGATATAACATAAATATTGTTGAAAACCTACATTTTATAAACTGACTCAACAAACGATTTACACGCGAAAGGCTGAAACTCCCGAAATTGGCATAGTTACTAAGTTGTAAACATAACTATAATTATGCCGTTTTTCCAAGTAGTGAAGGAAGGGTTTAAGGGGNTTGGCATAGTTACTAAGTTGTAAACATAACTATAATTATGCCGTTTTTCCAAGTAGTGAAGGAAGGGTTTAAGGGGTAAAATGTTTCTCAAGTACATTTCATTGTAGATAAAACACCTGTAACCATCGAAAAATTATAAAACTGCTGATAGTNAAAAATGTTTCTCAAGTACATTTCATTGTAGATAAAACACCTGTAACCATCGAAAAATTATAAAACTGCTGATAGTAAGAGACAGCGTAGTGATATTATATGTAATTTCCCATTATTTTGTTTCGCTTTTTATCAGCAAAGTTTGCATTCACCCCATAGTTGTTTTTTAAAATGAATGCTCCTCTTTCTTAAGTTTGTCATGTAAGATATAGTTTCACAGCTTTCAGAATACCTGACCTGTGCTGGGCTTCCATAAACGTTCGTTTAAAATCTAGTAAGTCTGTGGCATGTAGATGCTATGGAAATAGTTGTATGACCTTTGAGGTCAGATCTCTTGCATGTAATATTTCCTTCTTGCCTCGCAAAGCTAATTATCGGCCCCTTATCCACACGAAAATATATATTCCCGTCTGCGAATTCTCCCACAAATGTCGTCGAAGTGCTTCATAAACAAATTTGGTTAACAGTGTCTCTATACTGTGGTATCTAACATCGAGAACATTATTTACCTAAACAGCGGCGGTAACTTCGGCTTCCACAGCAATGCCACGTTTATCAGATCCGCAGAATTTTTAATCAGGTGTTGAGAGGCGACAGCAAATCGTGCTGCCGATGCCAGAATTCGATGTCGTTGAACTGGTAACAACTGTTCATTGAAAATGTTTAGTCTTTTAAGNATCGTGCTGCCGATGCCAGAATTCGATGTCGTTGAACTGGTAACAACTGTTCATTGAAAATGTTTAGTCTTTTAAGTTATTAACATTTTGCTATCCCTCCAACCACTGATAAAATCACCTAAATTGCATATCAGCTGTCAGCTTACAGATTCGTGAGTACCTATCGATTTATCCTAATTAGCTGTCAAGCCTAACAGATCTTTGCCGCAGAGCCAGCTCCATGAAAACTAATGATCACGAAATAAGCAGGTCTATAAAACAGGAGATAGTTGTATCTTGCCTGATATCGGTTTCAAGCAAGTCAGCCTGTGTGCTATACCTTACTCAGCACTATTTGAAAAGTAAATTATCAGTGACAAGAAAATAAATAATATAATATTACATTTTATAGTAAGCAAACAGACAACCTACATTTGGCCAAGAAAAGAATTTAAAGATTTAAAACGTAGATCCTTAAAAATTAAGTTTGATTACTCTTATGCATAAAACAGCGAGAAACAAAAATTTTGTGTTTTGGCTTTCCCCTCATTAAATATTGAAGTACGCACGGGTGAGTTATGATTATACTGTTATGTATACTAACCATAATGCAATATAGCTATAATAACTTGTAGCGCACACGGAAAACGAACTCATAACTTTGCATACTCCTAAAATTGCGTCAGTGTAGTTAGTTCACCTGAAAAATGGAATAAAAGGCATTTTATCTTACAAATATTCCATTGAATTTCTGTAGCAGCAATTCATGTTAAGAATACTTAATACTATAGCNCAATTCATGTTAAGAATACTTAATACTATAGCTAATTAGAAGGCTCTTCCCTCAGCTTAATATTTTCTTAGTGACAAGTATACTATAAATAATATTATATCCATCGTACACGTTTCTTCTAATAATTACATGCTTAACGTCTACAGTTTTTTTAGAACAGGAGTTGAAAAGATAGAAAGAGTAGGTTTCAGGACAGGGGTTGGAGGCGGAGGTGCCGAGGTGCTGCAGCCATAATGTATCCGCAATCTTCTTTCCGGCCACCATCTTGTTCCGCCGGCCATCTTGTTTTCGTCTGCTATCTTGTTTCCGTCAGCCATATTGTTTATGCTATCCATTATCTTCTCCACCATCTTGTTTCCACTTGTATTTCGTTTACATCGGCTGTTGCCAGTGTGCACGCCAGTCGTTTGACCACCATATTTGTTTATGGAGACGGCAGATAGAATGCGCTGGTGTCGCTCTCGCTCGGTCGACATGCTGCCTTTTATTTAATTTTCGCAGAGCTCAACATATTGTCTGGAGGAGGGCAGGAACGAACTGCCGAACCTTGAGTCAGCATGCAGACGCCTTTGACCACTCAGCTATCGGTACATATACTGGGATAAAGGTTTTAAATATGTAAGAGAATGTGTTTGTAGGGCACGAATAAATGTTTAAAGGTAATTATTCTAATGTGTAGTAATAATTTTTTTATATAAGTTTTTTTGACTATCCGAGTCTTGTATAGACCAGAAATAAGAATTTTTTTTCATATAGTCACAGACATACAATAAGAATTTTTTTCACATAGTGTACTTTTTTTTAGGTATATTTTTCTTTTTAAAATATTATGAAAAGATGTACCTTAGAAATAAAACACATTTTTATTACATTTTCAATTCATTTAGGTCACTGGAGATGTAGTCTATCTTGCATTTGGCATCGATCTTCTGCAGCAGCAGACCCGAACCAATAGCTTCAACCAGTCGAAGGAACAGTCCCACAATAATGCCGAATTTCTCATGGGTTATGTCCTCAAATCGCTGCATTGAGGTGTTATTGTTCGCATAATGAGCACAACTGGACTGTAGCAGGCCGCGGTACTTAAGCAAATCCGATTTGGTGTAGTGTCCGAGACAAATACAAAACAAAAGTTCGCAAAGACCATGGGTAATTTTCACCTTGCGCTTGCTGAATTGCATCACATCTCCTGGACTTGTAGTTGAAAGATAAAATCTGGAAGAGAGATCTTCGATATGCTGATAAATAATCTATCTTTTGAGCTGCACATTTCCGGATACAGGTTTTGTGGCCCAGGAACCAAGCAAGCTTAAAGGTTGGCAAGAGGCGATACAGGCATCAACGTGCTGNCGGATACAGGTTTTGTGGCCCAGGAACCAAGCAAGCTTAAAGGTTGGCAAGAGGCGATACAGGCATCAACGTGCTGGACGAGGCATGCAAGTGGCACGATATCACCTATTCTTAGCACAAGGTTCTGCAAGACAGGCACCAAGCAGACAAGATAATCGCGCATAAGGCAGACGAAATANCACCTATTCTTAGCACAAGGTTCTGCAAGACAGGCACCAAGCAGACAAGATAATCGCGCATAAGGCAGACGAAATATATCGCGCACGGGACATTGGACTTAAAGAAAATATAGCTGCGTGGGGCGTTTTCAACACAATGAAAGCCAAGGTGAAGATGGGCATGGGGGCGAAGAAAGCAAGTCTAAGTTCCAAGAGGAGAGGGAAGAAAAAGACGGGAGGATTCCTTCCCACCTTGATACCTGCAATTGGTGCTCTGGGTGGTATCGCCGGGGCCATAACGAATATCGTTAGTGCGGTGAAACGAGTCTCGAACGAATGTAAGCAATTGGAGGAAAACCACAGCCACAACCATACACAGGAAGATATCACCATGGGTAAAAAAATGGCCAAGGACTTTACAAACGATGGCCCTACCGAGGAGGAGGTGTGCAAAAGAATCGCAATAGGAGGAGGCGCTAATGAAATCTCTACCGAAATGACCACTTACGAACGTGAAATTGGAACTTTTTGCATGCAATTTGAAGATATCTAATTTTCGCAGTGTGTTCATGCGTGATGCTTTGTCCCTTAAAACCAAACATGACGAATGTGCCGTAATAANATATCTAATTTTCGCAGTGTGTTCATGCGTGATGCTTTGTCCCTTAAAACCAAACATGACGAATGTGCCGTAATAAGTCTGGACACAACAGCCGGGCCTGGCATGCACTGAGTAATGTATGTCAAACGTGGCAAATATGCAGTATACTACAAAATTTTTGGGAATTTACGTCCTCCTCCCGAACTGCGGCAGTACCTGAAAAATTGCGAACTGACACAACTATGAGATGGAGCAGATGCCAAACACATGGAACTGCAGAAACTTGTGTCTTCACTTTTCGGTGCACTGGAATAAAAATAAATCGCAGTTGTAAACCTTTTTACATAAAAGATAGTCATGCCTATATCTCCAGTCAGTATGTTGGTGTCCATCATCCTAAGTGTTAATACATCTGAGCTGAGGGCGACGTTTTAGCCGCCCTTGGAGCTGGAAGGTTAGTGGGTCATCGGACTTACGGATTTATCAAATNATATCTAATTTTCGCAGTGTGTTCATGCGTGATGCTTTGTCCCTTAAAACCAAACATGACGAATGTGCCGTAATAAATCTGGACACAACAGCCGGGCCTGGCATGCACTGAGTAATGTATGTCAAATGTGGCAAATATGCAGTATACTACAAAATTTTTGGAAATTTACGTCCTCCTCCCGAACTGCGGCAGTACCTGAAAAATTGCGAACTGACACAACTATGAGATGGAGCAGATGCCAAACACATGGAACTGCAGAAACTTGACAGAAGTGAAAAGCCACGTGACCTTATTTTTATTTAGCGTCAACTAAACCTTTTTACATAAAAGATAGTCATGCGTATATCTCCAGTCAGTATGTTGGTGTCCATCATCCTAAGTGTTAATACATCCGAGCTGAGGGCGACGTTTTAGCCGCCCTTGGAGCTGGAAGGTTAGTGGGTCATCGGACTTACGGATTTATCAAATTTACAACTCCATATCCAACATAGAAGAAAATTTGAATTCTGCATTCTTGTATGTAGTTGCAGGAAACGGAAGGGAATCAACATTCTTACCAGCATATACGAACTGAGGGACATAACCAATTCCATCAAGAAATCAGTACCATCGGATGATATTTTCGAACTATGCGGTAACCAAAACACGCTGAAGGCAGAAATATTTTGCAGTGCCGATATCGATTTCACCGAACCGAATACCATCGGGCCAATGCTGAGGTTCGAGATGCGAATCTACGAAGCCGGCCAAAAATACGAATCCTCGCAACCGGTGAACATATTTCCAGTGAACATGATATGCTTGAACTGTAATTTAGCGAGTGGCTGCTACATCAATGGTAAAACAAGCAATACTCTGCACGAGTTCACACCGACGGCCCCACCAGGTTATAAAATGGTCAAAGTACCGAAAAGCATTATTTACGTTCCTGTAACGCGAAGAGCGTGCACGAAGTGGTCGTTAGGATCGTCGATCAGGACGATAAGCAGATAGAATTCAGAAACAAAAAAAAATTACTTTGTGCTTGCACTTGAAACGATGGGATTGAGTTTTGAGAGGTGAACCATGCATAAAGTCGAGCACAGCACCAAACCTGCGACCAGTAGAGCTCGTAAGGTTGAAAGTGNGAGGCACTTGTATGCTCACACGTGCCAACAAGAAGTTTCTACACAGTCTAAGGTTGAAAGTGACCAGGTCTGGAAGATGGTAACGTATTGAACGTGACCCAGTGGGCAGAAGTCATCGATAGAATCGTCAAGTTTGAGCTGCATTGTTACCAGCCGTATCTAACAGGCCGCTACGCTCTCGGGCATGAGGTTTGAATCCCGATACAGCATTGAGATATTTACACTCTTCCTTCGCAATCATTCCTGCACATGTGTGGTACCCTCACAAAAGAGGAAAGGACTCACCCCTCCACTACTGTGTTCGCTCGCAATGGTATACTCCACATTTTCGAGCCAGTAATGTACTAACTTAACGGTGTTACTATTGACGAAACACGGGATGTGGGCATAACCACCACCATAAAAAACTATCTCTCGTTCACCCCTAACAATCTCGATAAGATAAAAATGGCAGGTTGGGGAATGGAAGATGGATACAAAGCTCCCAACATCGCAGAAGGTTAGTTCGAGGTGAGTGTGCCACTATCGATGGTTTTTGGTTTCGCCGAAGATTATAGGTGCCAAGCAAGAACTGGTGATAATACTAGCCACCTCGCATCTTGATGCAGTGTTGGGAGCCAGAGAAAACCCGCAGCCCATCGCTGTAACCCTGGCCAACATGAAGGGATTCGTTCTGTACGTGACTCCAAGCACCTGCGAACGCATGAAGCTACTGAACTACGCCAAGAAAAATAAAATCATCGACATAACCTTCAGAAGTCAGAGTTTGGTCACTTGCCCGGTCCTGTCATCTGACATGCAAAACCACTGGGTCATGAAAACGTCTTCAAGCACGGAAAAACATCGCTACATCATATTGTCATTTCAATCGAACAAGCAATACAACATCTCGGCAGACACATCGACTTTCGACCACTGCAAAATCTAGAAAATAAAAATATTTTTGAATATCGAAATCCATCCATATGTGAATTTGAACACCTCCTTCGACCAAGAAAGATTAAATTTGCCATTTTATCTGTACACTCAGTTTCAAGCCTCCTACTACTCCACCATGAGCCCAGAAAGATTATGTGAAACTGCGCCATTGCTGCTCTTTGACACATACAAAAAAAAACGAGCGAGTTCAAAATGGCATGGTGGATTGTTGTGTAGAAATTATTTCCAAGGAAAACATGTCTGCGAACACTGCTGCGTACTGTTTGATTTTGCACGACAGAGTAGTGAGCTACGACTGCTTTTCGGGGCTGGTGAACATGCTGAGTTGAGCATATATAAACAGGTTGATCACTGCTTCTCACCTCAGTTTGTATCAGGACGTACTGTAATCTGCAAGGCTTCCAGACACAGTGTGGCTACGTGCTCAAGGAGATCGCTGAGTCCTACGACGGCGATGGCAAAACGTGTACATGCTCCTCCGCCCCCCATATTCGTGGAAACTCTTGGATGAGAAAAGCAAGAAGACGAACGACTGGCTGACTAAGTACTACGATGGACGGGAGTGGGATTAAGGAAAGATTCTGCACCACCAAGTGGGAAATGTGCTGCACGACGTGCTGATGCAGTATCCGTAAGGACCGGTTTATATGGCAGAGCCCAAGCAGAAAATATGGCTTAGCGACTTATACAAAAATGAATTGGAAATCATCGACGTGCAGTTCGGGTATGGCTGTCCTTCGCTGCGCAAGCTGGCAAAACTTTACGACGACCTGTACCGATAAGTCTGCGACAGCTCAGAACCTTATTGGATGCATCATGAATGAATGCACAGCTGCTGCGCAAATGGTGTGCATTGTCCCTGGATCGTGAATATGCTGCCTATGACTAGACATGAAGTCACCAGAAATATAAGAGAATTTAGTTTTTATTTGGTTGCACACCTGATCGGCACCTACATGATATAATATGAGAAAAATCGGTGCGCTCATTTAGTCATCGTCTAGAGGCCAGATCGTCACTATGACTCCATTCTGTTCTACGAACATTTATGTAAATGCCAAGCCTGACTATGGCAGCATTGAATACAGTTTCATCGCAGAAGTTGCATATTTGTGCACCTACACCGAGACCTGAGATGGTAGCGGCATGCAGCATTGGCGTTTCGCGCATTATCCAGTTGTCTACGAACCATCGCAGTTTCAATTGGACTGTCTGGGACTATCAGCCTACGTCATGTTCCACATTATGCCGCAGATGCAGCTGTCATACACCATTGACCAAATCATCGCCTAGGCCCAGACGCCTGCTACCATCCAAGCACCAGAATGTGGCGTGAAGCTGCCCCAGGCGGGGCACGAACCTTCCCAGCATCCCAGGCCCAAGAAAGATACTGCCAGCCAGACGACCATACGCCGCAGAGTACAGCGTCGGCACCAGACACTGTTGACACAACGGTTGATTCTGCCTCCATCTCAGGAAACGAACCTGCACCAACTCATCGACGCCACCCAGCAGTGTGTATTCCTGGAGCTAAGGATGCTGGACCTGCTTATGGCGGTGGGCCCACCATTGGCGAGGTGGAAGTCATGGAGTCAACTGTTAAAGACGTGCAAGATCTGCAGTGTGGTTATGATGAGGTGGATGGCGATCTGGGGACCAGGGGTGTGAGTGGTCAAGACGACGGAGACTGAGACTGGTGCTGCTTTTCGCAAGAAGCTAATGCTTAACATCATTCGCTAACTGCTTAGCCTTGAATGTGACAGTCCACTAAAATAGTGCAATGTGTACATTTTGTCAGTTAACCAGAGACAAAATAAAATATACACGGAATAGTTACAATTTCGAAAAAGTAAGATGATCTATCCTTGTATTTTGCATTCTGTATTGACTCCATACTAAATAAATAGTGTATAAAAATGGTTTTGAGTGTTTTATTTTTTTTGTGAATTTTTATTTTTAATATGAAAAGTTTGTACTGAATCTTGTATATGATCAAAATAGATTTTCACTAAACATATTTTTTTTATAACTTCCTAATGAAGGAAAAATTTTATCTATGTGAATAAACATATTTTCTGGGGTAGCTCTCGGATTTCCATGCTGGACGATGCCGCAGGTCGACGGGTTTTCTCGGGGATTTTCCGTTTCCCCTGACTTTTTATTCCTGCGGTGCTCCATATTCACCTCGCTTCACCCTCATCGGCTTTCCCGACAAGGGGAGATAAATCGTTGTGGTGTTAATAGCTTTTAAATGTATTCTGCAATCACGATCGAAGTTTCTTCTTTGACTAACATAGTATCTCACTTACAGGATTAAATAACTGCCATATCAGCGGTGCGCATTTTTTTTTACAATTTGGAATAGATTGGAATTAATTATTGATGAATGATGATGTTCTGAGAATTACTACAGACGTGAGAATAGTCGGCCTACTAAAAGTAAAATGATAACTGTCTCTAAAATATAGTAATATGTCTATTGACCTAACGAAGTTGCATTTTCAATAGTAATCTCAAATATAAGTAATGGCAAAAAATACATAATTCCAAGATGACCAAATGTCCTCCTTAAAAAAAAAAAAAAAAAAAAAAAAAGTGGCTTGGAGTCAGAGTGTTTTCAAATAAAGGGTCTTGGAATTTTTTCCCCGTGATAAATATTTGCCCTATACATCATCTGTGGAATAGCAATTCACCATTTGAGATTCCTGACCAGGAAACGAACAGCTACGTACAGTCGTGAAGTAACAAACACGCTTATTCGTGGAAATACACCAGCTCGGATTGCAAGCAACCCTCCAGTCGCTATTGTTCTGTAATATGCTGCAGGAATACTTACAGGCTGTCCACGATAAACTGAGAACTTCGGAAAGCCCTACTTAAGATCTACTTTTAAGCATATTCTGTATGCTTCCACCACATGTAAATTTAAATGTCCCTAATCACTTTATTTATGCGTCGGTCAAGTGAAAGTAGTAAATTATTAACCAAATAAAAAATTTACAAACTAGTTTTTAGTCTTACAAGCATTTGAATAGCCGGCGGGTTTTCTAGGCGATCTCCCGTTTCCCCCGCCCCTTCATTCCGGCACTGCTCCACACTCACCTCTTGTCACCACCGTCGGCTCTCAAGACTTCGATGTTAAGAGTCGTCCAAATTACTTCACTCAGTCTTCATACATATTTTCTATATATCATTTTATAATTTTTTATTCTAAAAAATTAAGTTTAATGGTTCCGAAGGCTTCTGTAATAATTGATTAATGTTAAAAACGTAAAAAAACATTAATTGAAATATAATTTGCTTTCTCCGGCCTAGAAGAAAACTTAAGAGTTCGATAGTACACATAAATAAATCATAGTTTATATTGTGATTCATTGTCTGCGCAATAAAAAGGTNAGAATAAAAAATTAAGTTTAATGGTTCCGAAGGCTTCTGTAATAATTGATTAATGTTAAAAACGTAAAGAAACATTAATTGAAATATAATTTGCTTTCTCCGGCCTAGAAGCAAACTTAAGAGTTCGATAGTACACATAAATAAATCATAGTTTATATTGTGATTCATTGTCTGCGCAATAAAAAGGNCAAACTTAAGAGTTCGATAGTACACATAAATAAATCATAGTTTATATTGTGATTCATTGTCTGCGCAATAAAAAGGTCTGAGCCGTTCACGAGAAATGACAAAATGTAATTTATAATTTTTGAAATATACATGACATACGTTGTGGATACGTCAAAGCTTAAACGTAATTCAAAACGCGGAAATTTTAGAGCCAAATTTTACATGTTAAGAGCGCATACTTTTTCGTTATTTAACGCGTATCTTGTATTACATCATGCGTTAATATTTTCCCCATCTTTGCCCGTGGATATTGCGTGTACGCCTTAACATTATAGGCCATTCCGAAGCCTTGCGTACAAACTGTAAAAGACTTTGTTATTTAGTAACGCAAACATTTCGTGTACAGTCAATCAGTAGAAAGATTTTTACAAGCACTTTTGCCGTCTAAAGATCTACGCGAATTAATCCTTCAGAAAGGGGTTTGTAGGCCGTAAAATACATTTAATTTTATGACTATTTGTTTATAAGTTACGGCTCGAATAACATTAACAATGCGGGAGTGTTGGGCTGCATTTTATGGCTTGGAGGTGTAAGAGTGGATGTGGTATATTATTTAACACGTATCTTGTGTTGCATCATGCGTAAATATTTCCCAATCTTTATCTGTGGAAATAACGATCTGTTAGCAGTTGATTGCCGAGACATTAAAGTCCATTTCAAAGCCTTGCTAAAGTTCTACTATCTAGCAAATAAAATTAAGGACAACGAGTAATATTCGTGCACGTATTTCTTAATAACACGTCTATTAAATTTATTTATATATAAAATATAAGTAACAGTTCAATTAACACAATAAATTAATGATAACTGACACAAGCAAATACATGTGGTTATTTTTGAAAAACCTCCGAATAGACTTGCGTTTCAGACTGTTTGAAAATAATTTATTATACGTAGATTTGCTGTATTTCTGTATGCACTATAAAAACCATAGTTTAGAAACGGTATTTTTATTCACAGACGTAAAATATTAAAGAGCCTGCCTACCTGAACTGAGTTATTATACTTACGCCGCACTTCTTTATGTTCCCACCACTTACCTATTTAAAAAATATGGATATCAGTATATCTCGGCAGATGTTACGAGCACTACATCATTTGCTATATATATATATGTATAAGTTAAAAAAATAACAGAAAGCGAATACAGCTCAGTTACTGGCTCCTTAGAACTTGTAATGTTTTCCTGCACGGACTGATACATAGTTCTATGCACATGTGTGATTTTTTAATGGTTTAAAAGTCTGGGAAAGGGGGAAATGCAGTATTTATGCTTCTCGTTTACATATTTTTGTGCAAAAGTAGCAATGCAATGAAATCTGAAGGAGCAGTGTTTCCATTACCCTTTAGATGTGTCTGGACTAGGGGCTAAGTTTATTTTTTCATGTAAAATATATAAATTTTTTTGTTCTGGAGAGGAAGCGAGTTGATTCTCTCCTGCCCTGCCAAGCCGCGCGGCTCTCTCACGGTGTCATCTTCACAGCGAGACGAAGGGCGGTGCGTGCGTTATCTCTGCGGGCGGTGTGAGATCTCGCAATCACAGTATGAGACGGTGTCGCCCCGCGCGTGACGAGGCCGTGCGGTATTACGCCGCGTATTGCTGCTACTCGCTGTACCTGGCCAGCAAATGTCTCTGGGTCAATGAATTCTTTCTAAAACTGAAATTACAATATGCGACGACACTCTTCGCAATTATTTTTGTATGAATACTGAGATAATAACTAATATTCCATAGTAGCATGCCAATATTTAATTTTTTTTATAAATCAAAAATTATATTGAAACAATTTTTTTAATTTAAATAACTGTAAGGGTTACATGTTGCTGGGAAGGAGGGGGGAGAGTCGCCCCTGCCTATGACGTCAAATAATTCGACTGTCCCAAATCCACCTGGTATTTTCCTACTGATACCATCTCTACATAGTTTATGAGAAAATAAGGATGTTTGGTCGGCGGCGAGGAAGGGGGGGGGGGAGTCCACCAATCAAAATGCCTGGCCAAAATCGTTACCTGATATTTTACATAGTTTCTGACAAAATAAGTAAGACGGGAAGGAGGGGAAGTTGGCCAGTGAAAATGCTTGGCCAGGAGGGAGGTGAAGTCTCCCCCATGGTGGTCTCTACTCTGCAGGTACTATATGTATTCCTTAAATCACTCCGCGTCTCCCCACCATTTGGCTTCGCTATATAAAGGCTGGAGCATCGCCAAATCTCTCAGTCTGATATCAGCGCTTGTCGTCTGCATATCCAAGTAGTACCCTCCTGCTTCGTCACCATTTTTTGCTTGGAGAGTTATTGCGACGTTTCACGATCGCCTTCCAGTTTTCTTTGAGTAATTGCACGCTAAGGTATATTATTTCAAATTTTTTTATTATTGAGTTTTATTCAATTTTTGTTAATTTTGTTTGATAACGAGCAATTAAATTTATTTGTAATAAAATTTCATGCACATAGTTTGCTAATGAGCTCTTTAATTTTAAAGGAAATAACTGATTCAGTTTCTTGTTAATTCGTTTGGCAACGAGCTCTTAAATTTTTGAAATTAAGATTTTACTCAAATGATTTTAAAATAAAATAGTATTGTGTGCTTACTAAATGTTATAATGCAAAGTTATTAAAGATGCTTTTTTTTTGCAGTGATTGGCAGCCAGTACATCGGTCCCTTGCCAAAGGTTCGTGCTTGGCCGGTCAACCGACATCGGAGTAAATCAGCACCGACTGTCAGTTCTCGCGTGTTTGCGAGTTCTTTTGCAAGTGAGTACTAGCACCGATGAGATTATTAAAAGTTATGTTTTTTTTAACCCACATTGATCCTTTGTAGGTCTTCGTAGTCAGCAGCAAAGGTCCTGCCAATTCCTGGAGTTGCTGATATATCGTCTTGCGATCAAGTCTGTATGTCCGTAAGAAAACCACATCATCTTCCCGCTAATACAAGTAGTGAGTATTTACGACCACGTGACAAATATTTTTGCGCGTGCTTATTAGACTTTTTTACATTATGTGTTGAACTTGTGTCCAGTTGAAGTGACTTCCGTGGTAGAACGTCAGAGAGTCGAGTCGTCTGTTTCACGGGAGTCCCTAGCAACGCAGTCTATCGTTGTTAGGAGAGTGACAGCAGTCTTGCTTTTCTTCTTCAGGTATGTAACTAAGCTGTGTACATACAAAACTGTTTGTAAGGATTTTAACTATACTCGTTGAAAAAAAATATTGCTGTGTCTAGTAGAACATTTTTTGTCACTTAAAAAAAACTAATATTCACATTCGTAAATAGCTTGTCTA
The DNA here is from genome assembly GCA_002778355.1 of Clitarchus hookeri. Taxonomy (NCBI): domain Eukaryota; kingdom Metazoa; phylum Arthropoda; class Insecta; order Phasmatodea; family Phasmatidae; genus Clitarchus; species Clitarchus hookeri. The sequence continues at coordinate 283,840 of NQII01000084.1, read as the reverse complement.
TGTCATGGTTAAGTCAAAACTAAATCTAACTATATTATTCTGTTTTAAACCTTAAATCCGACTGATGAATATGTTTTCATATTGTTAAGAAATTAAAAAAAAAAAATTTTGCTACGCAGTATATAAATATACTTGGAGACAGAGTAGTTACACAGGTTTTCTTGTCATATGTATTTGCGTATTAATTAAACTTTTCTTTTCAGCTTCTTCAAATTATTTGGCATTAATGCTATGTACACATNCATATGTATTTGCGTATTAATTAAACTTTTCTTTTCAGCTTCTTCAAATTATTTGGCATTAATGCTATGTACACATGATGAAATTTATTCTTGACCATAATTTGTAGGTTTTGTTAAGGATATTATTAAAAAAAAAAAAACTATATTTGTTGATAAAATAATTTTTTTCAAAGTGATGTCTCTAGGAAATATTTTTGCTTTTTATAAAATTATTATTCTCATTTATAAATAACTTGTCTATAGTATGGTTCAGTGAAAAACAAATTACATAAGNTATATTATTCTGTTTTAAACCTTAAATCCGACTGATGAATATGTTTTCATATTGTTAAGAAATTAAAAAAAAAAAATTTTGCTACGCAGTATATAAATATACTTGGAGACAGAGTAGTTACACAGGTTTTCTTGTCATATGTATTTGCGTATTAATTAAACTTTTCTTTTCAGCTTCTTCAAATTATTTGGCATTAATGCTATGTACACATTATGAAATTTATTCTTGACCATAATTTGTAGGTTTTGTTAAGGATATTATTAAAAAAAAAAAAACTATATTTGTTGATAAAATAATTTTTTTCAAAGTGATGTCTCTAGGAAATATTTTTGATTTTTATAAAATTATTATTCTCATTTATAAATAACTTGTCTATAGTATGGTTCAGTGAAAAACAAATTACATAAGNATTTTTATAAAATTATTATTCTCATTTATAAATAACTTGTCTATAGTATGGTTCAGTGAAAAACAAATTACATAAGAGTTTTTGTTCTGCTACACAGTTCAATATTAAATTTAAAAAAAAAGTGAAATTTTTTTATTTGGAAGCGGATAGTTATACAGGCTTTGTTGCCATACGTATTTGCGTATTAATTATTTTTTTATCCAGCTACACCGTAACTTTTTTATTATAAACCTACCATGACAAAATTATTAATGTCATTTGTACTTGTATGTTGCAGGTTTTCTTGCTGAAGTCTTCAGCGTGGAGGGCGGCCGTGTCGACGTGGGTACTTTGGTGGGTTTCCAACTTCATTTGCCTCCTGTCTCTGGTGTAAGTGCAATACCATCGCGAGGGTTACATTGTGGTTTCTACAGCAATTATTTTGCCATCCGGAATTCTGGATTAAAGCACGAGAGGGTCTGCATCCATAATCCTCGCAGGGAAGAGAAGCAAGTCTGCGAGAAGTGCGGGATGTAGATTGGGCGAAGGACAACATGGGGTGACATTTGAGGAGCTGCAATGGCACAGTGCAGCAGAAAGCAGCTGCCAACTACAAGTTTTATAATGTGCCATTTGCTAACATAGCAGATGCCCGAAGGCACGAAAAGACGTGTAAGTTCAACCCGGATAAGAAAACTTTTGCCTGCGATGACTGTGGGAAAGAATATTCCAGGGCAGACAAGCTGAAAGAGCATTCCAAGAAGTGTGTAGGCCTGCCTGTCTCCCCCTCCCCCAATCACGCNATTCCAGGGCAGACAAGCTGAAAGAGCATTCCAAGAAGTGTGTAGGCCTGCCTGTCTCCCCCTCCCCCAATCACGCACGAAGAAGGCCAGACGTGATGTTTCCACCCAGCAGCAGCCAGTACCAGTACCAGCACCTCGACCGAGGATCGTCGTGAGGACCGGACAGCCGACGGTTTACGGATTTGTGTTGGCCGAGACTACCTTTAGGAGCAACTTGAATACATATGTGGCAGAAAATATGAGCGCAGAGGCCAAGGACGTGTGCACATATGCAGAAGAAACGAAACAGCGTATCATAGACCAGCTGCAGGAAGAAGGAATTGAAAATGGGCCAATTAAATTCAATCTGTTCCTGGAGTGCGACTATGGAAAACCTGAGACCCATGAAAATGAANAATTGAAAATGGGCCAATTAAATTCAATCTGTTCCTGGAGTGCGACTATGGAAAACCTGAGACCCATGAAAATGAAGTAGACCAGCGCGCCTTCAAGACCAAATATTTGAGTAATTAGGAAAAGGGCATTCGAACGCAGGTTATTGATAGGGACACAGGGACAAACAAGATGGCCACCGCTGGAGGAATGCATTCGCAGCAGGTCGGCCATGTTGGGGGCCATGTTGGCGGCCATTTTGCCAGCCGGAAAATTAAAAAAGTTATGTAATTTTTTTTTAAATTATAGGTGGCCATATTGGATGATGTCTAAAACATGCAGTGAAATGACATGGTGGCCATTTTGCCAGCCAGTTTAAAATAAAAAGTTATGTAAAAATTTATTTAAAAATTTTAAAATTCTTGGCGGCCATATTGAATGATGTCTAGAACATACCATTACATTCAAACCCATGGTGGCAATTTTGTCAGCCAGTAAAATAAAAAAATTATGTAAAAAATTATTTTAAAAAAATTTAATTTTCGGCGGCCGTATTGGATGGTGTCTAGAACATACAATGACATTCCATGTCGGCCATTTTGCCAGCCAGTAAGTAAAATATTTTTTATTAAAAAAAGGATAAATTTATTTTAAATTATCGGCAGCCATATTGGATGGTGCCACCCCTGTATATTCATCGTGACCCCCTCCGTAGAGTAGGGTGGCAGCCATGTTAGAACCACCACCTCAGCAGCAGACATGTTGGCAGCCATGTTTGCAGTCAGTACAGAAACCGCAGTCACTGGTGGCCATGTTTGCAGTCAGTACATAAGCCACAGTTTGTTTTCCATGGCGGCCATTTTGCCACCCAGTTAAATAAAAAAGTATTAAAAAAGTATTTTCAAAATTTTTGTTAAATTATTGGCAGCCATATTGGATGGTGTCACCCCTGTCTCTTTGTTGTGACCCCCCCCTCCATAGTGGTGGCCATGTTGGCACTACCACCACCACCCTCTAGCCATTAAATCATGTGAGGCTGTGCACATTGAAGTGTTTATTTTAAGTACTTGATTAGCAGCATAATTATTGATATGTAAAATGAATGGAAAGTCTCAATACCTCCAAAATAATATGTGTATAGTATGCATATATATANATAATTATTGATATGTAAAATGAATGGAAAGTCTCAATACCTCCAAAATAATATGTGTATAGTATGCATATATATAACACACAGAGTAAATAAGTATTTAAGAAAAAAAAATATTTTTTTAATAAAAATAAATAAAAAGCATGACACAGGGTTATTTACGCCTTTTATTAAACGCAATACGTACACACATTGTATTCCGCAGTAAGCAATCTGATTTTAATGAATCACATTTCAGCAGTAAAATTTGGTATAGAAAATTAATCATGCTGATATAATATCTGCCATACATACATAAGTGAATATTTAAAACAAATTTAAGGTTAATAAACTTGGCACATAAAAATACATGAAACGAACTTACAATGTAAGGGATCCACCCCGTCCTCCCATTTACCATCTGCATGACATAACCATGCAGACGGACCCCAGACTTGGAACCGGCAGTACGCTATTCCTACAACACTATCAATACATATATATAAATATATATATATTGGTAACGTCATAGATATAGCGAACAGGTAGGTTGCGGATCAGCAAGGGGGAAAACAATGAAGCGAGCGCTTCGTCGACGGGAAACAGAAAAAAAATATACAGACGGGACACTACAATATGATAGTGGCGACATGGGTGTGATGCCAACACACACAGTGCGATGGAGGGTTCGGAGAACAGTTAAATGAACACTAATATGACTATTATAGTAATAGTAGTAGGGGTGGAAACCATACACATGACAAAGTAGAATGCTATAATCTAGCACATAAGCTTGACAAGAGCTTGCCGAAGGTGACTCTACACATGAACGCAGGAGGGTAATTGAAACATACAAAAGAAAGATACGCAATATGCACTGAAAACGTACAGCTATTAGCATTTGTGGAAAAAAAGGGAACATATGAATTGTATACCTGGCAAGACTACTACTTGCGTGTGCTCCAGCATACCTCAGTAAAAAATAGCAACTACAGGAAGTGCTGGTAACATGCATGGCAAGACTATTTGTATGCTACCACCCAGTATACCTGGCAAGTCGAAGATTGCAACGCTTGCATGAGCTATAGTACACGGAATCAGACTCCGCGGGCCAATGTTTGTATACCTGACAAGCCCTCCAGGCTTGCACATGCTCCAGTATACTGCAGGAATACAAAACCGATAATCTAACTGACAATGTTAGGAACTTGCCTCTTGAACGAACTACAGTAGACTATCAGCCAGCATACCTGTCAAGCCTGCAACACACTTGCATGTGCTACAGTATGATTATCGAGAAATATGACTACCAAAACCCTCGGCCATGCATATGAAAGGCGGAATACGAAGATGTCTGTACATGCTATAGTACATGCCGGGAGAAAAAGCACTCTCTCTGGCAACAAAGAGCTGTTTTTCTTATTAGGCCTGATAGCCATAGGGGACGGTATGTATGCCATCATCCAGGACTTTCTGCTTATCGTCCATCCATGAAAGAGCCAGTTTGGTTGATTGCTCTGTGTATACTGTGTAATGGTACGACCTAATACCTGCGACCTGTACTCTCATGCTGCGCTGGGCCGAAAGGATGCGCCGATAATCGTCGAACGTTATCGTCTTATCAAGTACGCACCCTTGTATCCCCTTCACGCGTTTCACTATCATATTCAGGCAGTGGTACGCAAACAGTTTCGCCCCCATCCCGACAAATTCAACCATATCGTCACCCGCACATTCATCCTTGAACTTCCCAATCACCCTAGAATTGGTAGGTGAGTAACAAAGATAAGTGGTCGGGTAGGCGCTGGTGTCGAACTCCGACATGAGCGTTGGGTTAATGACAAGTTCGCTGTAGAAGTCAAGGCTGGCAATCTCCATTACAAAGCTATCAGTATCCACGTAAAGGAGGTTTACCCTGCCCCCATACCGCGCTCACATTACATCGTAGTAAAATTAATACATAAGTGTTCTTGACAGGTCAAGTACGGCAAACCCAGAATATATGGGCTTGTCAAACACAATGCTCTCTTGGCATAATTTGACTAGAGACAATGACTCATCGTAAATATTCCTGCATATAAATGCATGTTTTGCGATGAGCTTCTTCACCCGAACTTCCCTACACGCAAGTTCCATATGCTGTCGTTTGCGCTTATTTTCCATAAGTTTGCAGTACATTGCATTATTCATTAATTTGTAAAAGTCCTTCTCGAAAGTGTTTGTGGCAGCCTGACGTTTCTCCGTATTCAAATCTCTGTAGGGCTTAAGCCATGGCTTCTGCAGGAATTGAAGGACTCGGTGAACAGCCTTCAGCCGTAACCCATGACCCAATGCTTGCTTCAAAGAAACGTAATGCACGTTATAATGAAGCTTGCTCTCCAGTGTCGTCATGTGTTTCGTTTGTTTGGACCCCGGGGGACACTCGTTCACTGGCAAGAATGGAAGATCCATATGCTCTTCGTGAAGAGCGCAAGGGTATTCTATGTCTACCTCCAGTATGCAGCCAACATATCCGTCGTCCGGCACACTCATCACATCGATGCTCGTGGCAGTCCATTCGAAACCGCCATATGGCAGCGGCAGAAACATCGCCCACCCGTATAAATTATTGGCATCTACATACTGCAGGTAGGTAGATGGCTTGTCGACATCATATGTCTCTGTAATATGCCTATTATTGGCAACTGCGTGCCGCTTAACACATTGAGCCACCCCTCCCTGGATGCCTGCCTCAATAAAGAGGTGCATATCATAGTCGCAGAGCAAATCTAATTCCACCTGTGTCTTGCGCAACATTGCGTCAAACGAGAACCCAGGAGCACCGACATAGCACACACAGTCGAGACTGTATGTGCGTAGACAGAGGCCCCGGAAATTCTCGAAGACGTCACACAGAATCAGCACGTCCATCTTCAAGTAGAGCTCAGAATAGTCCTGGAGTGTACGACATCCCAACACATACAATACGGTTCATGCATGCTGGTAGTCCTCAGCACTGACATTCCCCTCGTAAGCCTATTGTAGAATGACTCTATAGCTGGTAATTGAGGCTTGGCGATCTTCTCCCACGAGCTAACATAATTGAAGGGGAAGACACCTTTCCGGGTTACCAGCTCTAGCTCGCACTCTACCATGAAGAAACGAGACGTTGTGTGGAATTCTCCGGATGGCAGATTCTTAANAAGGGGAAGACACCTTTCCGGGTTACCAGCTCTAGCTCGCACTCTACCATGAAGAAACGAGACGTTGTGTGGAATTCACCGGATGGCAGATTCTTAGCGAGTGTTGCCAGGCTGGCAGACATGAACCTATATGTATCAATGAACTGTATAGTGAACTTGTCGAACAAACTCTTATTGAAGGTGATGAGTTTCTCCTTGCTATGCGGAATAATAAATATGTCCTGGGTATCATATCCTAGCTGCTTAATTATGAAATTGGCATGATACGTTAAGTTATGGAAGAGTATCGACAGTTTCTGGGGGCAGCGTCGAAGCTTGTTGCAGTTATTGCATGACGCACCAATAAAACTGCTGGTAAAATTATCATGGTCATGCACCTTTTGGTTGTTGTTGGTGAACATGCCAGAACAGTGGCAGCAGGTAGTGGCTAAAGCATAGTCAGCCTGTTCCACATGCGTTAGTGGGTGCATAGGTTCAGACTGGCTATATGTCTTTAACTAGGTGTCTTATCCTAACCACCTCTTCCATAAAGTGTTTCGACGCACCTTCACCCATGTAAACAGTTACAAGCGAGGGTAGGCTGGTTGTCTTATAGGCGGGGATAATTGAATTATCAACCTTAACAAATATGCAAATGAATAGGGCTCATGTTTTTGGTACCTATATGTGTAGTACGCGTCCAGGTTTGGCTGACACATTTGTACAGGCACAAGCATGGCCTCGAAATGTGCATACACTACAATAGGCACATTGTCGCCATTCTGATAATTTTTGAATTTGAGCACAGGCAGCCTGCAAGGTTTACATATATTAACACAACCATGATGTGACGTCACCTGGGAGTGTACCAGTCGCGAGAAATTCGAGATGTAGCAATAATGCGAGTTCTGGTCATCCGCTGTGGTGAGAAGCAGCAAATCAAAGTGTTGGGCCAGTTCTACATCTGTCACCCGTATTGGCACTATTTTCGTATTCTCGTCATTGAGTGCGTATATGTTAATGCTGACCCCCAGATTGGCTTTCTCAAAAGCCAGTATTTCACTTAGAGAGGTGGGAAAATATACAGTTGAAAAATCAAAGCGTGTTTCAAGCCTGGTGTATCGCTTGTTGACACATTGTAGATCCCTCCCCTCTACAAAATGTGCCAGTATAGCCCATTTAAAACACTGTTGGTCGTCGATGTTGTGCGGGTTGATAACTGCAACTTTCTCATCAAAACCGACAGGCAATGGGATATATGACGAGGCCCTAAGAGGGTCGAGCTTGTTTATGCGTAACTGGACTAGTTTCATGGCAGTTAGGAGTCCAGCTGTTACCCTTCCCCATATAGTCAGTCTCCTCAATGCAGATCTTTGCAATGGCAGTCGACACAGCCGCCTCTATGTCGGCTATGTTAAAGAGAGGCACATTTTTCGTCTTAAATACGCGATGATCCTCTTCGTTCTTGTGCGGTTCTGGTTTCCCATATACACATTCTAGAAATATATTAAACTTGACCGCCCCCTGCATCTCGATTTCCTGCTGTAATAGGCCAATGATATTAGGTTTAATTACCTCGAGGTAGTCGCAAATGCCAATAACTACCCTCGAAGTATTCTCAGAGATGTATGTTTTCATTATACCTCTAAACGTGCTTTCAACCTCCACAAAGCCATACGAGTTGCTCTCGCCAGCCCCAGTGACAATGGGCCCTCGGCGAGGGATACCTGCGCCTGCAAGAGCAGGAACATTATGAGTCGGCTGCGGGCTTGTAACTCGCGCCCGCTTCGCCAGCCGGGAGGTTGATGTGGCAGCACCAGCACACTGTGCGACATGCGCACGAAGCCTATCGGTCCTGGTGAACTGCCGGCTGCAAGCACCACATGCCCTTGAAAGGGCAGCAGGGTTCGCACAACAAGTACATTCATGATGCTGGACATGACAAGAGNGCAAGCACCACATGCCCTTGAAAGGGCAGCAGGGTTCGCACAACAAGTACATTCATGATGCTGGACATGACAAGAGTGCATAAAGTCCTCATTACAGAACGTACAGTTGAGCAAAATGGCCTGTCTGATCAGTCCTGTACATGTTAAACTATGTTCGGCAAGCTTGTCAAGTTGGTTAAAGGGACGGCCGCACCTATCGCAAAGATGTGAGGCAGGCTGCTGGAATGGATTTAGGGAGCAATTACGCTAGTGATGTAATCCATTCCGGTGGTCCGTAAACACCCGGTCGCAAAAACCACATTGTAGTGGGGTCTGCATATAATGGGAGCAGAAGGGGGTTAAGCAATGCAGCAGTGGATTGAAACAACGATGGTGATGCAGTGAATTAGGTGATGATGATTCCATTATAGCAGTAGCAGTGGTAGTGGTAATATATATATAGCGGTACGTGGCAGGCAGCCTAGACCAGGTGGTGTCCTACGAGAAACCGAGAGAAAAAAAAAGGGGAGGATAGTTCGCAAAAATATAGGCATTGCTTTAATAACATCTAATACTTAAACACTGCGTTCAGCGGGGCTCGAACTGAATGTAAACAGATCTGCAAGGGACAGCGAGAGAATATTAATTGAACACGCGTAAAAAACTGCGCATAGTTATATACGCAGCACACAAGTAAAGACAAGCCTCTCAATTACCAAGTACTGGTACAACACACACAAAATTAAGTACTGATATCCGCAGTCCCAGAAAAAATCCCTAGATGAAACTAAACCCTAGGTTCGACACACACGGAATTAAGTACTACGAAGATATATTCACAGTCGTAGAAAAGCCCTTGAGGAAATTAAATAAAGTACTAGCCGTGGAGACGCCTTCACAAATGTTAATACTCATCAGCAGCCGAAACACATTCCCTTACCTCTAAAGAGGCGAGAAGGTGCGTAGAGTATTGGCCTCAATACTCTCTTCTGCAGGTGTACACACACGATACATAGCACTCTGCAGGTAGTACGGTTGCAATCATGAGGACTCTAGTTGAACAGCAGCAGCGAGATCCATATTGCACAGACGCAAATGCACGATTGAGTGTGTGGGTAGTGGGAGGGGGTATTTATACCCTTTCTCAAACAAGGGTGAGCGTCTTAGAGCAGCTGCGGCGTTGGCTGGGGCGCTCCCCTCCAGTGCGATACGACAGCCTCGTTTCCCTGTGGGAGAGGTAGAACCGCAGGAGGACCAGCATCCCTGAGAATTCTTACATCCAGAGGGCTCTCTCTCTCTCTCTCTACAAGAGGCAGTGTACTGTTTTTTACCCACACTATCGACTAAAGCGTACTTTTTACGTGCTCCATAATGTAATGTCTTTACAAAGATATATCATTGCAGTAGTGCTTTTAATATACTAGCATGTTTTAGTATGGGCAGTGTGCGTGTGTGATAACCAATAGAAATAAGAACACTAAGAATTTCATGATATATATATANTGTTTTAGTATGGGCAGTGTGCGTGTGTGATAACCAATAGAAATAAGAACACTAAGAATTTCATGATATATATATATAATACAAATTTTTTACAANATGTTTTAGTATGGGCAGTGTGCGTGTGTGATAACCAATAGAAATAAGAACACTAAGAATTTCATGATATATATATAATACAAATTTTTTACAATAAGATATTCATTTACTCGACAATCATGACCAATACGTACAGTACACACTCGTCAATCATGGCCATTACACACAAGAGAATGTACACATAGGCAACACATCAAGATAGCAGTTAAATATATATACAATTAAAACATTTTTTTGAAAGTAGAGTAGTAGTTGCTGTATACATCAAAATAGCAAATACAATTAAAACATTTTTTTTCAGTATACTTTTTGCAAGCTGAGTAGGTACAGCAATTAAAACCTTTTTTTCAATATACCAATTACCTATAAACAATTAAAACATTTTTTTACACTATACCAATTAAATGTGTATACTATTAAAACATTTTTTTTGTCACTATACTTTGCAAGCTCAGTACTTGTAGCATACAATAATATGGCAATTAAAACATTTATACACTATACCTTTGCAAGCAGAGAAGTGAATAGATGCAGCAGTAATGTCTTTCTATCAGCAACAGATAATTTGCTCACATCCTGAAGCGATGAATTGCCACAATTCAGACATGTCGTGACCGGCAACATCTTCTTACGAGACGTTCTGCGATGAGGCGGTGTGCTGCGACGCAAAGTTGAGGACTTGGTGGCGGCGGTTGACTTCTCACGTCTGGCGGCGGTGGTAGACTTCTTGCTTTTGACCCAAGTTATTTTAGTTTTGTCGCCCATATCCAGTCGCGTCTTGGATACAGGTAATGTGCTGTTTTGGCGTGTTTATTGAGAGTGTTGAAAAACTGTCAAGCCATGACTAGTCACTAACTTTAGTAAGAAATAAGAAACGTTACTGAAAATCCGTGCTTTACAGTCAGACAAAGTGAAAGGAAGGAATGCGACGTGCGAGTCGTACGAAAACAGTTTGGTTATGACAAAGTATGTACGTTCTCAAGTAAATTCCTTTCATATACGACTTTCATTGCGACTGCAGTTCATTTAACACAACAACCTCAATGTTAAATATTAAAATATTTGCTCTGTTTTATTTATAACCAAACTTCTAGATATTCGGACAAAACAATAGCTTAAAGTAGGTTTTAATTTACACACTACTACAATATATTACTGTGACAAAACCGTGTTTTGATATTTCCCCCAGCTGAATTTATGCTTTGAGTAAAATATTTATTACTTAAAGCTAATAGGGAAGTTACATTGCGTAACAATACATTTTATAAATAACAAGTTTACTGAAGTGGTTTATTTATATGTGAGAACAGTAGTTTCGTAGCTGTGTACTTCAATATTGTACACAAGTATAGAGCTTTTAATTTTAGCAATTAAAATATCACAGATTAGGTAACTGTTGTAACGGTTATTGGTTCAACATCGACTTCGACAACTTTGCCCTTGATTTAAATACCGTGGACGATTCGCTGACAGCATTTAGATATTCGTGTAGCTACTGTGGTAAGATCTTCATTAAAAGTTTCAGGGCACGACGACATGAGAGGAATAAAAAATTTTGAGGAAGGAAAATTTTCGCAATTTGAGTCTAGGTGGATTGAAGTGCGGGTGTGAGTTCAAGTGTCGACAAAATGCGATGTGAAGTGTACCGCAATCAGGAAAATATATGTTGTGATTCACATCACAATCATATAAACACATGTATGGCTCCAGCTCGAAAGCCTGTACATATTCTAGGCAAAACGGATACTGAGTTTGAATACGTCTTTCGCAAAAATTCGTATGGTATGCTGAAAGATATTTGCAAATTTTCGTTGGGTGAAAAACAGAATTTTATAAAACAATGGGAATCCATGAATCTTTAAAATACAATGTATGCCTGGAATGCGGCTATCCAAGCCAGAACCATACAATAATGAACATTACAAGAAAGCATTGAGCACATCAAATATGCCTATGTATAATGTAAATGTCATCTAAGAGGTCATTGAAAATATTATAAAGAATATATGTAAAGAGTAGGAGTAAATGGTTTTCTAGGAATCAGGTTGGCCACTCGATTCAGTATATAATCTACAACTAAGAACAAATGGGTTCTGTCCACTCAGAACATAGAAGCATTTATATTTTTTCATCCTGAATAGAGATTATGAACACATAAAAATGTTAACGTGGAACAATTTGCCCTATTGACTTCCCAGATTGTCAACATTGGCTTTGTGAAACTTGTTCTCAATTGGCTATAAGAAGAAAGTTAGAATATGGGTCTCCAGTAACATCAGTATTGAACTGGCAAAGTGATGCCATGCTTTTACGACGTGATATATGTGAAAGACACTGTGCACGAAGATATAGTCTGAAGAGAAATAATGTACTCTGTGGAAGTTTGCAAAAGAGAAACGAGTGTGACATGACACCTCACCACACATCATTCTAATGTGACAAGTATCAGAAGCCGTTCAGCCGACGAGCTAACTTGTAGAGGCATTAGAAAATATGTACTTTACCAACACCTGTTAAGAAAAAACCTTCATTACTATAAAACCTATATCTCAATCTGTCACCTGCAAATCCACCTCCACTTCCACCTTCTTCACCTCCACCTCCAACACCTCTAACTCGCACACCTACATCTCCTCTACTTACACCTCCTCAACCTACAAGGGACAGCGGTGGTTGAGCGGTTAGCTTGCTCGCCTCCCACTAAGGTGAACCAGGTTCAATCCCGGTCGGGTCACTCCCGGATTTTCGCATGTGGGAGTCGTGCAGGACAATGCCGCTGGTTGGCGGGTTTTCTCAGGGATATCCCGTTTCCCCCGCCCTTTCATTCTAGAGCTGCTCTATTCTCACCTCGATCACCTTCATCGACTCTTAAGTCTTCGCTGTTAAGAGCCGCCCCAATCTATTCACTCACTCACTCCACCTACGATTCCTCCACCTTCACCTCCACCACCTTTACCTCCTCTCCCTCCACCACAACCCCCTCCACCCCA
>NQII01000084.1:235139-270878 GCA_002778355.1 Clitarchus hookeri | reverse complement strand
TCCACCACAACCCCCTCCACCCCACCCCAATCATCAACAAATACTGCTACACCATTAAAATTTCCTGATAAATCTTTGTACCTTATGCCTTCTAGTTGATGCAATAATGGTTGATAATCCAGGTAATCTGCGTACGTAGAACAGAAGACGTTTGTGTTAAAATAGCGAATGATTGACAAACAAGCGCCAGCTACATCTGAAATTGGATCTATAAAAAATCTTTAACCTTTTACAACTGAGCATGGTGAATATAACCAAAATTAAAATGATTTCGTACCAGCGAAGATTGAGGTTGGTTGTGATGGCGCAAATAAAATTTCAAATAATCGGAAATTGATAAATATTAATTCTAATAACGACTAAACATGTCTTATAGAGTGATGAGTTACCATACATGATCTGGCACTCATATGGATACGTGTAAACTGGCGAATGCATAGCGAACGATATTTACTAGAGTGTGTTGTATCGACAGTGAAATTTTGTGGCGGCAATAAAATTGTTGGGGCTGTTTCTCTTGGTTTGGGTTTGTGACTTTTATTTCAGTCGATGGATTGATGATCTCAGGTATGGACTAAGCCAGAATGACATTATTCCCACACAGTGGAAAAAGTTTGGGTGAACGGTTCTCCTGTTCATAAAGCAAGGTCATGGTTTGAGAAAAAAATCAGTCAAGCTTTCTTACCTGGCTCACTCAAAACCCCGACTTGAACCCAATAGAATAACCTTGGGATCAGCTAGAGCGTTGTTTGCAGGCAAAATTTCCTCGACCAATACAAGAGTGAAGCGATTTAGGTGGCTATTAACATCGAGGTCAAGAGAGTCGACCAATAGACAAAAATCAACATTCTTAAGGAACAATGGGAACATATTTTGCCATCTGTGTACCAGAACTTAGCAGAGAGCCTACCCCGAAGGGTTAAAGCTCTATAAAGACAAAAAAGGTGGAGGGGCAATCTCATATTAGTTACATGGCTGGTAACTTCGAAACCAACAGCAATGGATGAGAGGTGACACATGGTGCTGTTTTAGTGGAAATGGCATAGAAGTGTACCACATTTTGTGGGAATAGTCGGCGCGTGGTACACATACACACACACACACACACACGGACGATTATAAATCATGCAATTATTTAAAAAGAGCTGCATTTGTTAGATAACAATAACGTCGGCAATATGATATTAAAAAAACCCGCGTGTGAACACTAGGTCATTATCTGATGATTTCAGACAATTAAAAGTGGTTCTTCAGTGGAGTCTCAGTTAATCGTCACCCTTTTAACCGCGAGTTTCTGTTAACCATCAGTAAACTGACACCACAAGTAAAATAATAAAATTGGATACAAAAAACAAACTTAATAAACTAAAATGTAATAACTTTTTTCTTGCTTCATATTAGCTCAAATTAAGCACCTTCTTGAGTTGAACAGTACGTAATACTTTTGTCAATGAATACCCAGTAAAAATACATTCCATGCGGTGCGGAATGCGAATGACACACGCTTGTTGTTTATGTACATACGTAGAATCGTTCCATCTTCCTCACCACCCTACCGGAATTCCTAGACACTCATCTGCCCTCCCATTCCTACAGTCAGTTCAGTAGCGGTAGTCACTTAGTCAGCAAGTCATTGTCCTCAGTTTGTTGTCGAAGTGTAGTGTGTTTAAAAATGCCTGAGAAACGGAAACGTGTTCTATCGGGACTTTCTTTAAAACTTGAAATTATAAAACGACTGCGTAAAGGAGAAAGCGCGACGAGTATCGCTCCGCTATATAATGAATCGGGCGAACGACAGTAAATGAATGTTTAAGTGAAGAAGAAGAGGATGATACACTCAAGGATTGCCCTAAATTAATTAGCCACAGTGACGCTGAAAACATTGTTTTCCAAGTGCATCGAATGGTACGAACAACAAGAACAGGCAGACGCTACACAGATATTACTCCTACGTAAGATACGCAACACGGCAGCAACAAAACCAGGGGACTATTACAATAAAGTAAAATGACAGACATTTTAAGGTAGGATTATACCACTGAACATATACATAATAGTACTGTATTCAATTCTGTTGTTTTATCAACATAATAAACACAAGTCTACAATATTTAATATCAAATAAATACTGTGCTGTACATACTTCAGTTGATTGCTACCTGTTTAAAATATAGTGCTAAATATCGTATACATTATTATCGCTAGTATCTGTCGTGTCTTTGTGAAAAAAGGGGGGGGNCATTCCTACAGTCAGTTCAGTAGCGGTAGTCACTTAGTCAGCAAGTCATTGTCCTCAGTTTGTTGTCGAAGTGTAGCGTGTTTAAAAATGCCTGAGAAACGGAAACGTGTTCTATCGGGACTTTCTTTAAAACTTGAAATTATAAAACGACTGCGTAAAGGAGAAAGCGCGACGAGTATCGCTTCGCTATATAATGAATCGGGCGAACGACAGTAAATGAATGTTTAAGTGAAGAAGAAGAGGATGATACACTCAAGGATTGCCCTAAATTAATTAGCCACAGTGACGCTGAAAACATTGTTTTCCAAGTGCATCGAATGGTACGAGCAACAAGAAGAGGCAGACGCTACACAGATATTACTCCTACGTAAGATACGCAACACGGCAGCAACAAAACCAGGGGACTATTACAATAAAGTAAAATGACAGACTTTTTAAGGTAGGATTATACCACTGAACATATACATAATAGTACTGTATTCAATTCTGTTGTTTTATCAACATAATAAACACAAGTCTACAATATTTAATATCAAATAAATACTGTGCTGTACATACTTCAGTTGATTGCTACCTGCTTAAAATATAGTGCTAAATATCGTATACATTATTATCGCTAGTATCTGTCGTGTCTTTGTGAAAAAAGGGGGGGGGGCATTTATATTATCCGTCTATTCTCTCAACCGTCACGGTGATGGTCCTGAGACTGACGAATAATGAAGACTCCACTGTCTATTGAACGTTGCAAGCCGTGAGGTTCGAGAGCGGAGTGATGCGACTAGCCAGTGATCGCTCCATTCGGGGACTGTTGGGCACAAATTCACAACTCGCGATAACCCCCTGGTGCGACGGCAGATATATCGCTCCTCCTCGTTGGCCGTGGAACGCGCGACAACTGGCTGATGTAGCCAGCCCAGGGTCGTTTCAGCCCTTCGCCTCGGCGACGCCTTAATTAGTAACGGATTCACGCCGCGACAGGCTCTGCAGCTGGGCGTCCCACAAATAAACAACTGCATCTTCGTCTTCTATCTGCAACTGCGAGAGAAGCGGAATTTAAATACCGCGAACAAATCCAGACGTGGTGTGCCTCCGCATTGTGACGTCACCTTGATTGTTCTCAGCTTTGCTTGCCTCACAGCGGTCTATAAATGTATGCATGAGTGCAAAAGCCACAGCAACTGTGCCATCACAGTGAGGCTCAATCTCTAAATCCGATTTCTGTACCTAGTTATAAAATGAGACTTACAAGCAGGGCTCGAGAATTTTCTCATTCACTTTGCATTTATGCTCCTTATTATCTAACGTTCACCCTATTCTTCGCTATTTTTATTTTCCGTTGTGATTTACATCATCATATTCCTTCTACACATATATGGTATCTATACAACCCAAAAACAATACTAGCCATCTAACAAAAACATCGCCTACCGTTCAGCACAATAAACGGACGTGCCTTCTCAACGCATTGCTGACATAAAACCATTCATTCACCGCTTACTGTACTGACGACAACGAATCAACGCGCATGTGGTGTTCTGCTACGATCGATGTTATATTAGACACGTTGTGTTGTGTGCGGGTTTCATAGATACGGAAAAATAGGCGCGGGCGACTCACCTGGTATCATTCGCTTGATGCCCTATTATTTCTATCCTGTGTGATATTTTCGCTAACATTGATTGCAGTTACCTTCCTTATCTCACATTGTACCTCCCTCTTATCTCTTTCACTTCTCCTCTCTTTCTAAAATACACACCTTACAATCCTTGCCCTCATCTCTCATCTCATTCGCTTTCTTTCTATTCTCCCATTTTTATTTTGCTCCTTTATCATCCCTGTAAGATATTACGTTTGCATTTGATCTTATATCTATCAATTTTCTTTGCACTTTGTGTCTTGCATCAGTAGGATCTTGCATTTTTTGTGGTAGTCATGATAGATTAAAACTGTGTGACATCAAAACAGGAAATGTGCTGTATAAATATTTTAAATACATAACAGTAAACTATAAATATAATAGAATAAATAGATTTAGTAACAAAAAGATTGCCGTGTTTAATTTACCGCCTAGTTTGGTCTTAAAGAGTAACGATTGAAAGAGAAGCATTGCTCTTATTTTAATTATCTTAATAAATTAAAAAAATAAAACAAGCGAGCGATTATTAACGGAAACAATTCTAATGGACTGTGCGAAAATTTCTCCGACTTTGAATGCTAGTGGTTAGAGGGCAGTTCCATTAAGATCTGGACAGCGACCGTTGCCTTGCTATCAAATAATTCATATGTTGTCTGCTGCTGCTTCTTATTTATAAATATCGCTGTTCATGATTGGATTTTGGTGCTTTTATTCCAAATTATGGAATGAGAATAAGAGGGAAACACACTGATCTATCAGAAAAAAAAAATTATTTAGACTATGCTCTGCAAACTTCACAGCAATGTCCTATTGGAAATTAAATGTTGTCTCCACCAGCAACAGGCACAAAATGACAGCTCAGAGCTCCTTGCGACGAAACGATGGCAGATTAAAATAACTTAACTCGGAATTCAATGCTGTATTATAGTAGAAGCTCCTGTAGTGATTCAAAGCACCTCGGGGATAAATATGATGGTTGAATTTTTACATTTTACCATTTGAATAACGTTTATTCAGGTGATTATAATTAATTACGGTAATTAAGGTAAAACGTCCAATATACAACAGTTTGGCCAAGAAAGATTCTGGATCATAACAAACATCAAATTTTTAAACAGATTTTAAGAAACATTCATGACGAATTGCAGCATAATAACAATAAAATTAGTCGAGCGAACAAAAAGTTACTGAGATAACTAATTAACCTAATTTCATTTAAATGGGTATAACTAATTTTTAATGAAGCTCATGAAAGTGTAGGTGGTAGGAAGCATTGACGTCTCGTTGACAGTAAAATTATTAGAGACAAAGCGAGAAAAATATGCAACAGCAGTGACACAATTACAAATACACACGTGCCTTACCAGAGACTTGAGCTCAGAAAACCTCTTAAGATAACATCCAATCAATTTTAATACGGAGGTAGGTTTCGGAGCATCAACTCCGGACGTAATCAGTCTAATGTTTTCAATGTTAGGGTTTACTAACCTGTAATATTTACAGGGCCATCATTTTGAAAATAAGTGTTTGACACACTTAACATATGGAAATTAATATGGCCTATCATAGTTCAACTTCTTCGCCAAAGTTGGTAACGACCGGCTGATTGTTTCTCGAGATATATCATTAAAATTGTTGCATCGATGTCTAAGCGATCGAAGTAGTTCATTTTATAAATTATTTCTTTAATCAATAGCGTATATTATTTACTAACCGTGCCTATAAAAGCATATCTAATAAATTTAGAAACCTATAAAATGTTGTGCCCATTACTTGCGAGCTACAATAGTATGTTTTATGGATCAGGTATCTTCGTGAATTAAATCGTTAAAACGTACAGCGCCTGCCACATTAGCTGACGAGTTGTGTGTTGAGGAGAGAGTAACATTCCAAGAATTCAAGCAACAGCACAAACACTTATTATAACCATAAATGAAAATAACAGTTTCTAGTTCCACAGTCATTCTAACTGGAAATATCACTATACATTCGTAGACGTAATAAGGCACTTAACTCGCTCGCCGCCCACCAAATAAGCTGGCTTGCACTGTAGTTTGTTCTTTCCCGTTGTTACTCCCGCAACCATGTCCATTCAAGTAGATAACTGACTTAAAATTCCTCCTATTAATTTGACATATTTTGTATTTAAATAACCTCTATATTATCTGTATCACAAGTTCAGGACCAATAAACAGTACCTCTGGACTGGGGGCTCATCTGTCATTCACAAACATTTACGGTGCGAGGTCTGACTTTACATTCACAAACTAGCATAGAGAGGCATTTGTCTGGGTGGCATGTAGCCTACTTAAAGACTACAACGACTCGTTTCATTCATCAGATTACACAGTCCACCAGTCCTCAAAACACGCCCCTCTCTGTTTGTGAGCCTTAAGTATACTCGCGTACTTGCTGACAATGTGCATGCTCATGTCTTTTCGAATTTCGCGTGCATTTGTATGCTTGCGATATCATTGTGCACTTGCAAACCTGAAACTTCTAAGCATACTCACATTTACTTCAAGGAAACTGTAGAAAGATTCAAAGCACTTGCACACTGCTATCGAAAGTGCATTTTCTTATGAACACTTCATCTTTGAACAGGTAGAGAGAACAGAAGACGTGAATATTAGTACTTGCATATCTGAAAGACTACGATACAAATAATATCCAGCGAAACAGTAAAACAATTTTAACTTGTTAACCAGTTCGTTTAGGTTTACTCTATTGAAAAAATATAGTATATATTGATACATACATCTGTATTTTGAAGAGGTCTATTTTTTTTTGTAATCGTTGCATTTTCTGTATATTTAACTTGCTAACACGTATATGCATGCCCAATAAATATATTGTGTTTCCTCAAATAATTCCCAGAATTCATTTTCAGCCACTCGAAAACAGCTCATAGCTCCGTATTTAAAGTTATGTATTACGCGTTGCTGGGAAAGTAATTTATTTTCTTAGGTTTGAGAAACAATTTACCAGTAAATCCTTACACATACTTTGGGCCATGTCCTTACTGCGAGATATGTAATATTTAAAATACTGCTGAACTATAGAAGCATGTTAGAGTGTTACGGTTTCTCTGCTTATATCCTCCTAGGTGCAAAATAAATTCTGTGTGTTCTTGTAGAAACAAATAATAACACAGAAGAAAAATATNCGCTTATATCCTCCTAGGTGCAAAATAAATTCTGTGTGTTCTTGTAGAAACAAATAATAACACAGAAGAAAAATATTTTTAATTGCTATTTCTTCATAAGTAAATATTAAGTAACATAAATTATATAAGTATATATTAAGTTATACATTTTATGACGTTTAATTAATCATTTTATTTGGACATACTAATATTTTGAACTGAGTTCTCCGTCGATATACTTCAAAATCTGATAAGTAAATATTCTCTTGAAATTCTCCAATATCCCCCTCAAAACCCTCAAAATTCGTATAAATCTCTTGTATGGGTTTCTGTATGATTTTGGAATTTTTTCACAAGTCACAATTTTCATGAACATGCCCAGGAGTAATGTTTTGATGGATTTCACTCAAGTGGAATAAAGTGCATGGGCACTGAAATCCAAGGTGTCTGCTGCTCGGTCACGGTCAGTCTCCCCAATCTTTAAAACCTATTTCCAAAAGGAATTTTCTATCTACTATATATACTGCGAGATACTAGTTTACTGTAATCGGATTTTTATTACCTGGGCTGCGTGTATGACCCCTTAACACACCTGTTATGTACATTTCTTCTTTGTATCCTCACTTGAAGTGGTAAGTTCACATGTACAAATGGAAAAAATCGTAACTTATTTACATGTAACACGCGTGTTTCGAAATAACATGGACTATAGAAAATTTAGTGTTAAATAAGCGAATAATTTTTGCAGCTACAATTATTCGAACTTTGTTTTATGTTATAAAAATCTTAAATCTACGAGAAAAATCTTATTAATATTTCCCCCCNCTACAATTATTCGAACTTTGTTTTATGTTATAAAAATCTTAAATCTACGAGAAAAATCTTATTAATATTTCCCCCCCCGGAATTAAAATAACAGGGATTACCGTCAGGAATTATGAACGGTTGATGTTAGTCTATTGAGCAGCATGACAACAAAAATGGTCCTCTTGTTGCAACTGCTCAGGAACACCGTTTTCGTGTAAAAGTACTCAAAGCTGCGGCTGCAGCGATAAAGTGCATAGCACACAGGCTATATCGAACGCTGAAAGTTTTGTGTGCGTTTAGCACACAAAACTCTGGGCAGTTG
Organism: Clitarchus hookeri; assembly: GCA_002778355.1. Lineage (NCBI taxonomy): Eukaryota > Metazoa > Arthropoda > Insecta > Phasmatodea > Phasmatidae > Clitarchus > Clitarchus hookeri. Next base: position 262,729 of record NQII01000084.1, on the reverse strand, counting down.
CAACAAGAGGACTTACACTGTATCTCTGTTAATATTCATTTTAGGTAGGTGTATAGTATACTTCCAACTTGATTTTGCGTAAAGAATCACCACGAAGTTAGTGGGTCGAATTCCACCACACCATGTACACACACCCCAAAAAAAGTTTTGCACAACCGGGATTTCTGAGTTCCTCGGTTGCTCACGGCCCAAGAGAAAGTACGGGCTGCAAATACACACACACACGTTGTCTGTACACAATACCACGCCTGTAATTATGATGTATCTTTGTAATGCGCCTACTGTCCCAGCGAACGTCCTTTACGAGCAACCAAACTACATGTGATGAAAAAGTTTTTTTTTGTGGTGTGTATTTACTCATGCGTGATATTGTGAATTACTGTTTTTTTCAGTTGATCTTTGGAAATTAAAACAAAACTGTTCGAGCTGGCTCTTATTAACTCTTATTGTGGTTGTATAGTACGCATAAAGAAACTTTTCATAATAAGATAATTATGTAATAATTTTAGACACAATTCATTACTGATTTTCATCTGCAGTCGCATTTATATCGGATTTTATTGATATATAGTTTAAAATATATTTGCCTTATTCTCAGAATTTGATGTAAAGAAATTGATACCTGTAACCTTGTGCGATAATAAGAGGTGAATTTTTTGTTGTTTGGTTTAAGGAGGGATAAAGTTGATACCTCCCCAGTGCTATGGCGTATAAGTAGGTATTGAGTCTGCTCTCGGTGTAAGGCGCCAGCAATTGATGCTAGCCCTCAGTGTTAGGGCGTAGGAATATGTTGACGCTACTATCCCTAGGTCCAATTTACCAAATAAATTCACCTTCTTTGCGAGTTAACATATGTAAGTTTTATTTTCGCTTAACAGTTTAACTTTTACATGAACACACGAGAAAACTCTCCCCCCCCTAGCTACGTAGGCTATGTAGGACTTGACGCGGCGATTTGTCCCGTGGGGAGCAAGGTTCATCACACTTNGCTTTATTTTCGCTTAACAGTTTAACTTTTACATGAACACACGAGAAAACTCTCCCCCCCCCTAGCTACGTAGGCTATGTAGGACTTGACGCGGCGATTTGTCCCGTGGGGAGCAAGGTTCATCACACTTCCTGTATGTCTCTACTTAGCTGTCTCAAGGCGATGGTCCATCTCCCAGCCGGTGACCTCGGTACGGCTCCGTCACTNTTCCTGTATGTCTCTACTTAGCTGCCTCGAGGCGATGGTTGATCTCCCAGTCGGCGACCTCGGGACTGCTCCGTCACTCGGTGGATGGACTGCGACGCCTGGGCTGCGACCGTCCCTCGCTGACCGGCGTTGACATCTCGACGTCTTCTCTCGGAATCGTTCCTCCCGGTGCTACTCCGCACTTCGCGCTTCACATCGGCCGACTGCCCCGTTCCTTCCTTATCCTCGTGTTTTTGTAAGCTTGTTCGCCATATTAAACTCGCATCATCTCTGCACGTGGACGGGCTGACCGCCGTGTCCTCTGGGTCGTAAAACGTGTTCGGCGCTCCGGCTACCCACACATGCTGGCATACTTGGTGGTCCCTTGATTCTGGCATATAAGTTTAAGTGCTCCGTCCTGCACGTGATGGGACACTTGGTGGGCCCCTTGGTCGGCGCAGTGTTTCTCCTGCCTTCGGATATCGTGTCGCTATTATTCTCGCACGCCCGCCAAAAGCTCTCATCATTTATTGCGGTAGTCGTCTCGGGAGAGACGCAGCTGTTGGTTTGAGCTTAGCGTCCCCTTGTAGTTGCGAGATGCAGCTGCGTCTGTCTTCCTCCGCACGTGGCCCCTACAGTACGTGTTCATTCCGCCTTGGAATCCTGGTGCTATTCTTCTAGCACGCTCGCCAAACCCTTAATATTTATTGCGGTAGCCAGCCTGCGAGTTTTGACAGAGTGTGCCTTCTGACGAAAAATATCTGTCGGGACGCGGGACGCATCAAAGTACTTGGTTATTAGGTTGTTATCTGTCTATATAATTATTTACATATAGGCATTTATACTATACATTATTATATATACTATATTTTAATGCATTATATATACTATATATATTCATATAAGTACATTATAAGTAAGCTGCGGACGGAATTTTAAATCTTGTGTTTACATATTATTGTACAATTTCGCCTCATTCTATTTCCAGTATACTTCACAAATCAGTAACTGCAAACTTTTCAAAATAACCTTATGAATTATTTATTAAACCTACACTTGACTGTGTTCCTTTAAATTTGTAAACAAACTTTACATTGAGTGACACGGGAATAATCGTTTACCTTATTTTAAAAAATGACTGGTTACGAGATTGATCATTCTGATGGCTTCTAGTTTGTAGGTTTTCAAGACAAAGGATCTTATGTGGGTATTAGATACACTGTTTTCTCTTGGGCCTCCTTGTTCCTTTTGAATTATTATTTCGAACCTTATCTACTTCCTTCTAATTCATTAGTTCGCTCAGGGAAGCTTGGGACAGGCAGTTATATTTACAGATTCACTTATATTATTTAATGTCACTGCCACGATTGACGGGGAATATGTGTGTTGTTTCTCGTTGAATCAACCGAGTAACTCACACCTCATTGCCTAAAGAAATCCCATTTTATTTTTTGTATAACTAAACCTTTCTCATCAGTTTAGTAGTAAAAACTCAAATCGTTTCAAATTTCATTCTTACTGCTCACAACATTTTCTATACGAAAGTAAATGTAAGTCAGTAGAAATGTTATTTGAGCATGGTAATTTTACTGAAAATAACGCAATTGGACGAAACAATAATGTCAATAAATTTCTGTAATGCTGTCAGTTGTAAAATAACAAATAGTATAACGTCTTTCTAACTTATAGAAATATATATTTCTACGTATGTTTGACGGGACAACTGTGTCACAGAACTACTGACTGACTCGGTTCTATCTCAACCGCTGATTACCTTCGGGACGGGCCGTTTTATAGCACAAGTGGTCGTGGGTTAGTATTCGTGGCAAGGCATAGCAGTATGTTTATTTTTTTGTGTGTGTATATATATATATATATATATATATATATATATTTAGTTTATATTGTATTCACTCAATATTATGCAGCTGATATACAACGGGGATGTCAATAACCAGCAGTTAAAAGAATATTCACACTATCTATTTTAATTGCTCACAAAAGTAATAGAGATACATCAGTGTTCTCTGTAGAAACAGAGGTGGCCATTAATGTCTGTCTTCAACTTGTGTTGTGGCTGATAAAGAAACTACTTCGCAAATCACTCAGTACCTGCTCTCACGAGATCGCGATTCAGGTTGTTTGTATTTACCTGTCTTTAATATCACCATCTTAAAGCTACCAAGGTTATCAAGGATTCCCGACCTTTACTGAGCAGCTTGGCTGCAACGTTCAAAAAGGTGTGGGCAGGAGATGAGATTCCCGATCGCAGCGGAGCTTCGAACCCACGCGTACTTGTCGACGTGGGCTGTCTTAAGGAGTGCTGTGCCAACATGGTGTAAATTCTGTGTTTAACTACCTCCGTGTTAGCTCTGGCTACACCCTGGCGTGTGTTGTTGTACTTCCGTACCTGTCCGCCTTACCCGTTAACAGGATGCCGTTGCACTTTACAGTTCTTTTATGCGAGTGTTAACAGCGGAATTATTATATGTGTAGTGTATTAACTGGAAACTAAGTTTGTGATACAACCATTTTTTTTCGGCTTATGTCTACAAACAAGGAATTTCAATAAATATGAATACCTCTGACTGTTATTGTGTGGGGACAGTACCTTAGTTAAAATAATATGACTAGAGAATCTACACAGAGAATACAAATACTGTTATCCAAATCTGACTAAGTGGATGTTACAAACAAGTCGTCAAGTGTTACTGTGTGAAAGATTTCTTTCCTCTCAAAACAAATACTTTTATAACGCGTAGAAACAACTACAGTACGTGCAATTTTACATAATTTTTCTTAGGAATCACAGAGAATGCTACAAGTCTTTGGTGAAAATATATATTTGTATGACTTTTATATACACTATGTTGATGTTAACTTACACAATTTAAAATATGTGTTAAAACACACCAATTTCTTATAACAAACTCTTAAACTGTATAATTTTACTGCTACATGGTCGTTGTATATACACTTAGGGCCGTATGCAGAGATCTTCCTTTTTCACGAAGGCGGCCTTAAATCAACAAGGAAGCCTTCATTAGAATGCAAGAACCTCCCTTAAGCGTAACTTGTTGAAGGCGACCTTTAATTTAAGGAAAGGAAGTGGCGAGAAATAAGGCTGCCCAATGCGTGCCTTTTAGCTTCCTTAAGCAAGATGGAGGCCGAACTATCGAAAATTATACCTTCTTAAAAATTTGTAACGTTCAATTAAAGAGCAATTGTGACGTATCACAATTGTAAATGATGAACATTTATTGTAATTACCATGTGGGAATTATTTCACTGCTTATTTTAACCTCTAAAAAATGTATGTGGTCATCCCATTTATGTTCAGTGTGATGTGTATGTAAACAACGGTTTTGTGTAGTGGTGATGATTGTAATGGAGTACGAAGTGGTGAGGTTATTTGACGAAGATCATTTGGATTTACTTCAGCGTGCCGAGAATCGTCAACGTAATGAACGTCCTCGTCGGTATTTGCACGATGGTCAAAACCCGTGCGAATACTTTTCGGAAATAGAGTTTGTGAAACGTTTTCGTTTCACGAAACACACTGTAATGGACACTATTGTGCCTCTCGTTGCCGCCGATAACGGAGATAGAAGAGGATTGCCAGTACCACCAGTCCTGGAAGTTGTTATCGCCCTCCGATTTTATGGCAGCAGCAGTTTCCAGGTGGGTACAGTGTTATTTGGTTTTCGTATGCATTTGTAATAAAAACGGAGTGCATTAACCTCTAAATGATCCCGTCGTTAGGACAATGGTATTTATTTATTTATCATCGTATAAGTCTCAATACATATGAAGTGTAACTTGTCAAATATAAATACCAGAATACAAATAAACTGTCAGCTGTCACAAATACAGACTACACAAATGAAATATAATACATAAGCAAATAGGACAATTATCTGTAAGACAATATATGGAATGCAAGATCTCAGTTATCAACATACGAAGAATATGAATTACAGTACCCATTACAATGAAATTGCATGAATAGACAAATAGGACTTACATCTGTCAGATATGAATAATTTCCATACACACATAACAGCAATTTATCAGTTGCCAATATACATAATACTAAATGTAGGTGTACGTAACCAAATTATGAAATTGAAATATGAAAATTGGAAATACAGTATCCATTACAACCCAAATACATGAACACAAAACAAAACACTATTAGTTGTCAACCATTGTTTTTGTCACTTAAATTTTCATCTACTGTATAATATGCTTTCAATTCCATTTTAAAGTTTCTAACATAATTAACATGTTTTACATTTGCAGGTAGTTTAAAATAAACCTTCCTTTTGTGTATACGTTGTAACAAAGTTACAATTTAAAGTATTTCCATGCCATGTTCCGTGTGTCTGCTAGTTAGTTAAGTAGGTAATAGCATAATGAGGTTAATTGTACATTATAGTTGCACATGTTTGAGGTAGTATGTAATATGCATTGCAGACACCAAATAGAACATGTAATTGCCAGCAAGGCATGTTTGTATGACATGTCAGATGTGAATAGGTTAAATAAAATAGTATGACAAATGTTTTATTGTTGCAGAATGTTTGCGGCGACCTATGCCATGTCAATCAGGCAACGGTGAGCAGGATTGTAAAGTTAAAGAAATATAAACTCATATTAAATTTATGCTGTATATTTAGTATCACATGCAGATTTAAAGCTACCTGTAATGTAGAATGTATATTGCATATTAAGTACCACAAGCAGAGTTTAAGTGTCCTATAATTTAGAACAATTATTTGTTCCTGGACTTTGAGGGCACTGTAATATTAATAGTGATAAGTTAATGAAGCCAACATACCATGCAGGTTACAAATGTTTGTTTGATAAGTATTATGCTAAGCAATAAATTTGGAGATGCTTGTGTATCTGCATAGAAATTAGTTGTTAGGTTAGTGTAGCATAATAGGAAACAGTGTATGCGGTTCAGGAAGGGTGTGGAATAGGAGTTTAGTCAGGTAGAGGAGAGGTGAGAGAGCTCGCAACCGGGCGGTAGCCTAATACCGATATTTTGTTGGTTATTATTATTACTTGATGGTTTGTTAATTTTGTATCAAGTGGTGGTGCTTGTGGTAGATGGTGGGTGTATCGACCCCAAGCGCAAATCAGTTGACGTCAAAATGAATTGGTTGGTGTGAAATTGGTATTTCAGTTTGTTAATGCTAGTATAATAGGTTGCAGACCCAGCCCTTGATGATACTATGTAAGGAATGCAAATCAGCTATGCCATGCAACTCAAAAGTACCCACTAGGTTATCCATGCACAAGTACCTATTAGATTAGATGCTTAAAAATACTGGTCCGTGCAACATGACGTTCAGTGTGGTTACGTCAGGACACTGTAAATTATGTGGACAGTACAATTACTGGCAAATATCCTATAGAATGTAAATAGTAAATTACACTTTAGTCCATCTTCTCGTGTTTAAAAATCTGTCATATGTCTGTGACCACAGTAGTGTTGTGCAGTGCTTATCAGTACATACGTCCTAATATGTCTGGCATGCAATTTTAAAATAAGCTTGTGTGGTAGTGGTAATCAGTAATATCTGCAATAAGGTGTCTTGTATTTCTCGCCAGTAGTTGAGTTGAATTGTGTAAATAAAGCAGAGGCATTTCTTACACATACTGACTTTTGTAAAAAGTAGTATCCTCTGAACTGGCTGGGCACCTCTTGCGGTTTGTGCATTTTCCTGGACAGCCACAGCTTCAGGAAAATTACAGGCTCTTCTATGTGAATGGTGGGTTTCCTGGTGTAAGAGGGTGCATTGATTGCACCCACATTGGCATTAGGATCGCAGGTGGCCAGTTTGCAGAGGTGTACCGTAATATGAAAGGATATATGTCGCTCAATGTTCAGATATGTTTGCTGGGATGTGTACCACATGATTGTTTATGTACAGGATTGTGTGTGTACTGTTTATTGAATACAAATTATTTAAAACCATACAAGTTATTTTAAATATGCCAATACTAAAATGTTTTTGTCTGCCAGCATTAATCGTTGTTAATATGTTCGGTAACATTGTTAAATGAAATTTTCAGGTTGTCTCAGGCCCTAACCTACAGATCCTGGACATTGTGACTAGGTGGCCCGGCAGTACTCACGACTCGAGGATATTCAATAACAGCAGGGTGATGACCCGTTTTGAAAATCGCTCTCTGCCAGGAATACTGCTGGGAGACAATGGCTACCCTCATTTGCCATTTCTCTTCCCTCCATTACTGGTCCCAACAACAGCTGCAGAAAACAGGTACAACGCAGCACATAAGAGGACCAGGAACACAGTGGAAAGGCTGTTCGGAGTATGGAAACGAAGGTTTGCATGCTTGGGCCATCGACTACGGACAAGCCTCCATACAACCAGCAGGGTCATCGCTGCATGTGCTGTGTTACACAACATTGCAGTTGCACATGGAGAACCACTACCACCTCCTCCAGCTGACTAGGATCATTTGATGCCTCCCGTTCCTGCTGTGCAGAATGTTGCACCACGGAATTATCGTGGAGCTGAAGTCAGAGCTACATTCATTCAGCGAAACTTTAATTGAGAACCACTATCCTTACAACAATACATCTCTCCAGCTGTTAATGCTCATTTTCTCACGTAAGAAAATTATGCTGTAGTGTAAAACCAACTTGTGAAGTTGTTTTTATGATTCAACATTGTATGCATGCTTGTGACATGGTTATAGGCCTCCTGGGGAACTCTCCATGTAAAATAAGAGTAACGCATTACGTGCTGTACCTCCAGATGTTTACCTCCAGTGGTAGATCTCTACGGTGATGTGAAAACTGGCACAGAAGGGAAAACCACAATCAGGTAAGTGCTTTTTTGTTTCTTTTTGAGCTATTAAATGTGCATGACAGTAAATTAACAAGGTGTTGGAATTCTATGCACAGAATAAACTTTCAACATTTAAATTTGATTGCATGTCACATTGTCAATATTGTTATAATAAAAATAAATGTGTCAAACTGGTGTGTCATACCATAAAATGTTACAGTACCAATTATTTATGTTATGTATTTATTATTCGTTGATATGAAAAATCTTTATACGAACATATAAACAAGTAAAGTATTTTTAATATATAATGAGTACATCATACACACATGTATTTAAAATACATAACAACAATACAAACAAAGTATAATACATGTAATATATGAATACCATTTACTAATACAATATAAATAACATACCATTTAGGTGTGTTATATACAATATGCTTCAAAACAATCTCATATATGATCATTTTGTACAATGCAATGTAGCCACTAGAATTGTCCTAACATAATTAATTAACATTATTACAAAATTTATCCATAAAACATTTGAAGGATAGCCTTCCAAAACTATTGATCAAAGGTGTTGCATTAATGTGTTGTTTTAGTTTATTGTAGAATTGTATATTAGAATGATTTATGTATATGTTTTCAAATAACTGTTGTAGTATTGCATATCATGTGAAAATCATCATCTTGTTATGTATGATAGTACATATGAAGATTGAGTGACTCTAATAATTCCACGCATTATGATATGCTGACATCAGGCACAGCGCATACCGTTCTATCGTGATCAAATGCATCATTTACAAATTCAGTGTAGTTGTTTAGTAATAAATGGTATTTTTAATTTGTACACTTTATAAGCGATTGCTTTTGTATTACTCTATATGCCTTGACCATGTAAAATAAACACTTTTTATATCAATTTTGGTTGTTTCATTTATGTTAATACAACCTTTCAGAACTACTTTCTTATAAACCAGACCTTCATTAAAACGAACAACCTTCAGCATGTAATAATAGGGATATATATGTACATATAGCACCGGAATACATGCACTACAGAAGTTTGAAATAGCTGTTTACATCTGTGCTTAAAGGTAGTTGTTTGAAAGCAGTGTGTTCAAGAATCCAATGTGTTATTTTTGCAGGTTACTGAAGAAGGTGCAGTGTGTCACCGCGAGTCTGAGGTATTGTTTGTAATATACATGAATTGTTACACGACAGCCATAGCACTTAACCACCATTACTCTTCTTTATATTATAAAAGACAACATCCACATATGCTAGGGTAATATAAAACGGTGATAATGTACCCACCTTACCTTACCTCAGTGCTAACAACCATTCATGCACTAATTAATCTTAGGTTATAATGTGAGTGTTGTGTGTTACAGTATTGTATTGTTTTATATTATTATTCCATATTGTACAGTCTCGCTTTATAGAGATAGGATTTGTGTTGTGTTATTGTAATTTAATTATTTCTTGGTAATTATTCAGAATAGGGGCGTTTTTGAAGGCAAGATCGTAGACCCACAAAAGTAACATAAATTGGTTCTGCACAGCTTACCTTTTTTATATTGGGGAAGGCGTAATGATATAATAAGAAGAACATAATAAATAAACCCAACAATTGTCGGTTAGATAAACACCCTACGATCCTAGGTTAGATTAAAACCCTACAATCCTAGGTAAGAATGAAAATGTAAAATAGTGATTCAATCATCGCGGGGTTAGGTACATTTAGGTTAGGTGGGCACATATTACGAAATTCGTACTTGTGGTTTGTAATGGTAATACGTTAATGCCCCTAGTAAATTCGCGTTCTGTGAAATTATTAGAGTGGAAATATACCACTCTCCGTGATCTGTTCTTTTAATTTCATTAAGCCGCTATCCTGAATAGTTACCTATTTCTCTGTAGTTTCTGAACAGTTATTGTATTCACTTAATACCATATGAGGTTTAAGGTAGTTGTGTCACTACAGCATGAGAGCCTCACCTTATACATTTATATTGAATGAGTTAATAGTATTCATATTAGATGCATTGTGCTTTGCTTATATTGTTAAATATAATGTACTCTAATGACCTGTCTCTATTGTACTCATTTAAAATATTTTATGTTCTTGTTGATTTCCTTATAATATGTGTAATATTTTACTTCATGGACGAATAAGAAATAACTGGAATGAACAATTTCTACTGTAACATGTTATGGTATGCCACATCAGCTTGACGTAGTTAATTTTATAACAGTATTGGCAATGTTACATGTAACCAAGTAAACATATTGTAAGTTGTGAATTTTAAAATGAAAGTGTAGAAAAACACTTCCTAGAAATTCAAATAAAATAACATAAAACAGCACAGTTTGTAAAGAGTAGGCATATAAGTACTCTTCTTTTCAATTGTGTAACACAATCAATTACCCACATAAATAATACAGCAGCCTTTAAAATATATTGAAATATAACTTTCAGAAACAGTTTGTGTAACACAAAAAAAGGAATCATAACTGCAGCAGAGTATATATGTATTTTTATTGGTGTAGTGTATTTAAAATGTGTGTATTCATCTGTTTTATTTTAATTAGATTATACGAATATGTTAAGTTGACGTAAATGTAGTAATGGTTTGTGAATGTGTGTGTGTGTAAATGTGTTAAATACTAAATAAAGAACTATGCATGTATATTTTGGCATTAAAAATCATTTTGATTGATTGGTTTGATTTTTGATTTCATAGGTTGTTTATTGATCTCAATTAGACAGGTTAAAATAATTTGAATATAATAGGAACAGTCAATGCAGAGTAGATGTGTGCCAACGAAAACTTCGTTATTCCACAGAAACGGACGTTCTGGATATATACGCGTGAACTGCAACAGAAATAAACAATGAGTAACACTGCAGAGGGGGAAAATTATCCAAAACCCCCAAAGGAACAAACAAAATTAAAAGAACAATACCAGGGAGAAGGAAAAGTACTGGGATATTAGCCTAGGGAAGAAACCAAGGTTAAAAAACCTTATGGGAACAGAATATGGAATAAAGCCAACTAGTTATGAAAAAGGACATTATTTAAGGAGAATAAAACGGGAAAGGTAATGTAGTGATCTGCAATAAAAGAAAGGAGCCTAAAGTAATTTGTAAAATGTGGGCGTTGTGCCCTTCGGGACTAAGGCACCCGCACTACCATAGAAATTAGTGTAAATTGAATTAAAATGGAATTATATACTCGAAAAGGGGATGGAGACGAACAATATAATGCGTGTTGTGTGGGTATGTGGAACTATGGGGCTGTGGCGCCCGCACGCCCATTGGTGTAGTACAGATAGGGCAGAAGGTAAGGCAATAAACAGTAGCAAAAGGAAAATAACCCTAAAAGTGTGGAAATCGTATTGATGTAGATGTTGTGACTTGTGGGACTGTGCTGCCCGCACAACCATAGGTGTAAAAATAAATGAAGGGGCGGTAAAATGTCTATAAACGGAAGGAAAGGGGAAACCCTAGAAACTATATAGTGAAGATTTTGTAGCCCACACAACCATAGGTGTAAGTATATAAGAAAGGAAACCGGAAAGCGCACAAAGGTAGCATACAAAGGAAAGTAATGTAGTACAAAAACGGGCGAAGGGGCGTCGCAAACAGAAACCAAGGGGAATAAATTAAGGGAAAAGAAATGAAATAAATCGGGAACAAGCACAGCCCACAACAATGATACGAGACTAAACCTCGAAAGCACAGGAAGGCGAGTAGATTGTGGCCACCTGCACAAAATACGAACACCTGAAACTATGAAAAACCGGTAAAGGGGAAGACACCAACAAATGGTGTAACACAGTAAACAGTTTATAAATACAATATTCAATAAACACAACAGTAGACATCGATTGACAGTACTCGTATATAAAGGGATATCTACTTGTTATACATAAATATAGAAATGCTTCCTGAGGCCACGCCATGTACACAAGGTGGAAAAATGGACAACTAAAATAAGAATATAGTACCGACAATAGTGCAATTATAGACTAAAAGTAGCACTAAAAACAAATGGAATAGGATAAAAGTAGTATATGCAACATGGAATGAATATACATATACAAAAGGATATAATGAGAACGCCCCAGTAGAGAATGCTGCACGTACATTTATGTTGCATTGAATTAGAGTTACACACATTTATTTTTGTCATGTTTTATTAATTGGACAATTTTGTTGGAAAATCTTGTATATTTTATGTGTATGGTTTGATTTATCGTTAACAATGTTATGTGTGTATAGTGTACTATATTAACCTGCTCCATGTCACCTGAGCTGTGATGGCTCATATGGGATCTATAGAATTATAAAGTAAAATAAATATATATGTATAGCATTCAAAGAGCTTGTGAATTCCCTGTCATGATCATTTAATGACCTAAAATGAAACAAGAAAGCACTTACCTGATAATGGTTATCCATTCTGTGCTAGTTTCCACATCACCTTAGAGATCTACCACTGGTGATAAATATCTGGAGGTAGAGCACGCAATGTGTTACTCTTTTTTTACATGGAGAGTTTCCCAGGAGGCCTATTACCATGTCACAAGCATGCATACAATGTTGAATCATAAAAACCACTTCACAAGTTGTTTTTACAATACATCATCATTTGCTTCTGTGAGGAGTTTCTTGCGCAGCTCGTGCAGTTCCTCAGCATGTCGCATCTGCTGCGCATGAAACTCTTTCCTGCGCTCTTCTGCTCGCAATTCGCATTGAATTGCCTGTTCCTCATGTTGCACTGCTCGAGCTGCCTCTGCTTGTTCATTGGCAAGACGCTGTTCTTCAGCCTCTGCAAATGTCTTGTTTGCCCTCATTCGAAGCCTGTTTTCAGCCTGTTGCATTGCTAGGACTTTTTGTGCACGTCTGTCTGAACGCTCAAGGTTTGAAACCCTATATTCCAACTCCACATCTATGGTTGGTATACGTCTAGAGCTTTGCCTATTACGTGAACCAGATACAGGTGTTGGTGGAATAATGCTCCGAGAGGCCTCTTCTGGTGCAATCACTACCAGCGATTTGCCATTAGTAAATTCATCACAATAGGCATTAGAGATGCAGTCTTCCTCACTGGACTGTGGCATAATAGTTTCTACACAAGCGTCACCTTCTGCAGAAACTATTGTGTCACAGTCTACCGCATCATCCACGCAATGTAGTACACCGCCCAAAGCTATTTCCAGCTCTGGATCTGTGACAGGATCGTTTACAAAAGGTCCTCCTCCAGTAGCCATTCGCTGTCTTGTGGCAAGAGCAACGGTTTTCTTCCGCTTGGTTTTCTCATTGTCCCAGCATTTCTTCAGCTGGGCAGTGGTACGCTGCAAAGTGTAACAAAACGTACATTACTTGAAAACAGTTATTACATACAATAATTTTGAGGGCAATAAACATACAAACAATACATAACTCTGTTTCATTTATCACTTAACAAAACATACACAGAAATGTCTGTGTGCTATTTTCTGTGCTAATTCAATTGTAGCCCCAGCTTTAGCAAACTTATGGCAAGTATGTGCTGAATTGGATAGTACACAAATAATAATAATAATGTACATTGTAATGTACAATATACATTATTTGACATGCACAAAAGGTTTCTTACATGATGAAAACATACTTCTTTCACTGTGCCTTATTGTATACGTACAACTCACAAGATCCTGTCAAATTACTTTTAAATTCATAATTAACATGTTAGCATTGTAATAATACATATTAGCCCATTATTTCCAGGTTGCTTATGCCAACACACTGAGGTTGTGTTTGACATTCACGTTTATTCCGGTAGTAAAATGTAGCTAAAATTTGCTTACTTTCAGATGTTATTGAAAACCATTCGCTTTAGATTACTGATTTAACCTTGCTGTGGTATGAACATGCAAACAGCTGCTATTCTCCCGTATTAATATAGAGAATCATACAATTATGGTTAACAGAACATGAAACATTTCCGTAACACACGTAAGTACAAGCAATGCACTATTTACCATTGTCTGTAAGGGTTTATATTTATATTACAGACGATACTGCGTATCAAACAAATGAACTAAAATGCAACACTTACTTACCTTGGTAACATCAGGATGCGAATTGAATTGGACTTATATTTGGACCCATGCCTCCTTTTTGGCAGTCAGGTTACTGTAATCAGTTTTCTTATTTTCGATTACGTTCGCATAAGTGCGAACGAGCCCAAATAAAATGCTTCGTTCATTATTTAAAAAACGCTCAAACTTGCCACCCGATGCCATTTTTCAGATTTAAACAATATATCATTACCATAGACTACAAAAGAACATTAAGGTACACAAAATATTGCACTTATTCCTATTCGCTGTTGACTATGACGTTTCCATGACGTCACTAACGTTCGTGTATCTTCGGTACACGATCGGCCTTCCTCGCGAAAAGGACGAGACAAGCTTTTTCTTCGCTAAAGAAAGGAGCGACCAAGCCTTTATGCGTCTCTGGACGATACTTTAAGAAAAGGAGCGTGGCCTTCCTTCTGGAAGGAAGCCTTGAAGAACAAGAAAAGGAAGATCTCTGCATACGGCCCTTAATGTCAGTGCAGTTTTTCATATCCCATTGAGTAATTTTACATTGGCCATGTATATGCAAACTTATATTACATTTTGGAGCATCTATGAGGGTTGAGTCACATTTACAAATCTTCGGTCTGTTTGTAACAACCAATTTACAGAACGTAATGGTATCGAACAAATGCTAATAAAAACCAGAGTGCGGTATATGAGTACAAATGGAGCATATTTCATGAACGAACAAATTGTCTAACATCCATAGTTAACCCGCTAATAGCAGTAGGTCTTAATAGCCCGCGTCACACGTCATATTTAATTTTTTATTTATTTCTTTGTGATTCAAATTTAGGACGATTTATCGAAAAATGTGACAATAGTAGCTTAGCTAATTACGCTACCCATCATTATGGTCATAAGAGATGTACTACTAACCCATATTCACGCAAAAATTAACTTAATACAACATTTTATATATTATTTCATTCTCACCTTTTAATGACAACCAGGGAACACCTACTAACAATCAGGTACAGAAATGACACAGAACCATGAAATGTAATGCTACAATAATGAAATATTTTCAGTAATGACCCTGACACTTTTGTTGAGAGCCCATGAGGGTGAAGCAAGGTAAGTATGAAGTAGCGTGCCAGAATGCAAGGATGGGGGAAACAGGATATCCCCGAGAGAACTCGCCATCCAACGGCATCGTTTAGAGCACGATTCCCACGAGCGAAAATTCGGGAGTGACCCCGCCGGGAATGGAACCCGGATCGCCTTGGCAGGAGGCCAGCTCTCTATCTGCTGCACCACCGTGGCCCAGTCAGCTCCCCGTGCGTGTATCCATACGTATAAGGTAGGTAGGGATTAACGTCTCGTCGACAGCGAGGTCATTAGAAATGGAGCAAGTTGATCAGAGAAGCAGGAGGGGCGAAATAATCGGAAATGGCCTGTAGGAAGAAACCATCCTAGCACACACTTTGAGTGATCACGGGAAACCATGGAAAACTGAAATAAGAAAGTCCGGACAGCGATTCAAACCTAGGTCCTTCCGAATACTAGTCCACAAGACTACCCCTGCGGCACCTCTCTCAGTTCACACACAGAAATACACACTGTATAGTGGCTGCACTGCTCTTGTGTTGAGCTCATCGCTGCTGGTACTTGCAGAATAGTACCAAGGGGGAGATTATCAATCACTTTCTGAAGTGAATATGTCTTTAAAACCAGACCGACACTTGAGAATCGGCGATGTAATTTTTTCAGAATGATCCATTACGACACTAATAACTTCACAACTAATTATACGCTTGAAATAAATGTTAACCCGTTAGATCGGGCACATCACTACAATGCGAGCATGACCTTTGATTGGCACCACCACGCATGCGCGAGACTCGGGTAGGGGCCCGCGGTGACCGGTGGCAATTTTGGGCGTGGGCGAAAATTTCCAGGCAATGTATC
Organism: Clitarchus hookeri; assembly: GCA_002778355.1. Classification (NCBI taxonomy): domain Eukaryota; kingdom Metazoa; phylum Arthropoda; class Insecta; order Phasmatodea; family Phasmatidae; genus Clitarchus; species Clitarchus hookeri. Next base: position 246,668 of record NQII01000084.1, on the reverse strand, counting down.
TCGCCAATCCGATGTGCTAGCAAGATGATTTTGGTGCCAAACTAAAGATCTCGTCTGTATATGTCGATTTCAGCAATAAAAGCAAAGTAGCCATTTCGTTATCTTAATTTAATTTCCATATCCAAAAGAAATATTACCCACTAACGCTGACGTTTTGGCGTAAAACCGAGGGTCGCACCCCGACACAACCTTACTCCAATTTTTTCTATCAGGAGCCCAATTACGTGAGCATTACTAGTTAGGGGTTACCGAGCTTACAATACTCTGATAAAGGCTTTTCACGATAAAGTGAGTACTTTTGAAATCGATCTTTGAAAACTATCACTGCTCCTACCTACATATATTTTAACGGGTGCACTGAGTGGCATGCGCCCAGTAAAGTTGGTAACGATTGAGGGAAAGTAGTTCCATGTCGTACCGTTAAATTAGAAGTGTTAGGTAAACATTTGTGAAAACTGAAATTCTTTCTTTTGCTTTCTGTTTTTCTACTGCATGTATGCGCAAGACTTAACAGATTTGTAAAATATTTACTTTTCTAATAATTTCACAGACTCATTTGACATACACATGAATAAAGCGATCAGCCTTGTGACAATATTAATTTTACACACGGTGGAAGAATACACAATGTTCATACAAGTAGATCTGAAGCAGGGCTTTCAGAAGTGCTCTGTTTACGTGAACAGCCTACAGGAAGGCGACAATTCAACTTCTTAAGTTTTTGTGTTCTTCGTGCCATGGCAACTTGCATCATGTTTATTGTTTCCACGACGTCAATGGGACCTCAATAAAGCGGGAAAGTGAATTAGAATCGCGCCCCAGGCTGTGATTTCTTACGTCAAAAGTTTTGATTGATTGACTGATGAGATAGTGATGTCTGTTTTGGTGCCATTTCTAGCAAAAAAAATATTTTTTTTCATTATGAATTAATTTATTTATTTGCCTTATTATTGGAGACGCAGTTATAGAAAGAGTGCCTTTTCTTCACTAGACAACTGTAAACTAATTCAGCTATAAAAAGAGCGTAAAATACAACAAACAAACTACAAAATTGTTAAAATTTTACACAAAGATACACAAAAAGAAAACACACACACGCACACACCTTTACACAAGCACACACACAGTTGTGTGTGGTAGAGGGGGGAGTACGGTTAGGTTACTAGTACTGGGTAATTACTGGTGAGAATTATTGTGAGCATGTGTGCGTTGGCATGACCGTTTGTTCTTATTGTAATCGGCTACATTCTAAAGAAAGACGAAAATAAACCACGTTGCCAAATATTTTCAGGTTTATTTAAGAGCAAAGATGTTGTGATTGAGGGGTGGGGAAGCAAATGGTGTTGCATAAAGCATTGGGGGTGTAAGCCACTCGAAGTGTTTCGGTTCCCAAAGTGAGTGAGTGAAGAGATTTGGGCGGTTCTTAACATGAAGGTCTTGAGAGCCGATGAGGGCGAAGCGATGTGAGGTATAGAGCAGTTCCGGAATGAAGGGGCGTGGGAAACGGGAGATCCCCGAGAAAACTCGCCGACTAGCGGTATCATCCGGACGATTCCCACATGCGAAAATCCGGAAGCTACCCCGCTGGAAATCGAACCCGGTTTGCCTAGGTGGGAGGAGAGCAGTCTAACCACTACACCACCGTGGCCCCTAGGTCTCCAGAGCTTCGCCAGAATGGTTATAGGGTAAGTGTTTGAGTTGACTATTTTGATCAGATGGTCATACCGCTAAAGGTTAGGCAAGTAAGACTGTTTTGTCCAAACATAAAATATTATCGTTTAATGTTTTTTTTTTGTCTAGGAAAATGCATGACGATAATAATGCAGAAGCAATTTTCACACTTTTTATGATTTTATAACTCTAGTTACAGTAAATTTGTTCTTTAACATAATTTTATAGATTAAAATGACGAATTTTTTATGGGATCATGAAATTTGTTATTTAAACCATACAGGATTGAACTTATGCATGCCCAATCCAAGGGGAACAACGGCATGAGGCATTGTGTGTATTCATTCTCGAAAAGGAAATGGAAGATATCAATGTTCTTTCGCTCTTAGTGCTCAGTGAAGAAGCCACGTTTCATCTCAGTGGTACAGTTAACCGTCATAACGTACGGATGTGGGAATCACATCAGCCACACGCTGTAGTCTAGCATGAGAGAAACTCCCCTAAAATGAACGTGTTCTGCGCCGTTTCCCAAGAAAAGATTTACGGTACGATCTTTTTCCCGGACAACACTGTCACGGGATTTTCATACCTGCCAATGTCGCACAACTGGCTTTTCCATCAGTTAGAAGCAGATTCCGCTGATTTAATTTTCCAATAGGATGGCGCACCACCGCACTGGCACTTGCTAAGTTCGATCACTCCTGAACAACGAGCTTCCGCACCGATGGATCGGCCGCCAGGGGGTCTGCTGGTTTTGCATTACACCACTGTCCACCAAGGCCGCCCGATATCACTGTCCATTGCAGTTGGTTTCTTGTGGTGGTTTTGTGAAGGATTCAGGCTGTGTGCCACCCCTTTCTATAACAATGAACGTATTAAAATGTTATTTTTGTTTTGTTTTAGTGAAATAGTACAATTATTACTAATCAATTTGTGACTTAAAAACAACATATTAAAAACAACAAAGTATCGTTGCGTTATAAAATAGCGGATACTGGTCAATAGCGATAACATCGTGATTTGAAACCACTACAACAATTTATCATTTAGAGCATAGAATCTGAACTAAATGTAACTTTGATTAGCTTTCAAGCCTTGCAGAGACATTAACGTGCGCAGAATATGCAATAATTTGGAAAGCATAAAATATCTTCACATCACGGAACTGTAGTGCCATTTTCCATTGCATGTTTAAGTACAGTACACAGAATACAACAGAATACTGCCAAGTGCCAAAGTGCAAAGTGGGGTAGTTGACAAGACGAATGACGAGGGGGATCGGTGTATGTTTTACATTTCAGGCTGAGGTTCGATACTGAACACATCCATGGATTTTTGTATAAGTAATATTTTTGTTTGCGACAAAGTAATTGCACTCAATTTATTTCGCATCGTAATACACTGTTTTTTATCCCGGTATTTATTAGCGAACTATAAATAAGTGATTTTTCTGTCTGAATTAGTGAATTTATTCTGAAAGGATTGGCAGTTTTATTTTTCTACATATTCCGGATGGAGCAGTTCTAACTGGAAATCAGTAAATATTAGCTGACTCCGATTAAGTGTGTCGGATTGACCTTTCTTCGAGCTTCCCTATTGACTTCCATAAAACTGTAAAATAAATACAGGGTTAATTTCTGCTTCACGCCACCTTACAACCTTGCGTCACAACTGATGAGAGCACTGCTGCAAGATCACGGCCGGTACCGGCACGTGCACGGCTGTTGTCCTCCCCCCTCCCCAACACGACCGAGCTGGCTGGTGGCATGTCGAGGGCGCAGAGGAATGTCTGCGGACAACCTGTAACTTGGCGGCAAGCTACGGGACGGCCGGGGGCCGATCGCACACCGCATGCAAATAGGCCACTACGCCTACGCCACCGTGCTGGAAGGAACAGTGTCGCGTGAGGGGTGTGGGGAGGGGAACAAAAGGCTGGTGTGTGCAGTAATGCCTCTCTGTACGGCGCGCTGACTGATTGCGCACGCTCGCCCGCGACCTGGGTACAGTCGCACCCACCACCTCCTTGTCCCCGCGAACCTGCCTTCTGGCTAGCATCAACTTACTAGTATTATTAGTGGGGGAAATGTACAAAATAAAAGTTAATAAAATACATTATCTGTAGCCTAAATAGTTACAGATATTATTACTTGTAATATTACAAAATTAGACAAAAATTCAAGTCAGCTAATCGAATGTCGTGAAGTTCTGATAACATTTTGAGGTTATATTAAGTGTTGGCAGTAAGGAACTTACAGACTTGTTTTTATCAAGTGCTATTTTCTCTCTTGTGTGTTTTCATCATGGTACCCACAAAGGTAAGAAAACCGCGAAGATCAAAGGAAATTAAAAAATGTGCGTACTGTGAAGTCGCCTAATTTTGTAATAATATACACGTTTCATCAAATTGTCCATGCCCTGAAACACTATCGCCAAATGTTTATATCTTGTTATTTACTCTTTAATGTTCCGTAATACTTGTTATAAGCCGTTTGTGTATTTTTTTTTAGTTTTCCAAAATGGCGAGGTAAATGCAAAACCCTTGTTATTGCTACTTAATTTAGAAGGGACCTATTTTGGTGACGGCAGTCCCTTGTTTGGCAATATTCTAAAATAAATCACTAACATCTATACATATTATAAAATTCAACAGCTCTCTGTCTGTCTGTTAGTGCGCTTATCACTCGAGAACCACTTATCCGATTTACGTGTTTTTTTTTTATTCATAGCTATGTTCTCTGGCCAGGTTTTAGTATATATTTTGTTATGTAGTGTAACATAAGGAATACGCAGTGACGATAATAGTGAATCAAGCCGGAAAAAAGTTTGCCGCCAGCTTACTCTCTTGCAATACACTGTCTAAACCGTTAAAATGGAACAATATCATGGAGTAAAAATTATGTATAGTAAAAAGACCTAAAAAAAACTCCACTGTAGCATATATCCATCTATAATTTTACCTAAACAATAATTCTCTAGTTCACGCGAGTGGAGCCGCGTACAATGTACAATACATTAGTTAATTATGTACTATAACCTTGAATTAATTTATACACTACTCTTAAAATAACATTATAAAGAAAAATATTAAATGTATAAAAAACTGAAAATATGAAAAATGCAAAAGAATAAAAAAAATTACATTTTACAATATCCACTATTAAAACAACCCATTGCTTACAGAAAAGTTAAATCTATATAAAATATTAAAAACGTCAAAAGTCATGAAAAATTCACATTTCACAATATCCGTAAAATAATTTCTATGTCAATCTTAAAGTACTAAGGCAATTAAAAAAAAATGCATACAAATTTCAAAACATAAAAATTTCAAAAACATAAATAAATTTACATTTCACAATATATATTAAGAAATTTCTCTACCACTCTTAAAATAACACATTTCAAAGAGAAATTTTAAATAGACTAAGTAAAACAATTAAAAACATCAAAAGCAGAAAAAAAAAATTTCACAATATCCATGAACCAATTTCTACACCACACTTAAAATGAAACATTGCAAATAGAAATGTTAAAGGCTTTAAAAAATATTAAAAACATCAAAAACATGAAATCATTTCACATTAATAACCATATAGCAAATAGTTTTAANTCATTTCACAATATATATTAAGAAATTTCTCTACCACTCTTAAAATAACACATTTCAAAGAGAAATTTTAAATAGACTAAGTAAAACAATTAAAAACATCAAAAGCAGAAAAAAAACATTTCACAATATCCATGAACCAATTTCTACACCACACTTAAAATGAAACATTGCAAATAGAAATGTTACAGGCTTTAAAAAATATTAAAAACATCAAAAACATGAAATCATTTCACATTAATAACCATATAGCAAATAGTTTTAAAATGTATGTACGAAGAAGGAAAATAAATAAAATCCATAATAAATTGTTATAAATTCTGATATAAAACAAAAATATTAAAGCTATAACTTTTAAAGAGATTCTTTCATTATAGTCTACTCATATTAACCACCACAATTGGTTCGCAAGTCACAAATCTAAACAAGGTCAGTTACTTGTTCGCTTTGGCAAAGTTCGTGATAAGGAATAAGGCAAAATGAACACTGCACCCACTTATTTACATTTTTCTTCTCCTTATCTGAAGAAAATGCCTGCCTACACGATCCACAAGTCCAGTCTTCATCATGTGATGATGAATTTGCAGTTCCAGATGGTCCAGCTGATGAATCAGCAAGAGTTTTTTTTTGTGTTTATGCAGTTATCCTGAATGCTGTTGAGGTTTTCTCAAAGTTGTATCAAGAGTACTAGTGATAAGTATGGCTGCCCGGGATTTTGAAGCTCTTGGGTTCTTTTTTTGTCGGTCTACGCTCAGGTGTTGGCACTTTGAGGATATTATCAGCTGGCGATGACTGGACCTGTTGACAAAGACCTGGCGATGAGTTTACATCAGCAGTGACATTGTTTAGTGGTTCTCTAGGGACGTTGTAGTGTGTTATTTCTGGTGCTGTTTAATCTATTAGAAGAGATGGTGCCAGCTTTCTTTTGGAATAGCATCTTTGTTCAGAGGAATGATGCCGCAGTTTCTGAAAGCATTTATGATATTTTGGCTGACATAGCTCTCACGAATGGCAAATTGAAAATTACATGTAAATTGGTTTTGTTTGGTTTTTATGTTGGGTTGTCAATCATGTACTGATATATCTCTTTTTGCCAAGCACATTTCAAAGCTTTGTGAACTCCGACATCTAAAGGCTAGAGAATGTGAGTTGTGTGGGATGGGAAAGTTATTATGTGCACGTCATTTAATCGTGCAAGCTCAAACACTTCAATAGTTGTATGTAACCAATGTGAGTCCATAAGTTAGAGTATGGGTCTTGGCAACCCACTGGTGCTGTCAAGGAAAAATCTGAACAATTTTATAATAAGTTCTTTCGTTATCCAACCTTTCTCTGACAGATGAACTTGAATATCTGGCAAACAATATATTTAGAAATCAGCATTCCAGTGAGCTATGGAGAAACAATGAAACTGGTCTAAATAGTCATCCACCATCGTAGGATTGGTCATAGACGTCCTGTATGCTGACAGATTTTCAGGAACTCGTAAGTTTAGACCGTAACGTTCTTTAAAATTCTTCTACTACTTCGTGCTAGCACATTTTTCTCTTTTGAAAAAGTGCCCACGTCCAGATACTGCTGCCACTTCAAAAGCCGTCACTTTCACATGATTAACAGTAAGTCCAAATCGTAATTCCTACATTTTAATAATGTAATTAAAAATGTTTTGCTCACGTTCAGCATCCAGTGCGAAGGGCCTCCCCATTTTTTTCAAACCGGTGGTACTATCAGGTTCTGGATTTTTTGACAGAAATCTTTTTAAAGAACTCCATGGAATGTTTTTTTTTGTTTTGCAGCTTTATTGATACTGACGTTTTGTTGCTGCACTAATCTTGCAGCTTTAATCACAGCAAAAGCACTGTAATTTCTGTAACATTTTTTGTAGCCAACATCATCTGATACAGCCTCCTTTAGATGTACGCCTATAACGTACATAGCTTAGTGTATATATATATTTAAATGTACTCTTTATCTTGGTACATTTTGAACAAAAAATGACGAAGTAGTAATACATTTTTTTTCTAAATTTGGTAACTTTATTTAGTGATACAATTTTGGTACCGAATTGGTGATAATAAAATAGAGGTAGCTAATATGGTGATAGCCTTACGAGGATATGTTTCCTCGTAAATACTGCGAACATATTACCTGCACATTAAAGTGTTGCCAGAGATCTCAAATGTTACTTTTAAATATTAGTTTAATATATTTTAAATAAGGCCTGCACGAGAATTTTGTAAAAATGTCGGAATAAGATTATTTTTTTTGGCTAAATTTGTAAGGTCATAAAAGATTTGGTTAAAATAAATATGAATTTAAATACGTGCCACGTGTTTATACAGGATTCTAGGAGTGAGATGCACTAAAAAATCCTCATAAACATTGAAGAAACACTTTTCACACAGATAATTTGTTTACCACTCACGAATACTCCGCACAGCACTGAACAAAACGCTTGACAATCGCTTTCCGTTTTGCACTGCTCATTGTATTTGAGAGGGAATGGCGAAGAGATGAACAAAGTTGGAAAGTAGACATGCCATGCTATCTATGGGCGAAATGAGGAACTCTTTGGGGTATACCTAAGATTGCTACAAGGCCTTAAAAAAGTTCCACCAACTTAGGTGTATCAACAATTCAAAACAAGCGTATCTTTTTTGGGCAGTTAATCCGAGGAATACAGAACAGGTAATAACATTACAAAACACCTCAATCACTAACCAAGGGAGCACTTGCACTTTTATCCAGCAGAAAAACGCACAAGTTTTTAATTCTTTCGTTATGCAATAATGACTAATATTATTTCCTTGTAAATTAGTACTTTCCCTTGAATTATTGGATTTGTAGGATTGAACTTGTATAGTTGTTATACAACACAATTATACGAGTTACAAGTTACAATTATAATACTAGTAGCTCGTACTTTATTATGCTGCAGGCTCAGACGGCGTGAATCAGTGGCGTAGATACAGTGTTATCCTGGCGGAGCGCAGTGAAACAATGCATGTATGCGAAGATCTAAATATTATTGCAACAGTGTAAAGTTCATTTGAAATAATGTCGAGAGTATTACTTTTCTTCTCTAACACAACAGTAACAAGATTTAGGTTTGTGACACAAAACTGATAGGTTTTGGTCTGCGCTTAACAGTGAGGTCTTATGAGGGTGGAATGAGATGAAGGTGGAGTAGTAGATGACACGAAGATGGATGCAAGTGTGGGAGTACCCCGAGAAAACCCGCCGGCCAACGTCAACGTTCGCTCCGTTTCCCCATATGAAAATTTGGGTGACCACGCCGGGTTTCGCACCCGGTTCGCACTGGCGGAAGGCAAATAACCTGACTACTACACCACCAACTGGAAAATAAAATCAGGAGAAAAATATAATATATGAAACTAATAAGGAGCTGTAGTCACTCTGAGTTGAGAAGACATTTTGTTTTTAGTGTGTGTATATATGTATAAATATATATATATCAATAAATATACAGATAAATAAATAAATATATATATATATATACATAATAATTGCCACAAAAAATTCTAAATAAATATTTGGAAGGAGACCACAATAAGACATACATTTAGTCAGCTTTTAAAAATCTACGTTTTATTTTAATAATTAAAATAAATGTTTAAGTTACGGGTGGCAACATGTCACCCATGTGCCCCCTGTAAGTATGCCACTTGGGATAAAGCCATTCGCTCTATAGATATGATTTATTTACGGTTGAGTGGGCGCTTTTGAGTGGCCTGACTAGTGTCTACTCTTTGCCCAGTTTGTGTATGTACTTCCAGCTCACGTAAAAAATAACTCTGGCAGAGTGCCTGTGGACTTAATGAGTAATTATTCACAATTTGATTAAATTGACTTTGTAAAATTTTTACAGAGATAAACACAGTTTTACCATGCCAATTCTTAATCTTGTGTTCACTTAAGTGGAACGAAATCAACTACGTGGCAACAGCTATGTACATCAAAATTTGAATGACATTGTAGCATATAAAAACTTTTCTTAAATCACTGCCAACATTACAGGTTTTATGTAGTTACGGGGAGTTTTTAATAGTTTATATGGTAGGTCCACAATTAACTAAACGATTTAATAGTTTCAAATCGTTTAGTTAATTGTGGACCTACCATATAAGCACAGTCAAGAAAATCAATTTAATTCCAGTTTGTTGAGACTTTTAGATTGATAGTAGTTAAAATGTGTTTTTATCTTTATTAATATTCCTTAGTTTATAAAATTGTTCCAACAACTATTAAAATTCCCCATACTTACTCGAAAACAAGACTATTCCTAAGGGCCATACATACGAGCGCTATTAGTGCCGTACTGATAAAGCTGAAAACGGCACGTTATTTTGACAAACTATACAAGACGCTAAAAACGTCGCGTTGGTAATGCGACGCTATCGTTGAACCCTACTGTACACCGCATTTTTGGGGCGTAGTCAACGTGGATTTCATCATTTACGAGATGGATACTATTAAATTAGGCTGTGTAGGTATGTTACATATTTTGGAAACATATGAAGAATGTAATACGAGAGAGAACAGATGGTGGGATACACACCCGGTGCTTTCAAGTCGTTTATATACAGGGCAGTTTCACTTAGTGTTCCAGCAACAACGAATATACGAAGAAATGTTCTTCCTTTATTATAGAAGGTTGTTGCTTTTTTGATGAACTTCTTGGTGTTGTGTGTGATCGCAAAGGCGAGAATGACACGGTAATGAAGAGACATATAGAATCTGCAGAGAGATTGGTCATAACATTGAGGTAATTTTTTTTATTAAACTTTATAATGTGGCAGCTATTAGAAGTTATAATCAAATATATTTGTTAACGTCCAATGTGTATACGCATATACTTGTTATATAATTAGCAAGATTATGGCAATTGTATGTAATCAGAAATGTTCAACTGCTCACTGTATGGTTCACGTAACTCAAATAATTGCTGAGAATCATAGTTTTCATCAATTAACTGATGTTGGTCGTGTACACGTGATGGTGTTTCACGATCAATGTCAGTTGGGTGTGTTACGTACGATGCCACTGATGATCCTGAGGTTGATATAAGTGGTTGTCCCTGTTGAGACGGAATACAGGTGTATGCAGCATTCGCCAGAGCAGTTCTGAAGATTTTTGTTATTTGCAATCGTACATCAAAAGCTTGTTGTGGTACTAAATGATTAATTGTTGGAACAAATGATAGCAGGAGGGTTTTGTTGCCAAACTCCGCCTTATTGAAGTTCCAGACTTTCCTGCATAATGTATGTTATGGTCTTGGATGTCGAGGCTAGTGCTCTACCTGTAGCCGGTATTTTATTCGCCCTCTCCTGCCTCTGTTCTCGCTCTCTGGTGGAAGGCAAAGTTGCGGGGTTGTGCTGTTGTACGACAGCTTCTGGATCATTGTTCTCCGACACATCCCCAGCTTGTTCGTTTCCGGCGGAGGAATGTTAGAAGCCGTGTTTTCGCATCCTTTCACGTGTAGATGCAAGGAAGTCAGTTGGTCGTATTACACGTTCTTCTTTTTGCTTGCAGGCATTCCTGTCTCACTTTTATTATGTTAGCAAAAATCCCTGACGAAATTATCCCGTAACGTCTTCCATTTTTTTCATAAGTTCTTTACCTGAAAAAATACTTCGTATAAGTGCAGCTTGATCGTGATAATTGGTTATCAATAACAATACTTTTACAAGATGTGATACATAAAATATTTATAAACATTTAGCATTACATGTTTTGTTAAAAATACCGTGGTTTTCATACATGGAACTTAAATATCTAAGTTATTTGTAGGGCAGCGTTAAAAACAACACATTAATTTTTTTCAGAGTTAAATAAATAACAAAGAGAGTGAGTTGAAGGGCGCATAAGTTATTTGGGGCGCTATAACAATTGTATGTTTGTTTCAGGTATTTGGCCTCAGGGATGAACTTTGGAGATATAGAATTGGAATTTCACATTGTCGCGTGCNTTCAGGTATTTGGCCTCAGGGATGAACTTTGGAGATATAGAATTGGAATTTCACATTGTCGCGTGCCGGTTTAGGGATTATAGCATGACATTGGCTCACATCCATCACCCCCTCACACCACCCCCGCCTAGCGCACTTCGCTGGCGCCTACGAGACGGCACGTGGAACCACAGGCAGGTGGAAAATTCCGGTACACGTGGCGTAGGCCTTCCCCCTTCACCCCCTTCACCACGGACACCTCTCGCCCACTGCGAGATCTGTG